>OY755236.1:113015773-113615773 GCA_963576725.1 Azorinus chamasolen
ATCAATGGTTATTCCATCTTGGCTGTCTGAAACCAGGCGTTATTTCGAATGGGTCGGGAAATCTGCGAATCGGTAGTTGGAACCCTTGTATATTGTATAACACGAAATCGACCCACTCATTTGGTTTTACTTTTTAGACCATCTAGACCCATGAAATTGCCCCCTGATCTAATGCCTTTACACGACGCATGCAATTAGCGGCGATTGCTTTACATTTTAGATGCTTTATATATTGACGAATTTTACATTTGATGCAATTTGAAGAACATTGAGCAGACGCTGCGATAATATTTGTGTATGTTTGTTCCATTCATACGTCTCACACAACGCCATACATCTTTCTTACACCAAATCATACATCCCAATAATGTAAGGTATCAGTAATTTTTCTTACATCAAGAGATACATCTAGATAATGTAAGATACCAGTAAGATATTTTAAACCAATCCATACATCTCAATAAAGTTAGATACCAGTAAGTTTCATTTTTTCGCCAAGTCATACATCTCAATAATGCAAGATATCAATAAGTGTTCACCTATACTGTAAATGACAACGCTTTTAACTGGCTGTTTGACCTTTTGTCACTGACCGTTCCAAGGCGGTACTTCCATCTTCCTCCTATTGTATGTTTGTTTTGTCTTTGTGCGTCTCTTGTTGTTTTTTCTACCTATGTACATTTGCTGTTTCCTTGTGTTGTGTTGCTGTTCGGGCGAGTGTTTGTTCTGTATGTGGTGTTTCCTGCATGACTCATTTGTGTGTGCATGAATTGATGACATTCTGATAATTAATTACATTACTTTTTAAAGTGGCATATGTGTACATAATGCTTTGATACAAGTAGAAACTGTAGAATCAGACCGATTGTGATCTTTTAAGTAGATCCTGATCAAAAGATTCCTACAGGAACCGTCTGATCTGGATCTACTATGTTTCAATGGTGTGAAAAGTAGTTAATACGAAATAAATATTTAACCAATAGCTTCCAGTGATCCCATACCTTGGACATGGGCATATATCGTAAATTTGTGGAACTGGTGAACGGAAACCAACAGAAATGTATTTTAAAAAATATATAAATTATCTTCGTACATTGGCACCGTACAGGCGGCACATCAAACAGCTATAGCAGTTAATCACACACTCACGCATCCGTTGTCAAAACAAGGTTACAAACCAAGAGGTGTTAGACAAGGCAGACCTGGAAAATATCTTGTTAATGATCATTAAAGCTCAACTACGTTGGACGGGCCACGTCATCAGAATGGTTGAATACCGTATGCAAAATCAGCTGTTTCATGGCAAGCTCAAAGAAGGCACACGAAAACAAGGAAGACCAAAACTCAGGTACAAGGACACGCTGAAGGCCAACCTCAAGTTGTGTAACCTCAACAATGGTAACTGGAAAGTTCTGCTATTGATAGAACAGTTTGGAGATTACTGACAAAGCTGCTGCAGCCTTTGATGATGTCAGGAGGTCACGACTTACTGCAAGGGAAAAGGCACAGAACATCAACCTTTGCAGTAGTAGTCAAATATCATCGTTACGATGTATGCGGGCGTCTCTGTGTTCCCAGCTACAGGCTGCGGAATCATAGGAGACATTATAGGAGCACACACAGATTAGGTCATCGTCGATCAGCGTTGGACAAACAAACTCTTCTTTGTATACAAGTCCATTGCAGTCGTTTAAACTACTTAGCATACAGATGATACTCGTCATAACATACCTGACTGGCTTATCAGCACAATAGTTAGCAGGATCATGTGATATAACATCGTACACTGCATCGGTCCTTGTCCAAGAGACTGAAAGTAAAATATAGATGTGATAGCAGACATCTGATAAATATACTTTTACAAATTGAGACATTCAATTAAAACATTCATTCCAATTTAACATTTCAGTCATTTTCAAATAATCGATTTACTGGTTTATTTTAAGACATAGAGTATACACAAACATAGAGTAGACACAAACAGAGTAGACACAAACAGAGTAGACACAAACAGAGAGTAGACACAAATAGAGAGTAGACACAGCCAGAGAGTAGACACAAACAGAGTAAACACAAACAGAGTAGACACAAACAGAGTAGACACAAATAGAGAGTAGACACAGCCAGAGAGTAGACACAAACAGAGAGTAAATACAAACACAGATTAGACACAAACAGAGGGTAGACACAAACACAGAGTAGACATTCACACAGAGTAGACACAAATAGTAGACAGAGTAGATACAAACAGATGAGACACAGACGGAGTAGACACAAACAGTGAGTAGACACAATCAAAAAGTAGACACAAACAGAGTAGACACAAACACAGAGTAGACTTAACCACAAAGTAGACACAGAGCAGACACAAACAGATTAGGCACTGACAGAGTAGACAAATACAGAGTAGCCATAGAGTAGACACACACAGAGAAGATACAGAGTAGACATAAATAGAGAGTAGACACAGCCAGAGAGTAGACATAAACAGAGAGTAGACACAAACAGAGTAGACACAAACATAGTAGACGCAAACAGAGTAGACACAAACAGAGTATACACAAACAGAGAGCAGACATATACAGAGTAGACACAAACACAGAGTAGACACAAACAGAGAGAAGACACAAACAGAGAGTAGACACAAACAGAGAGTAAACACAAACAGAGTAGATACAAACAAAGAATATACCCAAACAGAGAATAGACACAAATAGAGAATAGACACAAACAGAGAATAAACACAAACATAGTAGAGACAAACAGAGTAAACACAAACAGAGTATACACAAACACAGAGTAGACACAAACAGAGTATACACAAACAGAGTATACACAAACAGAGAGTAGACACAAACACAGAGTAGACACAAACAGAGTATACACAAACAGAGTATACACAAACAGAGTAGACATAAACAGAGAGTAGACACAAACACAGAGTAGACACAAACAGAGAGTAGACACAAACACAGAGTAGACACAAACAGAGTATACACAAACAGAGTATACACAAACAGAGTATACACAAACACAGAGTAGACACAAACACAGAGTAGACACAAACAGAGTAGACACAAACAGAGTAGACACAAACAGAGAGTAAACACAAACAGAGTAGATACAAACAGAGAATATACCCAAACAGAGAATAGACACAAATAGAGAATAGACACAAACAGAGAATAAACACAAACATAGTAGAGACAAACAGAGTAAACACAAACAGAGTATACACAAACAGAGTAGACACAAACAGAGTAGACACAAACAGAGTAGACACAGACAGAGAGTGGACACAGAGTAGAAACAGACAGGGTAGACACAAACAGAACAGACACAAACAGGGAAGACACAGACACAGAGTAGACACACACTGAGTAAACACACACAGAGTAGACACACACACAGAGTAGACACACACACAGAACACACAAACTAGTCAGTTCCTGCTCTGATTGCTTATTGTATTTGATGTTCTTTTGTTCATGTTTGGCTACATATTCTCCTATCCATGTATGTTTTATTATTCAGACAAGAATAAGGCATTCATAGAGGAAAAGCTTACTAAGGATCTTGAGCTTGTTAATCAATGGCTGATTGATAACAAATTATCATTACATTTAAAACAAGAAATATCTTTTAAAAAAGATATTCAGCGGCATTCAAATATTGACACAATGTACAAAACAATCTCTGCAATATTTATTTCAATGTTTGGAGATTCTACTAGTACAGAGAACTAGATCTATGAAGGGTTGCTTGTTATTATACTAGCAGAGAAGCATGCAATGAAAATGACTTGGAGTAGAAGAGGCAGTTATTGAAATAGTTCAAGTTGCTTTTATAGGAAATCACTTTTAAAATGTACGATGTCAAAGTAATGTTTTAAAACTATCTCAAGTTAGATCATATTATTTAACCTATTATAAAATGTACATGAAAGCGCGTATATTTGTATTGATATGAAGATAAGAAATTGAATACACTTTAAAGCATAAGGTTTTTTGTTTGTGCAGTCTGTAATTCCTTAAAGAACGGTATTTATTTAGCCTAGATCAACGCTTTAATCGACTTGTGTGCATCATCATTGATGACATAATTAACTGAATCTACACGTATTTTTAAAACAATATAAAGTTAGAAACTTCAACCTACGTCTATGACCCCAAGTCCCATGTGATAGAGTCGTAGCAATAGCCTTCAGTAAGTAGCTTTATATCAAAGAGGGCCAACAACCAGAGCATCGGTGCTGTGGTCGGGGATAGTAATTAATACTATTAATACCACTACTCTAATATATTAAACAACCCTTCTTCATTATTTCCTATAGCACGGCCTGTGAATTATGGTGGTTTCGGCAAACTACCTGTTCGTCAAAGTAAACTTTATTATCAAACGTTGTATTAATTGATAGCAAAATAAAAGTAAAAGTTTGAAAGTTTAATAAAGGTTTCGACAAACTGGTAATATTGGTCAGCAACCATTACCATTAGGTGATAAATATCAGTACATCAGTACTTTGATTTTATGGGAATTTCCAGGTCTTAAAATCTATTTTAAGAACAGAACTTTCGACAGTCGACAGTATTCGGTCCCATGCTAAATATCTGCGTAAATAATGATTTTCTGTACTATATGGCGTTTTGAGTGAACTCTAAGAAGTTTATAGAACATGTCTGTGTAACATGATGCCTTACATGTGTTGTGATTATGTTAATTATTGCATTGAATTCAATTTGCGAGGCCGAAGCAGCTAATTATCATAAAACATAGTGTTTTGAAATAACTACAATATCGCAAGGATTACCCCAGAAAATTCGACACGTTAGCAGACTGTATATCAGAATTTTACATAGTTTGGCAATGTGTAGAGGCATATAAAAAGGTTGTATGCCAGTCAAGGCATTAACTAATGAAAAAACCGTTTACTACTAAATACTCGTAGGTCACATGCAACTTATAATGTAACATAGTTTCTCATTGGTGGAACACTAGAACAAAAGTGAAAATAGACAGCTAGCCGTTGAAAAACCAGAATCTATATTATTTGGACCCAAACCAAATATAAAGGCAAACAGTAATCCTCATATTACTTGTAGTGGACTTAATAGCAAGTCTATTTCAACAGTCAAAGTATTCAGGGGCTACATTAGATCGAAATCTTACAGGTGAACCCATGGCTAGTTCTATAATAAAAAGGCCAATGCCAGGTTAGCGTTTCTGTACAGAAAACAAAATTATCTCACAGATCACACTACAAGACTCTTGGTTTTATCTCTTCTCAAATGTCATTTTGACTATGCTTGTTCCTTCTGGTATAATGGTCTGACCAAATTTTGGGAAAACAAGTTGCAGGTTACTCAAAACAAATAAGTCAGATTTGTACTCAATCCCTTGATTGGTTACCAGTTGGCACTAGAGTGGAACAGATTACCCTGTGTCATGTTTTTAAAATCATAAGTGGTCGACCTCCAGAAGATATGGATCAACATTTTGTATCTCAAGATTCTATTAATTCTAATAGTACTAGATCCAGAGAAAGTGGTTCCTTTATTCTTCTTTATTAAGTCAAAGGTTTTGGTCTGAAATCTTTCTCATTCCAGGGGTGTAAACTATGGAACTCACTACCTTCTCACACTAGGAAACTGACCAACCTTGTTACATGTAAAAGGGCTATTAAAGATCGTTTTTCAGAAGGTTAAATGACCCTTTGTAGTTTAACCCTTTCTTCCATGAATATTGGTATGAGAAATACCGATGTCATGAATATTAATTAGATTAATTGGCATGTACAATAGCCTATTGACACAGGCATTTAGACCATGCAGTAACTGTCGAATCATATTTGTTTCATACCTTAAGCAAATATAGCAGACCCTGATCAGACGGGTCCTATAGGATCCGTCTGATCTGGGTCTACTCTGATTGTATAGGCGTAGAAAAGCGTTTTATGGAATAATTTGTTAATTCTATTTGTAATTTTGCAATGTTTCTTAACCAAAGTAGTTAAATTCATTTTATTTTATATCATTTTCATGTCTCTCTACGTCAGACCATAACTATTAAGGACCGCAATGGAAATAAGAGATCATCTTCCCTTTTTGTGTCATCCTTGATATTGATTTGACTGACATGACTCATTAATTAGCTCATGGTGTTTATATATGCATTGCATTATCACAATGTATATATATACCAATTTCTGTTTGATCGTGTTACATTAACTTTCTGACCGAAACAAAAGCGATCTACTACTTCCTTCTCTTTAATCAAATAATGGGCTTCCTAAAAATTCAACTTTTGCAAAAACGGAATAAGACAAACATCAGCAGACGATAGTTTGTTCAGTAAACTAACTGTCAATCCTTTAATAGCGGGACTTATATGTGCTGGTATTTGCAAACTGTAGATCCAGATAAGAGGGCACAAATAAAAAGTGTCTTATCAGGGTCTGCACTATTCGTCATTCAAAATCCTCCTTCAAGTTCAATCCTTTCATACTGAGTGGACTCTTTTTAAAACACTGATGGGTTATTCCACTCTGAAAATTCAGCGTTGATAGGGATTGGTTTAGAGCGCACCCCTGCACAGACTAAATACAAATCAGCTGTTTATACAACAGATGTATCACACAGGATGCACATGAACTTAACTGCCCACTTTCACTAGCGTGTGTTTGCATAAAACACCCATTAATTAATAGTTGTGTTGTGCTTACCCTTGTTTATACGTACAGTAGTATCTGTACTAGGTGGGTATTCAGTTATTGAACATAGGAGTCATAAAAAGCAAGTGGTTGCTCAATGCGGGTCAAAAGTAATGCAAAATCTCCTGTAGGAGCTTTTGCATCACTTTTGACCTGCATTGAACTACCACCTGCTTTACAGATACATGTTTAGACCAATGTTTGATGATCGCTTAAAACAGATTCTATTGTTTTTAGAACTACGTTGTGGACGTATTCATATGTATGAACTGTTTCATACACCCAGGTTTTTCATCCAAACAATTTATCATACAGTAATCTAGATAATTTATACCAGTGCTGAGTAGTTAAACTGAATAATTATGTTTTACCGCACTGTATTTCACTCTCTGTAGTTTCGAAACTCTCATTTAAAGTCACTAACAATTCACTAACTATTCATTGATCTTTATATCGCATTAGGTTCTCTGTGAAAAACAGTTTGGATCAAGATAACACATCGAATAACCCAAAACATCTCATAACGATTCAGACGGACCCAAAGAATGTGAAATGAAATAATAAAAAAGGCACGTGGTCGCGGTCGCCTGACAAATTGTTCTATTACATCTTCGCCCAGTGTCGTCACCTGCAATTTTGTCCAATTTCGTCTTCATGCATTTACCATCTTCATTTCTTGGCAGAAACACATTCGACCAAAGGTAACTAGCAGAAAACAGTAGACACTGCTACATAACAAATATCGTAGTTTTCGTCAATATATTTTGAGAGCAGACTTTTGTAATACATGTAGTTTCTTACACATGTCTATGTTAAACAAGGAACCCTTAGAGCGGAGTCAATTGTGACTCGATGATCATGATGTGAACAACCAGGGTAGAGGACAACAAGCCGTAGCTACAAGTCAAAGGTATAAGCTTTACACTATGTATCAGAATATATACCTCCTTCACAAGCTGTATCCGCACACAAACTTTCGCATTTCTAGACAGTGTATCTTGGGAGTCAAAGTTGAGGTCAAAGTTCTAGGTAAAAGTCACGGCATTCGCAAATCTAATAACAAGATTGTTTTCTTTTGATAAAAGCGCATCTGTACCTAAACCCTCTCTTTCAAAATAAAACAATATTGCAGAGAAAAACCCATAATAATATTTCATCAGTAGTGGGCGTCAAACTCATACTCAGGACAACACGTTGATAGACTTCCAAGCACCCGTCGGAGTTATTTCGAAACATGTAGCGGATAGAATTTCTATTTAAAGAAATGACTAACAACTCCACACCAATGGATGGGATGAATAAATAAATTTTCACATTCTCGATTCAAATAGAAAAATATTGTTGTTTTCCCTTAATTTCGGTCATATCTAGTGTTACTCAATATCATCTTCATTCTGTTGTTGTTTACTGATAATTAAATTCCAAATTAATAGGATTTCCTACAATTTCGAACTTAAACCCAATTCGACAAAAACCTCAAACACTTACTAACCTGAGTGGATTCTTTTAAACCATCTTAATGATCAGAACCAGGTTAGTATTGGATCTATATACGTTTTTACTTCATTTATAGTGTCAACAACTTAGGTAACCAGACAAATTGCTTAGACAATAAGTTTAAAAATAACACAGCTATCTTATTCATATTACATTTCCATGTTTACATTTCCTATTAATATTCACTATTCATTAATGCATGCTATTTGATGCTTCGCATCATTGATTTTCATGTAATGAACGTTTTCCTATCCTGATTTCAAACTAGACGTTCTTCGATTTCTTAATTGGCTTTATAAACAATGTATACTTTGTATTAAAATGAAGTATGATATCATAGTTGTATACAGGACCCATCTGATCTGTTTCTATTTTGTTTGCAAATGTGGTTAAATGTGTATTTACAAAGTAATGAGTAAAACCAAATTGTCATATAGAGTGGATTCAATTGTCATATAGAGTGGATTCAAATGTCATATAGATATAAGAGTGGATTCAAATGTCATATAGATATAAGAGTGGATTCAAATGTCATATAGATATAAGAGTGGATTCAAATGTCATATAGATATAAGAGTGGATTCAATTGTCATATAGAGTGGATTCAAATGTCATATAGATATAAGAGTGGATTCAAATGTCATATAGATATAAGAGTGGATTCAAATGTCATATAGATATAAGAGTGGATTCAAATGTCATATAGATATAAGAGTGGATTCAATTGTCATATAGAGTGGATTCAAATGTCATATAGATATAAGAGTGGATTCAAATGTCATATAGAGTGGATTCAATTGTCATATAGATATAAGAGTGGATTCAAATGTCATATAGATATAAGAGTGGATTCAAATGTCATATAGAGTGGATTCAATTGTCATATAGATATAAGAGTGGATTCAAATGTCATATAGATATAAGAGTGGATTCAAATGTCATATAGAGTGGATTCAATTGTCATATAGAGTGGATTCAATTGTCATATAGATATAAGAGTGGATTCAAATGTTATATAGATATAAGAGTGGATTCAAATGTCATATAGATATAAGAGTGGATTCAATTGTCATATAGATATAAGAGTGGATTCAAATGTCATATAGATATAAGAGTGGATTCAATTGTCATATAGAGTGGATTCAAATGTCATATAGATATAAGAGTGGATTCAAATGTCATATAGATATAAGAGTGGATTCAAATGTCATATAGAGTGGATTCAATTGTCATATAGATATAAGAGTGGATTCAAATGTCATATAGATATAAGAGTGGATTCAAATGTCATATAGAGTGGATTCAATTGTCATATAGATATAAGAGTGGATTCAAATGTCATATAGATATAAGAGTGGATTCAAATGTCATATAGAGTGGATTCAATTGTCATATAGATATAAGAGTGGATTCAAATGTCATATAGATATAAGAGTGGATTCAATTGTCATATAGAGTGGATTCAATTGTCATATAGATATAAGAGTGGATTCAATTGTCATATAGATATAAGAGTGGATTCAATTGTCATATAGATATAAGAGTGGATTCAAATGTCATATAGATATAAGAGTTGATTCAATTGTCATATAGAGTGGATTCAATTGTCATATAGATATAAGAGTGGATTCAATTGTCATATAGATATAAGAGTGGATTCAATTGTCATATAGAGTGGATTCAATTGTCATATAGATATAAGAGTGGATTCAATTGTCATATAGATATAAGAGTGGATTCAATTGTCATATAGATATAAGAGTGGATTCAATTGTCATATAGATATAAGAGTGGATTCAATTGTCATATAGATATAAGAGTGGATTCAATTGTCATATAGATATAAGAGTGGATTCAATTGTCATATAGATATAAGAGTGGATTCAAATGTCATATAGATATAAGAGTGGATTCAAATGTCATATAGATATAAGAGTGGATTCAATTGTCATATAGATATAAGAGTGGATTCAATTGTCATATAGATATAAGAGTGGATTCAAATGTCATATAGATATAAGAGTGGATTCAAATGTCATATAGATATAAGAGTGGATTCAATTGTCATATAGATATAAGAGTGGATTCAAATGTCATATAGATATAAGAGTGGATTCAATTGTCATATAGATATAAGAGTGGATTCAAATGTCATATAGAGTGGATTCAAATGTCATATAGATATAAGAGTGGATTCAAATGTCATATAAGAGTGGATTCAAATGTCATATAGATATAAGAGTGGATTCAAATGTCATATAAGAGTGGATTCAAATGTCATATAGATATAAGAGTGGATTCAAATGTCATATAGATATAAGAGTGGATTCAAATGTCATATAGATATAAGAGTGGATTCAAATGTCATATAGATATAAGAGTGGATTCAAATGTCATATAGATATAAGAGTGGATTCAAATGTCATATAGATATAAGAGTGGATTCAATTGTCATATAGAGTGGATTCAATTGTCATATAGATATAAGAGTGGATTCAATTGTCATATAGATATAAGAGTGGATTCAATTGTCATATAGATATAAGAGTGGATTCAAATGTCATATAGATATAAGAGTGGATTCAAATGTCATATAAGAGTGGATTCAAATGTCATATAGATATAAGAGTGGATTCAAATGTCATATAGATATAAGAGTGGATTCAAATGTCATATAGATATAAGAGTGGATTCAAATGTCATATAGATATAAGAGTGGATTCAAATGTCATATAGATATAAGAGTGGATTCAATTGTCATATAGATATAAGAGTGGATTCAATTGTCATATAGATATAAGAGTGGATTCAATTGTCATATAGATATAAGAGTGGATTCAATTGTCATATAGATATAAGAGTGGATTCAAATGTCATATAGATATAAGAGTGGATTCAATTGTCATATAGATATAAGAGTGGATTCAATTGTCATATAGATATAAGAGTGGATTCAAATGTCATATAGATATAAGAGTGGATTCAATTGTCATATAGATATAAGAGTGGATTCAATTGTCATATAGATATAAGAGTGGATTCAAATGTCATATAGATATAAGAGTGGATTCAATTGTCATATAGATATAAGAGTGGATTCAATTGTCATATAGATATAAGAGTGGATTCAAATGTCATATAGATATAAGAGTGGATTCAATTGTCATATAGATATAAGAGTGGATTCAATTGTCATATAGATATAAGAGTGGATTCAATTGTCATATAGATATAAGAGTGGATTCAAATGTCATATAGATATAAGAGTGGATTCAATTGTCATATAGAGTGGATTCAATTGTCATATAGATATAAGAGTGGATTCAATTGTCATATAGATATAAGAGTGGATTCAATTGTCATATAGATATAAGAGTGGATTCAAATGTCATATAGATATAAGAGTGGATTCAATTGTCATATAGAGTGGATTCAATTGTCATATAGATATAAGAGTGGATTCAATTGTCATATAGATATAAGAGTGGATTCAATTGTCATATAGAGTGGATTCAATTGTCATATAGATATAAGAGTGGATTCAATTGTCATATAGATATAAGAGTGGATTCAATTGTCATATAGATATAAGAGTGTATTCAATTGTCATATAGATATAAGAGTGGATTCAATTGTCATATAGATATAAGAGTGGATTCAATTGTCATATAGATATAACAGTGGATTCAATTGTCATATAGATATAAGAGTGGATTCAATTGTCATATAGATATAAGAGTGGATTCAATTGTCATATAGATATAAGAGTGGATTCAATTGTCATATAGATATAAGAGTGGATTCAAATGTCATATAGATATAAGAGTGGATTCAAATGTCATATAGATATAAGAGTGGATTCAATTGTCATATAGATATAAGAGTGGATTCAAATGTCATATAGATATAAGAGTGGATTCAATTGTCATATAGATATAAGAGTGGATTCAAATGTCATATAGAGTGGATTCAAATGTCATATAGATATAAGAGTGGATTCAAATGTCATATAAGAGTGGATTCAAATGTCATATAGATATAAGAGTGGATTCAAATGTCATATAAGAGTGGATTCAAATGTCATATAGATATAAGAGTGGATTCAAATGTCATATAGATATAAGAGTGGATTCAAATGTCATATAGATATAAGAGTGGATTCAAATGTCATATAGATATAAGAGTGGATTCAAATGTCATATAGATATAAGAGTGGATTCAAATGTCATATAGATATAAGAGTGGATTCAATTGTCATATAGATATAAGAGTGGATTCAATTGTCATATAGATATAAGAGTGGATTCAATTGTCATATAGATATAAGAGTGGATTCAATTGTCATATAGATATAAGAGTGGATTCAAATGTCATATAGATATAAGAGTGGATTCAATTGTCATATAGATATAAGAGTGGATTCAATTGTCATATAGATATAAGAGTGGATTCAAATGTCATATAGATATAAGAGTGGATTCAATTGTCATATAGATATAAGAGTGGATTCAATTGTCATATAGATATAAGAGTGGATTCAAATGTCATATAGATATAAGAGTGGATTCAATTGTCATATAGATATAAGAGTGGATTCAATTGTCATATAGATATAAGAGTGGATTCAAATGTCATATAGAGTGGATTCAAATGTCATATAGATATAAGAGTGGATTCAAATGTCATATAGATATAAGAGTGGATTCAAATGTCATATAGAGTGGATTCAATTGTCATATAGATATAAGAGTGGATTCAAATGTCATATAGATATAAGAGTGGATTCAAATGTCATATAGAGTGGATTCAATTGTCATATAGATATAAGAGTGGATTCAAATGTCATATAGATATAAGAGTGGATTCAAATGTCATATAGAGTGGATTCAATTGTCATATAGATATAAGAGTGGATTCAAATGTCATATAGATATAAGAGTGGATTCAATTGTCATATAGAGTGGATTCAATTGTCATATAGATATAAGAGTGGATTCAATTGTCATATAGATATAAGAGTGGATTCAATTGTCATATAGATATAAGAGTGGATTCAAATGTCATATAGATATAAGAGTTGATTCAATTGTCATATAGAGTGGATTCAATTGTCATATAGATATAAGAGTGGATTCAATTGTCATATAGATATAAGAGTGGATTCAATTGTCATATAGAGTGGATTCAATTGTCATATAGATATAAGAGTGGATTCAATTGTCATATAGATATAAGAGTGGATTCAATTGTCATATAGATATAAGAGTGGATTCAATTGTCATATAGATATAAGAGTGGATTCAATTGTCATATAGATATAAGAGTGGATTCAATTGTCATATAGATATAAGAGTGGATTCAATTGTCATATAGATATAAGAGTGGATTCAAATGTCATATAGATATAAGAGTGGATTCAAATGTCATATAGATATAAGAGTGGATTCAATTGTCATATAGATATAAGAGTGGATTCAATTGTCATATAGATATAAGAGTGGATTCAAATGTCATATAGATATAAGAGTGGATTCAAATGTCATATAGATATAAGAGTGGATTCAATTGTCATATAGATATAAGAGTGGATTCAAATGTCATATAGATATAAGAGTGGATTCAATTGTCATATAGATATAAGAGTGGATTCAAATGTCATATAGAGTGGATTCAAATGTCATATAGATATAAGAGTGGATTCAAATGTCATATAAGAGTGGATTCAAATGTCATATAGATATAAGAGTGGATTCAAATGTCATATAAGAGTGGATTCAAATGTCATATAGATATAAGAGTGGATTCAAATGTCATATAGATATAAGAGTGGATTCAAATGTCATATAGATATAAGAGTGGATTCAAATGTCATATAGATATAAGAGTGGATTCAAATGTCATATAGATATAAGAGTGGATTCAATTGTCATATAGATATAAGAGTGGATTCAATTGTCATATAGATATAAGAGTGGATTCAATTGTCATATAGATATAAGAGTGGATTCAATTGTCATATAGATATAAGAGTGGATTCAAATGTCATATAGATATAAGAGTGGATTCAATTGTCATATAGATATAAGAGTGGATTCAATTGTCATATAGATATAAGAGTGGATTCAAATGTCATATAGATATAAGAGTGGATTCAATTGTCATATAGATATAAGAGTGGATTCAATTGTCATATAGATATAAGAGTGGATTCAAATGTCATATAGATATAAGAGTGGATTCAATTGTCATATAGATATAAGAGTGGATTCAATTGTCATATAGATATAAGAGTGGATTCAAATGTCATATAGATATAAGAGTGGATTCAATTGTCATATAGATATAAGAGTGGATTCAATTGTCATATAGATATAAGAGTGGATTCAAATGTCATATAGATATAAGAGTGGATTCAATTGTCATATAGAGTGGATTCAATTGTCATATAGATATAAGAGTGGATTCAATTGTCATATAGATATAAGAGTGGATTCAATTGTCATATAGATATAAGAGTGGATTCAAATGTCATATAGATATAAGAGTGGATTCAAATGTCATATAAGAGTGGATTCAAATGTCATATAGATATAAGAGTGGATTCAAATGTCATATAGATATAAGAGTGGATTCAAATGTCATATAGATATAAGAGTGGATTCAAATGTCATATAGATATAAGAGTGGATTCAAATGTCATATAGATATAAGAGTGGATTCAATTGTCATATAGATATAAGAGTGGATTCAATTGTCATATAGATATAAGAGTGGATTCAATTGTCATATAGATATAAGAGTGGATTCAATTGTCATATAGATATAAGAGTGGATTCAAATGTCATATAGATATAAGAGTGGATTCAATTGTCATATAGATATAAGAGTGGATTCAATTGTCATATAGATATAAGAGTGGATTCAAATGTCATATAGATATAAGAGTGGATTCAATTGTCATATAGATATAAGAGTGGATTCAATTGTCATATAGATATAAGAGTGGATTCAAATGTCATATAGATATAAGAGTGGATTCAATTGTCATATAGATATAAGAGTGGATTCAATTGTCATATAGATATAAGAGTGGATTCAAATGTCATATAGATATAAGAGTGGATTCAATTGTCATATAGATATAAGAGTGGATTCAATTGTCATATAGATATAAGAGTGGATTCAATTGTCATATAGATATAAGAGTGGATTCAAATGTCATATAGATATAAGAGTGGATTCAATTGTCATATAGAGTGGATTCAATTGTCATATAGATATAAGAGTGGATTCAATTGTCATATAGATATAAGAGTGGATTCAATTGTCATATAGATATAAGAGTGGATTCAAATGTCATATAGATATAAGAGTGGATTCAATTGTCATATAGAGTGGATTCAATTGTCATATAGATATAAGAGTGGATTCAATTGTCATATAGATATAAGAGTGGATTCAATTGTCATATAGAGTGGATTCAATTGTCATATAGATATAAGAGTGGATTCAATTGTCATATAGATATAAGAGTGGATTCAATTGTCATATAGATATAAGAGTGTATTCAATTGTCATATAGATATAAGAGTGGATTCAATTGTCATATAGATATAAGAGTGGATTCAATTGTCATATAGATATAACAGTGGATTCAATTGTCATATAGATATAAGAGTGGATTCAATTGTCATATAGATATAAGAGTGGATTCAATTGTCATATAGATATAAGAGTGGATTCAATTGTCATATAGATATAAGAGTGGATTCAAATGTCATATAGATATAAGAGTGGATTCAAATGTCATATAGATATAAGAGTGGATTCAATTGTCATATAGATATAAGAGTGGATTCAAATGTCATATAGATATAAGAGTGGATTCAATTGTCATATAGATATAAGAGTGGATTCAAATGTCATATAGAGTGGATTCAAATGTCATATAGATATAAGAGTGGATTCAAATGTCATATAAGAGTGGATTCAAATGTCATATAGATATAAGAGTGGATTCAAATGTCATATAAGAGTGGATTCAAATGTCATATAGATATAAGAGTGGATTCAAATGTCATATAGATATAAGAGTGGATTCAAATGTCATATAGATATAAGAGTGGATTCAAATGTCATATAGATATAAGAGTGGATTCAAATGTCATATAGATATAAGAGTGGATTCAAATGTCATATAGATATAAGAGTGGATTCAATTGTCATATAGATATAAGAGTGGATTCAATTGTCATATAGATATAAGAGTGGATTCAATTGTCATATAGATATAAGAGTGGATTCAATTGTCATATAGATATAAGAGTGGATTCAAATGTCATATAGATATAAGAGTGGATTCAATTGTCATATAGATATAAGAGTGGATTCAATTGTCATATAGATATAAGAGTGGATTCAAATGTCATATAGATATAAGAGTGGATTCAATTGTCATATAGATATAAGAGTGGATTCAATTGTCATATAGATATAAGAGTGGATTCAAATGTCATATAGATATAAGAGTGGATTCAATTGTCATATAGATATAAGAGTGGATTCAATTGTCATATAGATATAAGAGTGGATTCAAATGTCATATAGATATAAGAGTGGATTCAATTGTCATATAGATATAAGAGTGGATTCAATTGTCATATAGATATAAGAGTGGATTCAATTGTCATATAGATATAAGAGTGGATTCAATTGTCATACAGATATAAGAGTGGATTCAATTGTCATATAGATATAAGAGTGGATTCAATTGTCATATAGATATAAGAGTGGATTCAATTGTCATATAGAGTGGATTCAATTGTCATATAGATATAAGAGTGGATTCAATTGTCATATAGATATAAGAGTGGATTCAATTGTCATATAGATATAAGAGTGGATTCAATTGTCATATAGAGTGGATTCAATTGTCATATAGATATAAGAGTGGATTCAAATGTCAATTAGATATAAGAGTGGATTCAATTGTCATATAGAGTGGATTCAATTGTCATATAGATATAAGAGTGGATTCAATTGTCATATAGATATAAGAGTGGATTCAAATGTCATATAGATATAAGAGTGGATTCAAATGTCATATAGATATAAGAGTGGATTCAATTGTCATATAGATATAAGAGTGGATTCAATTGTCATACAGATATAAGAGTGGATTCAATTGTCATATAGATATAAGAGTGGATTCAATTGTCATACAGATATAAGAGTGAATTCAATTGTCATATAGATATAAGAGTGGATTCAATTGTCATATAGATATAAGAGTGGATTCAAATGTCATATAGATATAAGAGTGGATTCAAATGTCATATAGATATAAGAGTGGATTCAATTGTCATATAGATATAAGAGTGGATTCAATTGTCATATAGAGTGGATTCAATTGTCATATAGATATAAGAGTGGATTCAAATGTCATATAGATATAAGAGTGGATTCAATTGTCATATAGAGTGGATTCAATTGTCATATAGATATAAGAGTGGATTCAATTGTCATATAGATATAAGAGTGGATTCAAATGTCATATAGATATAAGAGTGGATTCAAATGTCATATAGATATAAGAGTGGATTCAATTGTCATATAGATATAAGAGTGGATTCAATTGTCATACAGATATAAGAGTGGATTCAATTGTCATATAGATATAAGAGTGGATTCAATTGTCATATAGATATAAGAGTGGATTCAATTGTCATACAGATATAAGAGTGGATTCAATTGTCATACAGATATAAGAGTGGATTCAAATGTCATATAGATATAAGAGTGGATTCAATTGTCATATAGATATAAGAGTGGATTCAATTGTCATATAGATATAAGAGTGGATTCAATTGTCATATAGATATAAGAGTGGATTCAAATGTCATATAGATATAAGAGTGGATTCAATTGTCATATAGATATAAGAGTGGATTCAATTGTCATATAGATATAAGAGTGGATTCAAATGTCATATAGATATAAGAGTGGATTCAATTGTCATATAGATATAAGAGTGGATTCAAATGTCATATAGATATAAGAGTGGATTCAAATGTCATATAGATATAAGAGTGGATTCAAATGTCATATAGATATAAGAGTGGATTCAAATGTCATATAGATATAAGAGTGGATTCAAATGTCATATAGATATAAGAGTGGATTCAAATGTCATATAGATATAAGAGTGGATTCAATTGTCATATAGATATAAGAGTGGATTCAATTGTCATGTAGATATAAGAGTGGATTCAATTGTCATATAGATATAAGAGTGGATTCAATTGTCATATAGATATAAGAGTGGATTCAATTGTCATATAGATATAAGAGTGGATTCAATTGTCATATAGATATAAGAGTGGATTCAATTGTCATATAGATATAAGAGTGGATTCAATTGTCATATAGAGTGGATTCAATTGTCATACAGATATAAGAGTGGATTCAATTGTCATATAGATATAAGAGTGGATTCAATTGTCATACAGATATAAGAGTGGATTCAATTGTCATACAGATATAAGAGTGGATTCAATTGTCATACAGATATAAGAGTGGATTCAAATGTCATATAGATATAAGAGTGGATTCAATTGTCATATAGATATAAGAGTGGATTCAATTGTCATATAGATATAAGAGTGGATTCAATTGTCATATAGATATAAGAGTGGATTCAAATGTCATATAGATATAAGAGTGGATTCAATTGTCATATAGATATAAGAGTGGATTCAATTGTCATATAGATATAAGAGTGGATTCAAATGTCATATAGATATAAGAGTGGATTCAATTGTCATATAGATATAAGAGTGGATTCAAATGTCATATAGATATAAGAGTGGATTCAAATGTCATATAGATATAAGAGTGGATTCAAATGTCATATAGATATAAGAGTGGATTCAAATGTCATATAGATATAAGAGTGGATTCAAATGTCATATAGATATAAGAGTGGATTCAAATGTCATATAGATATAAGAGTGGATTCAAATGTCATATAGATATAAGAGTGGATTCAAATGTCATATAGATATAAGAGTGGATTCAATTGTCATATAGATATAAGAGTGGATTCAATTGTCATATAGATATAAGAGTGGATTCAATTGTCATATAGATATAAGAGTGGATTCAATTGTCATATAGATATAAGAGTGGATTCAAATGTCATATAGATATAAGAGTGGATTCAAATGTCACACCGATTAACATGTACATATTATGCAAGCCCACCACGATATTAAATTTTGAATCAGAAAAACTTAAATAGAGAAAAATAGGTTAAGATTTACTAACTAAAATATTAAAATAACAATTGTACAGCTGAGGTAATTATCATTAAGAAAATGTCCGACTGTTTGTACACTTAATTTTGTATAATTTGGTCAGTCGCAGAAGTGACGAAGTTACTGAAAAGATGAAACATTTATTACTAGGGTGTAAGTTTAATATTCCTTAAAGTGTCGTTCGTTCGTGTTTGTCTGAACCATGAATAGTCCAAGCATCCGAGTACTACTCCGTTGAAATGTCAAACCTGTAAACTTTGTTTCTGATAACAGTTATTTGTGAACTTAACTTCAGCTCTGTATAAAGCATATTGTACAGATGGATCGTTTAACCCCTTCCGTGCCACAATGACGGGTCTATGATATCACATGCAAACAGTTTGGATCCAGATTAATTCGGCGTCTCATCAGGATCCAAACTGTTTGTTACTGAAACAAAACTGAAGAAAATCAAAAGAATGAAAATTTGTAGCAGACGACAAAGTTAGCAGACGACAGACAATAGTACTGACATGAGTTCCTTTACTCCATAGATACGCCTGTTTACGTCAGTGCAAAGTAGATACCTATCAGCTTTAGAAAAATATGATCAGGGTCTGCTCTGTTTGCTTATGATAAAATATAATATGATTCTACATTATCTGTCATTATATTTTTTCCCTTCTTCATAGTGCAATGATATGAAACTAATTTTCATGATATCACTATTTCTCATATGAAGTGAAAGGTTAAATATCATCACAAAATCTTCACATGATCTGAGAGACGTGTGCTATCTTAAACAAATTATCCAAACAGTATAATAAAGTTTTATATGCATGTACATATTGTTTTAACTAGCAATGTACTACTAAACATGCTTAGAAATAAAATACAAACAAATGGATCAGATCATTATTAGAGGTTTAGTTATCAGTAGCAAGAGAACAGCCTAGTTGGCCAATAGTTGTATCCTCTTCCCGTTAGTCGATAACTTAGACTTATGAAATTAGTCATTGAAAACATAGTCATGTTTCATCCTCCAAAGTAAATTTTCGTGGAAAATGCATTCTTATTCAAATGTCGAGGACCATGTCTTTCATTTTGTTTTACGCATTTGCAGAGTAGCCCCAGGTCAGATCTGTTTGTTTATGGAATTGTATAGCCATAGAGAACCATTATGGAATTGTATAGCTATAGCTCTCCAGTGTGTTTATGGTATTGTATAGCTATAACTCTCCAGTTTGTTTATGGAATTGTATAGCTATAATTCTCCAGTTTGTTTATGGAATTGTATAGCTATAATTCTCCAGTTTGTTTATGGTATAGTTTAGCTATAATTCTCCAGTTTCTGTCACAACCAATAACTACTACTTTCAAGTGCAAGAATCAGAATTATTCGAAGTAATTAATTCTTATATAAATATTCATAAGAAAAAGGTTCAAATAGTAATCAAAGTGTCCAACAATATGGATCCTGACACAACCCTACATTTCACACCTAATATAAAGCACGATTACGTCAACAGCCTTCTATATATATCTGGGTCTACACAGTTTGTCTATGTCCTAAAGTGAGTTCACGGATATTTATGTGTTAAAACGGAACTTACGTAGGTTTCTACGAATGTAACTAAACTGATCCACAATAAAGAGTATTCTGGAGCTGTATCCTTTACTCTACGACTATCACTGATATATTCCATTCATTATTCATACACTACTTATATAATAGTGTTCAATGAAACAAGTGAATTCATAACTATGCCAAATAGTATAAAATAAGATCGAAAGTATTCTTTAACCATTTACTCCATGACTATTCGTGTAAAAAATGATATCATGAATATTAACCCTTTCACCGCCACAGTCGCGTAAATCCACCACGACAAATAGTGCAGTCCAGATCAGACGCCGCCTTTTCAAGGCGGCGTCTGATCAGGGACTTCACTATTTGTCTCAATCTCTAGTTTTATATATGTGCTATATTCCTTTGAAATTTGCATTTATTTATCTCATTTCCTTATTTTACTGAATGATTTAACAAACTTGGATTGCAGACGACAATTAGAAATTTGGCGCCGAAAGGGTTAACTAGATTGATATAATAGCACACGGGACTGTTTAGCCATGGGTCTACTCTGAATGGGTCTACTCTGTTTGCGTGAAATATATAAGGGACAGAGTTAAGCAAATAGAGCAGACCCTGGTCCGTGTTAACTCTGTTTACAAAGGTGGCAGAATGCGTTTCGTTGAGTGAATGTTTAATGTATTATATAAAACAGTAAAAGCCCAGTGTCCGAAACTACCCGATACTGTGTCACAGAGGTTTGGTCAGTGTTAACAGTGTTTGTTAGGTTGAAAACTAAAATATGTCTAATGTTGATGAAATCAAACAAATGCCCTAAATAGGAGCGGTTGAAATACATCAGCTCATCTAGTATGCCAACACTGCCCGCACACTACAAAAATGTGTTCTTGCGAAGATCCGTTATATCAGCAAGTACCCTAGGTAGATAACACACTGCTTCAATAACTTCAATAAATAAGATCTGCTCTAGATAGGTTAGCTTTCACAAGACTAAAGCTAAACTCAATTAGTTTCATGTGTTGCATATTTTACTCACCTACTGCTTCAAATCCATAAAGTGAACTGACGAACAGAACCGGAAAGAATGACACTGTGATTTATGCGTACCGGCATAAGAAGGCGTTACCGTTTAGGGCTTGGCCTGCTGATTGCGAAAAATGTGGGAAAATTTAATCTAAAAGTAATTAGTACTGATACAGGCGAGTTTGTAGTTTTTGTGTTTTTGATTTGTTTTAAGGAATGGATGCAGGATAATGGGGTTAACTACATTTAACATTATTTCAAACGCCGTTTACCTGTTAAGCATGACCAAATGTTGACTGGCTAAGGAGACACTGCAATCTAGTGGACAAACCGCCTTATCTAGAATGAGATCACACTTTATGGTCGTTGTCGCGATGACATGTTTACCTGGACGCTCGTATTGATCTCAGCAAGGTTGAGATAAGTCAGGACATAGTTTTGATCAATACAACATAAAGGCTGGGTATCCCAGGAAGACTTATCTTTGATACAATAGCTTACATAACCTGGATAAATTAAGACAAAACCAAGATATTGTGCCTTTGTAAGAAAATTGATAGTTGGCTTAAGTTCTAGAATATGCCAAAATTATTTCCGTTAATACATAATATTTCAAATGATCAAGGTCTCTATCTATCTATCAATATATCTATCTTTCTATCTCTGTCTGTCTGTCTGTCTGGTCTGGTCTGGTCTGGTCTGGTCTGGTCTGTCTGTCTGTCTGTCTGTCTGTCTGTCTGTCTGTCTGTCTGTCTGTCTGTATCTATCCATCTATCTATCTATCTATCTATCTATCTATCTATCTATCTATCTATCTATCTATCTATCTATCTATCTATCTATCTATCTACCTACCTACCTACCTATCCATCCATCCATCCATCCATCCATCCATCCATCCGTCCGTTCGTCCGTCCGTCCGTCCGTCCGTCTATCTATCTATCTATCTATCTATCTATCTATCTATCTATCTATCTATCTATCTGTCTTTCTGTTCTTTATTTTTGTATCGGTTCCTCTCACATAGTTTGCGTTGTTTGTGTTGGTTATTCTGGTTGAACCAATATTAGTACACCGGGTTTCAATAGATTGAGACCGTTACTTCTGCTAATCGATTGCGTTTGGCTTTATGCATTCATTTGATAACTCATTTCAGATATCTCCCCACTCAAACCCATGCGCAAAGAAAGGCAATAAATCATACAGTAAATTGTCCTAAAAAGGAAGTTTAAGTTATGAAATCGGTTGGTGCACGTTAATCGTGAATCCTGATAAGATAAGCCTTAACCCATTTACAATATACCGTTCCACAAATAAATCCCCCGCAAAAGCCGTTTTATGAATATCTGAAACAGACTTTGTTCTGGAAGTATTTTAGACCATGCCTTTCATCAGTTCTATTTTGTCTGTAGAAATGGCATTCAAAAGTAACCGAGGACAATGTTCAGCAAAAATCTCCAGTTTTTAGAGTGTTGAAGGACTATGACATAGCCAAGATCCATACTTCGTCAACTGAAGAAGTACAAGTGGGATTTAAATACTGGTTATAAAATCTTTATAAGCAGATATATGGGCCTCAAGAGTAGTTTAAATGCTGTTGACGACACATACATGTAGAACTCGTACAATGGGATATCGACAGAATACGTTTTATGTTGCGAAGTTAGCTGTTTAGACAATACAGTAAAACTTCTCTAAAACGAGCTTTAGATCCATATATGTTTTTGAAAGCATGTGCTTGCTTAATGCAGATCTGAAGTAATGCAAAAGACTAATGCACTACAATAAATGTACAGTCGGCTGAGCGGTCCTTCGGACTGAAAGTAGTCTATAACTAGGTACTTTTACGATAAGGCACCACCTGACTCTAAGAAAAAGATTCATACCTCTTTTTGGTTTGTCAATTTACCCGTAAACATCCGTGATCACATAATAGATCTGTCCTGTTTGCCTTACCAAATAGTAGTAATAGTAGTGGTTGTAGTAGTAATAGTAGTGGTTGTAGTAGTAATAGTTGTGGTTGTAGGTAGTAGTAATAGTGGTGGTTGTAGTAGTAATAGTAGTGGTTGTAGTAGTAGTAATAGTAGTGGTTGTAGTAGTAATAGTAGTGGTTGTAGTAGTAATAGTAGTGGTTGTAGTAGTAATAGTAGTGGTTGTAGTAGTAATAGTAGTGGTTGTAGGTAGTAGTAATAGTAGTGGTTGTAGTAGTAATAGTAGTGGTTGTAGGTAGTAGTAATAGTAGTGGTTGTAGTAGTAATAGTAGTGGTTGTAGGTAGTAGTAATAGTAGTGGTTGTAGTAGTAATAGTAGTGGTTGTAGTAGTAATAGTAGTGGTTGTAGTAGTAATAGTAGTGGTTGTAATAGTAATAGTAGTGGTTGTAGTAGTAATTGTAGTACAACTTCAGGTAATGGTAGAAAAAGTAGCAAAAGTAGTTGTAGTAATATTAGTAGCAATAGCAGTAGTATTAATAGCAGTATCAGTAGTAGTATCAGTGGCAGCAGTAGTAGTTAATCCTTCGCTTACTATTCACGTCAATATACCTACCTGTAAATAGTGAAGACCCAGATGAGACAGCTCCTACAGGAGCTGTCTCATCAGGGTCTGCACTATTTACACGTTGATTGCGCAACCAGTGTACTCCACAGCAGTGATTGCACGGCGAAATACTTGTACACAGTGAAGATACATGTAATTATACAACAGGACATGGGTAAAGAAGGAGAAATGTATTTTAAAATTCAGCAAGAGAAAGGTTAATAGTAGTAGTAAAACAATATGAAAATGTTGATAGCGGTACGGAACATAGTAGTTATCCGCTTACGGATGACGGTAAATTCGGGTTTCCTCAGGGAGGAAACGTTCCAGTCTCTTGCGGTAGGTGGATGGATATATGTGTCTTAAAAAGAAATAAATACATAATGAGCAGTATTTGGGGAAATAAGGTTTGAATTCAAGGAAGACATATACATTTGAATTGTACAATTAAGAACGAAGTAAGTCTTGATAGCAGTTGAAATGTGGTCGGCAAAATGTTTTTGATTTAACAAAAAGTGCAATTCGCATTCCAGAAAAAATGCGCGGGATATAAAATGCAAAATCATACAAAGTTACAGTAATTTCAAATGTAATATAATCAACGTTTTGTACCGATTCAGTATCATCTAATGCCAGATTCTCACTACAATGCAATACAAACAATTCGGGACCCGATGGTCAGAACCCCGTCGTTTCATGGAGTATAACCAACATAAAGCCTACACGGACAAAGTTGTGTTCATTTGTTTCAGTTGGAGTACAGTAAAACCCCTCTAAATGAGATGACACAGTACAGTAAACCCCCTCTAAACAGACTTTATAGTACAGTAAAAACCCTCTAAAACAGACGTTAGATTACAGTAAACCCCCATGTACAGTAAACCCCCTCTAAACCAGACGTTAGAGTACAGTAAAAACCCTATTAACCAGACGTTAAATTACAGTAAAACCCCTCTAAACCAGACGTTAGATTACAGTAAACCGCCTCTAAACCAGACGTTAGACTACTGTAGGCTAACCCCCTTCTAAACCAGACGTTAGAGTACAGTAAAATCCCTCTAAACCAGATGTTAGAGTACAGTAAAAACCCTCTAAACCAGACGTTAGATTACAGTCAAACCCCTCTGAACCAGACGTTAGAATACAGTAAAACCCTCTAAACCAGACGTTAGAGTACAGTAAAAACCCTCTAAACCAGACGTTAGAGTACAGTAAAAATCCTCTAAACCAGAAGTTAGAATACAGTAAAACCCTCTAAACCAGACGTTAGAATACAGTAAAAACCCTCTAAACCAGACGTTAGAGTACAGTAAACCTCCTTTAAACCAGACTTTAGAATTAGCATCAATGTCGATCTGAACCACAGGCGCCTGTAACAACCAAACATGGTCATAATTATTTCCGGTTTAAAGGGTTTTATATGTATATGCAGAAAGGATTCCGATTAAATTCTGAAACATATGATAAATATCACTGTAGGTATTTATGTGCAATGTATGTAGGACTCTCTAGCCATATGAAACACACACTTTACATATACATTTGAACTTCGATATATCTAACCTCAAAGGACCATACAATTACTACGGAATAACATATGTTCGAGTCATCCAATTTCTGATCTGAACATTTGCTCCAGTGCATAGAACATTTACTCCAGTGCATAGCTTAATGCAAGTCATATATATGCTGAAATCTCATGTATTAAGCAGTAACACGTGTTACAAAATATGCGTAGTTATACATTTTAAACAATGTTTTATTTAAATGAATTCTTTTATCGATTTGTCTGAATTTCGAGTAATCCGAGCTCGAGATATAGACGTTCAACTGTAGACAGAATAAAGTGTTCGTAAAACTGATCCTGAACGAACACTGTCATTTATAGCTCTCATGAATATGACATTACTGGCTGTGGTATGTACTCAGGTAAACTTTCACAAGTTTAACGATCAATATCAAACATCTTTACCTGGTGTATTAGACCAACATGCCAACACAATCAAAACCTTTGTATATATAACACAGATTATACAGTTTTATTGCTTGTTTTCAAATGTTTGAAATACATGTATACCGTAGTAGATAGTAATCAGCTGAAACATGATAGAATATTGTAAAGTCTTGATTGATAAACGATATATAGAAGAAAGGAGCTGTGCATGTATATGTATTTAAAAACTATTTAAACGTTTATTTCCGCAATAAATTTATAGACAGACATGGTCATTTCCCTTATACGCATATCCTTTTAAAGGCTGGTGTGACATCAGGGATTTTCCGTAACTTTGGATAGACACCGTATCTCAAAAAACGATTGAATAGTGTGTAAAATATATGTTGAAATAATCTGAGTCAATCTGAGATGTAACTTGTATACATGTAATTTTATGGTTAATTAATTATTTCCCTTGCAAAAAGAGTAGACCCTGGTTAGGCGACTCCAGTAGGAACCCGTCTGATCAGGGTCTGTTCTACTTGCTTAGGACTTGATATAGATCTGATCCTACAGGTTTTTTGTCTAAGCCATTTTAATTGTTTACCTTATAAAATAATGAATATTCATGAAGTAATCAATTTGTTCATACATGATTAGGGCAATGGTTAAAATGTCTCCAGAAGCTTTATATACAGTTAATATTCTAATACAATATTCTACATCCGAACTAACAATACATGTGTATATGATAAAGGTTCGATAGTCTTTTGAATCAATATGAGTAAATCTAAGTGATAATAATTCACTGTGGACACAGAGGCAAAGTAATCATTTAAATACAGTAAAACCCCGCTAATGCGACCACATACTTATGTAGAATTCTGGGCTCTAAATGCAGGTGGTAGCTTAATGCAGGACAAAAGTAATGCAGAAAGCTCCTAGAGGAGCTTTCTGCATTACTTTTGCCCTGCATTAAGCAACCACCTGCTTATAAAGACAGCCATGTTAATTGATTATGTGGTCGCATTAGCGAGACTTTACTGTATAAACCCTCTACTTCGTGAAAATTCATGTAGGAAATAATGATTCTATGACTATTAATTAGAATCATTGTTATAACAGCACATGTGCACAGGAAGTTTGTCATTGGCGGAAGCTGTAGACACCATCAAATACATTATTAGAATTATTGTTATAATAGTGTTTAACCTACTTTTTGGGCCAATCACAACGCTGGAAATTTTGAATTTCTCCACGATTAGTTTCATATAGTCAGGCACTAAACGCTGACTTAGCTACTAAGTCGACTGTCCCCAGCGCATGCGCGAGTACATCCTGTGACGTAGAGCGTTTAGCTCGTCCCACCATGTAACAGCGCGAGCGTCAATTACACATACATGTATATGTTCTGTGTAGATGCCAAGGCTAAGAAATAAGGTAAACTGATGCAACTCAAACATTTATTGGTAGACATGTACAGAGATAAGAAAACAAGAAAGAGCATTATTAAAAACACCAAAAAGAAGACCCGATATAAAAAATTTAGCGTGTCAGACAAGTGTATGCTAAATGCAGGACAAATGTAATGTAGAATGCTCCATTTGGAACTTTCCGAACTACCTTACGATTGACTGTTAAACAAGTATCTATGTTCATTCCTGTCTTTTATCTCATTAGATGACACTGGTCCCTCGCCCCGGCCCTGGAATTATAAAATATGATATTAACTGTAGGTTAATAACCTTTTACTTCATAGCTTGTAGTATTGAAGACACGTGGTTGCTTAAAACAGACTGAAATTAAAGCAGAATACTCCTTTAAGAGCATTCTGCTTTAATAATTTCTGACTGCTTTAAGCTACCGTCAGCTAGGATATAGGAATATTTCTTATGATGCATATTCCAGCGTTCAGTTGAATTTTAGTTCGAAGCATTTTGTTGCATTAAAAATGTTTGTTTTCTTTTAAGAGCATAGCGCTTGAAACGTCGAGAGTGACTCAAGGAAATATCTTACCTAATTCGTGGTTGAACACCTTTTAGGTCTGCACATTTAACAGTTGTGTTAGACTGCTATCTTGAAATGCATCGTCCATAATCAAAAACACGTCATGGTCTCAAAGGCCGAACGTCGGCTACCTTTCTGACATCTTTCTAAACACACGGTTTATGCTGTTGTCCCTAGTAACGCACGCGACCAATTCCAGCTTCACTCCGCCCACTTTACATCCTGTCCAAAAACTAGGCTAAACACTATATCAGTTAGTGTCTATTAAGTGCGAATTTAATGACTTTAAATGCCTTGCTCGCTCGCTAACGCTCGCTGCGCTTCGGCATTTAAAATCATTAAATCCACACTTAATAGACACTAACTAATACATAGTACATGTGCACAGAAAGTTTGACATTGGCGGAAGTTGTAGACACCATCTCTCGGTATGTGTATCATACGCAAACAGAGCAGGCCCTGATCAGACCACTCCTGTAGAAGCTGTCTGGCATGGGTCTGTAGTAGCTGTCTGATATGGGTCTATATTCTACTCTATTTGAAAAGGCGTAAAAAGATGTTTTTATGGAGTAAAGGGTTGAGGTTTCCCTTGGTTTGAAATATGATAGATTGTGTTTCCTGATAGATTGTGTTTCCTGATAGATTGTGTTTCCTTTTCGGAACATTGTGCAAAGTGGGGCATGTCAATTGGATTCCTTATATTAATAAAATAAAGTACATCTGAGAAATTACGTAAATGTATATATTACATTCGAGAAATCCTTTTTATTAATTATAGTTCCCTTTAAGTTTGTTTCAAGATTATTGTAAGAATCTCTTTAGTCCTGTTTCATGTTGTTCGCCTTGTTTCATGTAGGTTTATAACCTTTCCAACAATTTTCACTTCCACATTTCATCTCTTGCGGTTGACTCAGAGCAAGTTATATCGAACGGTCTGTATACAAATATTATTTGTGGAATATGCTTTTAATAAAAATGTTCCTATTATCGCCGTACCTGATTTTAAAGTGTGGGATAAACCTGTATGCAATTGAAAGTTAATTTCGATAAAGCCATTTGATTTTATGCGATTTGAAGCAAGTCGTTTACTTTGATCCCTTTGTTTACCTTGAGTCCATATATACGCACTGTAATGCCTTTATAAATGGAGAACACCCAAACCAGTCTGACCAGAGGCTGTCCTGTGTGCTTCTAACAGAGAGCATCCAATTTAGTCCTACCAGAAGCTGTCCTGTTTGCTTATAACAGAGAACACCAAAATCAATCTGACCAGAGACTGTCCTGTGTGCTTGTAACAGAGAACATCCAATTTAGTCCGACCAGAAGCTGTCCTGTTTGCTTATAACAGAGAACTACCAAAGCAGTCTGACCAGAGACTGTCCTGTGTGCTTATAACAGAGAACTACCAATTCAGTCTAACCAGAGACTGTCCTGTGTGCTGCTTATAACAGAGAACACACAAATTAGCCTGACCAGAGACTGCCCGGTGTACTTATAACAGAGAACTACCAAATCAGTCTGACCAGAGACTGCCCTGTGTGCTTATAACAGACAACACCCAAATTTGTCTGACCATAGACTGTCCTGTGTGCTGCTTATAACAGAGAACACCAAAATCAGTCTGACCAGAGACTGTCCTGTGTTCCCTGTGTTCATATAACAGAGAACACCCAAATTAGTTGTACCAGAGGCTGCCCTGTGTGCTTATAACAGAGAACATCCAAACCAGCCAGATATTGCATTGTGTGCTTAAAACAGAGAACACCACATCAGTCTGACCAGAGGCTGCCCTGTGTTCTTATAACAGAGAACACCCAAATTAGTCTGACCATAGACTGTTCTGTGTGCTGCTTCAAACAGAGAACATCCAAATCAGTCTGACCAGAGGCTGTCTCGTGTGCTTATAAGTGTCCTAAATCTGTTTGTGTACAGCTTCCGACATGGCTAAATGTTCATGTTCCATTTTACAAATACCCCTACTTAATAAATGTTTATCAAGTCATCTCTCTTACAAAATTATTCATGGGATAAAGGGTTAATAAATTAAATGTTAAGTGTCTCTATATTAATCAAATTTAGGATATTAAACACCGAAACTGAAAATGTGTGGTTACATGATGATTTTGTGAGTGAGAAATGTTTCCTGAATTTATCGGGGTTGCTTTCGATTAATCTTTAAATGTATCTGCTTTGACAGATAAGATTTCATTTTCACAGCTGGTCATCCGGTACAGCTAATACACCCAATCACTGAAAATGCTTCTTGTTCTGTTTTAAGATGATCTGGTGGAATATGTATGAAATCCATTTTCTTCTATTATAGACAAAAAAGTCGTCCGGTACCTTTCAAGCCAACACCAATCACTGTGTGAACACTTATATACCAAAACGGTTCAGATGGCTGTCATTATCGGTTGCCTTTCTTTGATAAAGGGAAACAACTATTGTCTGTAAGAATAGAAGAGAGGGCGTCAGTGACGTCCCTTGCTAGCTTCCTCTAACCTGGTTGGCTGCAATCGGCAACACCCTTTGAAAAGTGACAAACTCTTGTGATTTTTAAGAAAAGAAAGAAATGCAAAAAAAGTAAATAAAACGATTTTCGTTTTAAAAACAATACTCAGTGTACTTTACCTACTTTGAAAGAAATTTGAAGAATAATGATTTTAATTGCGTTCGACTTTAATTCCCATACAATTCTAAATGAAAGTGAATTCCTAAAATCGCTATTTTAGTAATTATTATGATATGTCCTATTGAAATTCTTGCATTTGAGTTGCTGAGAGTATATTTATTTTTGTTGAAATATAAAGTAATCATATTCGGTGACACAAGTAGTAGTATCGAACATGGACGGTGATACTGATAGCGATTTCGGCAATTATGCTGGGTCCTGCGAAAATGAAAATTACATAATATGACGTTTTTGGGAACGTCCATCTAATGCCCTATCACTGAATACGAATCATTGAGATGCATCTAATTTTCACGTTTTACTGAATTAAGTAAAAACGTGTTCCAAATGGAAAGGTACATAACTTAATGGTTGCAGGTTTGATAATAAATAATTTCTGTTCGGGTGTTTGCGACGAGTGTGTCGTCTTTCCACGCGCAAACCTGACTATTCAGCTTTATTCGTTTGTACGTCACTGATTCTTTGTTAATCCGTTAACACGTTTCTCTGTATTCTCAAATAAGTGGACCGATTATGAATATGTTCCAGTATATTGCAATTCTGATAATAACTATTTCGGAAAATCTGCTTTAAATACATTCCCTAACATCTTGCCAGGTTGTACGCACTTCAATTATGGACTAGACTGTACGCACTACAATTATGTACCAGACTGTACGCACTACAATTATGGACCAGACTGTACGCACTACAATTATGGACCAGGCGCTGTACGCACTCCAATTATGTACCAGGCTGTACGCCCTCCAATTATATACCAGGTTGTACGCACTCCAATGATGTACCATGATGTACCAGACTGTACGCACTCCAATTATGGACAATGTTGTACGCACTCCAATTATGGACCAGACTGTACGCACTACAATTATGGACCAGACTGTACGCACTCCAATTATGGACCAGGCTGTACGCACTCCAATTATGGAGCAGGCTGTACGCACTACAATTATGGACCAGACTGTACGCACTCCAATTATGGACAATGTTGTACGCACTCCAATTATGGACCAGACTGTACGCACTACAATTATGGATCAGACTGTACGCACTCCAATTATGGACAATGTTGTACGCACTCCAATTATGGACCAGGTTGTGCGCACTACAATTATGGACCAGGCTGTACGCACTCCAAATATAGACAATGTTGTACGCACTACAATTATGGACCAGGTTGTGCGCACTCCAATTATGGACCAGGCTGTACGCACTCCAATTATAGACAAAAAGGGAAGAAGTAAGTAAATCTGGTTGCACATCACTTTGTATTTATAAATGTTCATTTCAGCACGGATAAGCATGTTTTTTCAAATGTACAGTTGAAATTCGATAACGTGAACGTCACGGGGTCATACAATTTTTTTTCGATAAAACGTAGATTCGAGTTATCCGAATTCTCAGATGCAGGTCTAAAATAGTGCTGAAAGCTCCTGTAAAAACTTTCAACATTACTTTCGATCTAGATTAAGCTCTCAAACGTGTTTATAGATATACGTAGTGAGGCGTATTAGAAACTTCTGTACTGTAAATTTTGTAAGGAACGAACATTTACTTCGAGTTATGTCAGCATTCGAGTTATCCGAGATCGAGATATCTAAGAATCATATGTGTCATTTCGATACTGCTACCTGTGGATGGCGGTGCTACATACATATCTATATGAGCATAAGTGTTAGACTGGCCTGGAATAAACACTTTTGACATCTTATTCTATCCTGTGTCAAAATCGATTCTCCAGATCCATTTACGAATATATTTACTTCATCATAACTATTCGATTGTATATAATTATACATTATATAAAATAATGATTATACAATGTCATTTGACTAGCCAAAGGTCTGATAATCAAAGGTTTGGTTTAATCCTTTTAACCCCAATACTTTATTAGGTAAACTCGTCCAGTACATGACGGAGATGTTTGGACAAACAAATGAACACTGGTGACAACGTTTGAGAATGATTAGGAACGTCCTCTGGGTCTACACTGTTTGTCTATATCACCTGTAACACGGACGTTTATGGGTTAAATGGGTTACAACACAACAACAAAAGTCTGTTTGGTCTATCTTTTTACACTAGATGTAGGCATGTCTGGGTCTGGTTGGTGTATCTTTTTACACTATATGTAGGTATATCATAAGTCCCTTATTGTAGACCAGCCACAAACATAAAAATGTTCAACGTATGATAAAAACTAGATTACTGCAGACCTATGGAGATAGATATTGACTTTGGTGAATAGACCAATTTATACCTTTTCTTGTTATATCAATTTGCTTATACACATTCTGAACGTGATTACGTTATACGGACTCATGTGTAATGCATGCACATATCCACCGCACCATTGATTAAATCAACTCCAACCTAATATAATTACACCAAGATTGATTACCGACTCTTACAGAGACCGTGTTTTAGTACACCGGTGATATTGATTTTTCGCCATCTGTGACCACGGATATACATGGAATTCTGATGTCTCATATAATACACGCAATGTGTTTTCTACAAACATAAAACCTGTGTGTCAAACTGCTGGGACATGTTCAGACATCTAGTAAACCAGCGTTGTCCGTTAATATACCTACATGTAGTTACACAACGTTACACCTAGTTACTCATCGTTACACCTAGTTGCACCTAGTTACACAACGTTACACCTAGTTACTCAACGTTACACCTAGTTACTCAACGTTACACTTAGTTACACCTAGTTACCCAACGTCCTACCTGGATCCAAACTGTTCGTGAAAGTGATCACAACTTCGCCCATAACATAAAACATTTCCTTGATGAATATTTATTATGTAAGAAGTATTTATTAGCTAATATTTTATAATGTCACCTGTACACATTTTAAAACATTTTTGTACGATCTATTTATATTTACATAATTTAACATAACTGACCCTGAGCAGGCGGCTCACAACAGCCGTCTGATATGGGTCTACTCTTTTTGCAAATGCATGAGAAAGAGTTTATATCAGGGGGAATAGTTAATCTACTAAGTTATTATACTTGAAAATAGCATGGTCCAGATTAAAAATAGAATAAACGGGCTTCCAAGCTCTACACTAACAATGGTTTGATGTTTGGTCTTGGTTGGCTTGCCAAGCCGAGGGCCATAGTAGTCATGCAAAAATTTCAACCCCTATCCACGCGTTTCCGAAGAAAACCGAGGAAAAATGCGATTTACCGCTTACACAATATGCCAATACGCTAAAGCAGATATATCGGTGAAGTTCCAATTTGTTTGGGCTTGTATATTTTAAGTTTGTTACCATTTACCAATACAACTTGGTAAAAATGCGATTTAAAAGGAGAAAAAAATAGTGGGAGTTTGGCATATAAATGAATTATTTCATACCTAACAGCATATGCCCGATTACTTACGGAAAAGCATGGTTGAATTGGACGGTATTGTATGGAGAACAATAGATCATGATAAATTCTATTCATTCAATTTGAATTGTTGAGTACTTTTGTGTCCTTGTTGAGTACTGTTAACTCATTCCCTCCTAGACTATTTAGAGCCAACCTCTGTTAAGAAGACCTGTAGTATATCGCTAGGTTAGAGATTTGATTTATCTGTATATACACGATTATCTCCCTTTTTGACTGTTAGTAATACTTCGTTGTGTATCAAAGTTATTTAACTTTGAACTCCATCTTGTTGATCTAATACCTTATCAAATTAGTACTTTGTATATATTCAAATGTGTGAGGCGGTTGGTCAATCGAAATGATTAATATGAACAAAAAAAGCTTTTAATATTCTTATTTGCTGAAATTACTCAAATTAGTGGAAACTGTATAGAAATACTGAGACTGGAGCAAACATATTGAACGATCACTGCTGGTTATTGTGAGAAAGTCCGAATCTGGGTTTTGTCATTGGGGGATCACCAAGCATCCTGACAACATATTTGAATTAATATACAGAAAAGGAGCAGTAGAAAAGCAGAATTTTAGAATTGTGAATTTTTGAAACCATTGTGATAACTAGAGCAGTTTTGCTCCTATTTATCACAATGGTTTCAATAGAGCAGTTTTCCAGAGATGCAAAAAGACATAAGTAGGAGAGAATCAGTTAATTAAACAAGTGTCCATATGTTAGAACGCCCGTCTGTCCGTCTGTCAGTCTGATTTTCCTTTTCCACGTGGTAGTCGAAACTTCATAGGATTGATCAGCACCATGCCTAGTTGTGTATATCTTATTCCTGTCCCAGTTTGATCATTTCCTGCAGAGTTATGGGTCTTTGAATTGTTTACATAAAAAATGTTTGTCTTTGCGGTTTCTCCAAAACCGTTTGTAGGATTTTCCTGAAACTTCATAGGATTGATCAGCGCCATGCCTAGTTGTGTATATCTTATTCCTGTTCCGGTCCAATGATATTCTGCAGATTATATTGTTTACATGAAAAATCAAACCCCAAAACTTCTTGAATACATGATCAGCCCTTCTGATGCCCAGGCATATAGCGCCTGCAGCGCTTTGATTGATTAAGTTTTAGCCTTTTAGGTAATACAAGAATCTGAAAATGACGCCATCATTTCCTGCCGATGAAACTTCTCAGTTTGCTAAACAATTTACAATTAAAAGGTATCGCCAAATTCCATATTTTCTATTGTATTTTGGATACTAAGCAGTTAAGCTCCCGATCAGTTAATTGGCAGTCTGGCGTTTGATCCTTGATCATCAGTAGAACATGTTTAAAGCGCCCATTTCAAAAGAGGTCTAATATGGGTCTATGAGGAAGGTGGTCACTTAATGCAGGACAAAAGTAATGCAGAAAGCTCCTATACGAGTTATATCTGCATTACGTTTGCCTTGCATTAAGCAAGTATCTGGATCTTAATACGCTTATGTTCAATAAATGAATGGTCATTTAGGACAGGTTCTATTGTATATAGCTTGAACGCCCCGGCCTTCTCCTGTAAGAAGGAAGAGACAGCACTGTAATATAAACAAAACCATGTGACTAAATATCTTATAAATAGCTTGTCTTCAGGCATACAGTGATGCAGGGAAATCGATGGGAAGCGTAGTTTGATGATATTAAATATCTTACTGCTATTTAAGCATGCGAGCAGTATCTCGGAAGCTATATATAGCCGATTAATCACGTTTCCACCAAGTTCTCACGGCTGGCCGTGTCCGATACACCAACCGTATCTAGTTCTACATTCTATTGTGTCTTTGTTCTCTGGGAAAGTCAAGTAGCGGTTGGCATAGAGAATAATCGAAGAGTTTTAATTGGAAAATTGGAGATATTTTCTGGTATCCTAATAGTTGCGTTCGTGAATGGCCAACGTTTAAAGGGAATAGATCAACGCAAATGGGGATTTGCTTTTTCAGATAGGTAAGTCTTTTTAAACTGATTTTCTCAAAGGACTGTTTAACAGTTACTATCTACAGCCTCATTGATTATTGATATTTAGGCAATATGTCATGGTATGACAAATATATGAAACGCTAAATGAGTAAGTGAATTAGAGGATTTATAACGACACTAACCTAGTTACCTTTTACCCCATGAATGTAGGAACTATTGACATCATCTATATGGAGTAATAAGGGATTCTACTAAGACAAAACATAGAATCATATCTAGCATATTATTTCTTGAGCAAACTGTGCAGATCTCTAATAATCGGCTAGCTCCTACAAGAGCCATCTTTTCTCGGTCTACTCTGTTTGAAAAGGTGCAAAATTTTCGTGTTTATTAGGGAAATGTCAACTCTTTCGCTGCTAATTTCGCATCTGTGATTATCTATACAAACTGTTTGGATCCAGATGAGACGTCGACTAACCCCGGGTCTTATCAAGAGCCAGACTTAATGTTACTGTGGTGAGCTTTGTTAAAGAAAAGGGGTGAGAATTAAGCAAAGATACTTTGGCAGCAAAATTAAAGCAAAAACACGACACTTTTGCAGCGAAATAAAAAAAACGACACTTTGGCAGCGAAATTAAAAACACAAATACTTTGGCAGCGAAATTAAACAAACGACACTTTGACAGCGAAAGAGTCAACCTTCTGCACACTCAGCAATTGTTTTCTGTAAATATTATCGTCTGCTCAATTCTTTCGTTTTATTTTATATTTTTTGACAAAAAAAAAACATGACAAACGTGAGGACCAGTTTCGGTCTTATTGAGACGCCAAACTGTTTGATAAGGTTGTTACCAAGTCGCCAGGACTAAAAGTTAAATAGACGATTACATGTAAGAGAGCATTGGTCGATATATTATGCATATACCACCTCTTTGTACTGCATACGACAGTCCTCTGACCAGATGTGATAAATTATTGTTAAAATCCAACCCACCAACGCAGCAAGAGGTGAAAACGAAAATAATGTTTTTAACATTAAACTTAGGCATTTAACCTACCAATGAAGAATACGACAAAATATATCTTAAAGTACTTAATGAATAAACATGGTCTTTGTAATCAGATGGGTGCTTATTGCAGGACGAAAGTAATACAGACAGCTCCTGTAGGAGCTTTCTGTATTACTTTTGTCGTGCATTAAACTATCGCCTGCTTCTACAACCAAGAACCGTTTTCGGTGGTCGCACCATAGTGGATTTGCTGCACATATAGTCCTTTTGTAATCTATCTACTTTTTGTTTGACGTGTTAGACGACAACTGTCGCAAAATTAGAATGTTGTCTCAACAGACCATTTGACGAGACTACTGTATATATAGGTGTAGTAGAGACTACTGTACATATAGATGTAATACAGACTACTGTACATATAGATGTAGTAGAGGCTACTGTACATATAGATGTAGTACAGACTACTGTACATATAGATGTGGTACAGACAACTGTACATATAGATGTACAGTGGAGAAACTGTTATTCTTTCCCGTTTATGCTTACGCGTGCGCAAACGATACGCAAACGATGCGCAAACTAAACGATAAACGATATACCCGTTTGTGCATACAAACGCGTTTGTAAGCGGTTTTTGCGTATATAAGTGCGTTTATTCGGCATACCTCTGTTATTATCGAGACCGATCAATTATACGAAAAAGTAAAAAAACCCGAAAGGTATGGGGGAAAAGGGCCTTTCATATATTGCTCAAAATAAAAGCCGAAATTGATATAACATGTCTAGGATTAGATAAATCTAATGCTGTCCCTGACGTGTCAATAATCTCTCCAATTAACACCCAATCAAACAACAGCTGACGATTTGAAGCTCCGCCCCAACAACTTATTCCAAGCACTACCCTATCCAGCGTTTATTAATTCACCCGAACAAGCCAGTTCTAATACGTGTGTCATTTTTCAAACAAACACCGGACGAGATCAGTTTATCCAGAAATTCATCCTGAAATCGGTTGAATCAGCCAAAGACCTATGATATCATAGGTCTTTGAATCAGCCTATAATCTGGAATTAGTAAGTTAACCAACGATTTACATTTGTATATATATGGTCAAAACTACTTTCAGTTTAATTTTGTCTTGAATGAAAACGACTGACATCTCAATATAAGTAGTCATAGGCTTTACTTTTTGTTAGATTGACTCGCCCAAAACTTTTCAAAATTTGTGCCATTATCATAATTGGTGGCCAAATTGACACCTTAAATTTTACTATGTCTACTGATTGATCTATCATTAACTTCACAAATGTGTCCCGTTCAAACAAACTGTTTGTGTTTTTGATACATATGAAGTATACAACACTGTGGTATACTTCATATCTATCAAAAACCACAAACAATTTGGGACATATACATCCCCATATATACCGGTATTATTTGTGGACTGGTCTGGTTTCAGATATTTACAAAACAGTTTTCAATTTTGGTTTCTATAACTAAAAAGATATTCTTAAATAATTCTGCTTTCAAAATTGAAAATACCCTGTCTTTGTTTTGGCACTGATTCAATTATCTGACTCCCTGGGCGCAATTAATACATTGCGAAGTTGTTAAAACAACATTCACAGTGTGGTGTCTTTAATCTGCATTGGACATTGTCACAATTTCCTGTCTTGCTTGATTGGTGACTCTGTAGGTGGTGGCTTACCCCAGTAATGTACGCTTGGTGCTTGTTTATCATGAATATTTATTAGCTGAATTTTTTTATGGTAAAAATGAAGCAGGTTTTTACTTTGGCTGAAACTATAGCTAGAATAAAACTATAAAACGCGCCCAATTAACAATTCAGTAATCCAGAATTACTTTTTTCCTTTGGATTTATGGTCACTATTGTCCATGTTCCAAAATGGCAAAAAGGATCATATTTATGATAAACTATTTCCCTGATGAAAAATTATGTGTGAGTAAATCACTTCACGACTATAAACCCTTCACTCCAATCCACTTCACGTACGTGCCTGTTTATGTCAATGCAAACACAGTAGACCCAGATCAAACGTAATGAAACAAATTTACAAACAGAGTAGATCCAGATCAGACAGCTTCTGTTGTAGCTCCCTGATCACTGAGCAGGGTCTTGTCGGTTTGCTTATGAAATAATATACGTACAATTACTGTCATAGCCAAACTTTCCTGTACTCATGTATTATTACAAAAACTCGATCTCCATGAAATCATTATTTCTTACACAAATATTCATGGAGATCTAACGCCTTTCTCCATGAAATCATTATTTCTTACACAAATTTTCCTGGAGATCTAACGCCTTTTTTTCAAAATGCTAATTTTTCAAGGGGATCTTTGGCTCTGACAGAAACTATAGGATTAGATCAACAAAATTTCATAAGCAACAGAGCAGAACCTGATCAGACAGCTCCTACAGGAACTTCCGATCTGGATCTTCTCTATTTGCAAACGCGCGTGAAGCCGTTTATATAATACGAGAAGGATTGGGAAATTGATTTTAAAGCAAATTTGGTGTCTGCTGTCAACAGTGCTAACTGGTGTTTATTAATCCTTTTTTCTCTTAAGAATATTTATTAAAAGATTTCATGACCTCGTGCATATTCATTTACAGGGATTTCAGAGACGCGAGACAACCATGATCGAATCTAAAGAAATAAGTCTACGGACTAAGCAATCAGAGCAGATCCTGATCAGACAGTTTCTGCGTGATTTAGGTTTACGCTGTTATAAAGTCACATTTATAAAAGAATGTAGCATATCCTTTTTTATAATTGTAGACCCAAGTAATTGGCTGCACTATTTTCTGTAGTATAAAGTTCACTGAAAACAGCCATCGATACACAACGTAAGCTGATCCAATATAAAAAAAAATGTGGAAGAATAAAATCGAACAAACAATCCCATTCCCTAGACGTTCACATCGTGGACGTTTTCTTGAACTGCTCGCCCTTTGGTAATTTAAATAAACATATTTAAACTCTGTCGGATTTGGAGCTACACCCATAGGCAGGGCTACACCCATAGACAGCACAAATTACCATTTTACCACTCAAAACGAAGCAGAAGTACATAACGTGCGATTCCTTTCGGTTGGAACAAAAAGTATCACTGTTTCTTTAAACGAAATACAAATCGTCTAATTTAACGATCTACTGAGATATAACTCTTTACAAAACACAATCCGCACAACTTTAGGTATATATAAGGAACTTGTAAAGTACAAAATGAGAAATTACCATTATTAACGTTGTTTAAACACCCAATATGCCCTGTGGAACCATATATTGACGATTAACTTATAAGTGAGTTTAAACGCGTTTACAAACGCGTTTCTAAGTGAATATACTAAACGGGTTTTAAACGGGTTTAAAACGCGTTTGAAACGCACTAAGTGGGAAAGAATAACAGTTTCTCCACTGTAGTACAGACTACTGTACATATAGATGTAGTACAGACTACTGTACATATAGATGTAGTACAGACTACTGTACATATAGATGTAGTACAGACTACTGTACATATAGATGTAGTACAGACTAATGTACATATAGATGTAGTACAGACTACTGTACATATAGATGTAATACAGGCTACTGTACATATAGATGTGGTACAGACTACTGTATATATAGATGTAATACAGACTACTGTACATATAGATGTAGTACAGACTACTGTACATATAGATGTAGTACAGACTACTGTACATATAGATGTAGTACATTTCCTTTAGTTTGCTGGTCAAATTCATTTCGGCGGAAAGTGCAGGCCTGTTGCCTGTGTTGTGTAAGTGCTGCCTGTTGCCTGTGTTGTGTAAGTGCCGCATGTTGCCTGTGTTGTTTAAGTGCTGCCTGTTGCCTGTGTTGTGTAAGTGCTGCCTGTTGCCAGTGTTTTGTAAGTACGACAGGTGTGTCAAAAAGTTTGGGTTGGTAATAAGTCGTCTCATTTGAATTCAAACTGTTTTGAAAGGCGTTTTCTTCAATTTGTTTAAACATATTTAACCAGTGTCAAACAGTTTGGGTCTTGAGGAAACGCCGAGTTACCCGAAATCTCCTCCGGATCAAAACTGTTTGCAAAAAACTGTCATGCGTATAGTAACGTATACAGGATTCATGCTTATAGTAACGTATATAGGAATCATGCTTGTAGTAACGTATACAGGAATCATGCTTGTAGTAACGTATACAGGAATCATGCTTATAGTAACGTATACAGGAATCATGCTTATAGTAACGTATACAGGAATCATGCTTATAGTAACGTATACAGGAATCATACTTATAGTAACTTATACAGGAATCATGCTTATAGTAACGTATACAGGAATCATGCTTATAGTAACGTATACAGGAATCATACTTATAGTAACTTATACAGGAATCATGCTTATAGTAACGTATACAGGAATCATGCTTGTAGTAACGTATACAGGAATTATGCTTATAGTAACGTATACAGGAATCATGCTTATAATAACTTATACAGGAATCATGCTTATAGTAACGTATACAGGAATCATGCTTATAGTAACTTATACAGGAATCATGCTTATTGTTGGCAGACTAACGTGGTCTCCGGTTTACTATAATCACAAACAGTGGCATAGAAATGACTTTGTGATGTATACTATTACACATGTAAAAGAACACTAGCCCTTGTTAAACTGAAACAAAAATCATAAACTTCGACTTTGATATGTCCCAATTGACTGTCTATAAAGTACTATTATATTCAATGGACACCGATCTAGATTATGTAATTCAATATAGAATCAGCAAGTGCGTGTTATATAATACATATTTTCAAACACGTGATCACGTAGAAATTTTGACGTGTGCACTGTCTTACACTTTCTGAAAGAATTGTATTTACATTTAGCAAGATTTCCACACCATTGCAAACAGAGTAGACCCATATTTACTGTCATGGCCAAACAGTCCTGTGACCTTGTACTCTAATAACCATTAATCGAATTAATTTCAATTATGTTACTATTTCATACATAAAAGTTTTGGAGTAAATGGTTAACTACTTTACATGTCATTGTTTTCTTTTCAAAGATGTAATCAGAGTGTCAAACAGTTTAGATCATGATGAGATATTGGGTAACAAGCTTATCTGGCTCCAAACTATTTCTGACGGCAATCACTATTTCGCCATTAGCAGGCTAGATATTAGACATCCATTCTGTTTCAATATCAACGCACTCTGGCCGTGTATATATTTATTTGAGGGATGTTGTTTTGTTTATTGTGAAGTAGTTGGCACATCCAGGTGTCTCTAAGGACAGCATTGCCTATTAATTATTCACTTCCCACACAAAAGTGTAGCAGCTAATTCATTCATTGCTACATCAGAATAAGGTATGAGAGAGGTCTTATAATATCCAGGAAACCATTATAGCAACAATCTGAAAAAAACCCACTATACATTTAAAGCTTGACACAAACAAGTCGCCACCTTACACAGTAATGTTAGAAAACACGGATCTATCCTCTGTTACCCATAAAACCCTAATATTAATTACATATCTGTTTATGACCCCCAAGGGAGGCATCTATAGTAATCGCACTGTCCGTCCGTCAGTCTATTAATCCGCATCGTTTCCGCTCTGTAACCCCTTCATACATGAGTAGATTTCAAAATAAATTGGTACACATATTCACCAACTTTAAACCATTTGTCGCGAAAAGAATCAGGTTCCTATCTCAAGGTCAATGTCACAACCGGCGATAAAAACGTCAAAATGGGTAAGTTTTGACGTTTCCACTCTTTGACTACTGCACTATACATAAGTAGATTTCAAATTAACCTTCTACATATTTTTAACACATTAAGACAATGTCTCGCGAAAAAGAACCAAGTTTCTATCTGAAAAGTCAAGGGCATAATCGGGGGTCAAAGTTAAAAACTGGGGATATATTGTTATGTCAGCTCTGTTACTTCTACATACATGCGTGGATTTCAAAATAAATTGATGTAAATGTTCAACACCTTGATACGATGTTTCGCGAAAACGAAACAGATTCCTATCTCAAAGGTCAATGTTATAATCGCGGGTCAAAGTTAACAAATAGGGACATTTTTTCATGCCCGCCCTGTAACTCCTACATACATGAGTGGATTTCAAATTAACCTGGTACAAATGTTCACCACCTTGGTTTCTACAAAATGCGTTATGGTCCAGCCATACACATGCTCCATGTTATTATTGTAGGAAATATCCTTTGGTGACAGTTGTCATGTGACTGTGTGGGCTCTTGTTTTGTTGTTAATATTGTTTGAAATAGTTTTGTTATTTGCATTGGTATACTACTACTACTTCAAGTACTACCAGTAGAAGTAGTAGTAGTAGTAGTAGTAGTAGTAGTAGTAGTAGTAGTAGTAGTAGTAGTAGTAGTAGTAGTAGTAGTAATCATTATGCATCTGCTGCTGCTGCGTACGGTGATGATAGTTATAATAACAATAGCAATAAGCTAATAATGATAATAATATGATAGAAAACATGTGTAAGATACAATTCAACGTTACATCACAGGTGGATTTGTGGTATGTGGCTGTTTCGGTGTAGACGAGGTTCAGTTTGAGTTCGCAATGCATTGCCATTATATATTGCCTGTGGTGACTATCTGAGCGTGTATATTGTGTTGACTAGTTGACCGTGTCTACTGTGGTGACTATTTGACCGTGTCTACTGTGTTGACTATTTGACCGTGTCTACTGTGGTGACTATTTGACCGTGTCTACTGTGTTGAATATTTGGCCGTGTCTACTGTGTTGACTATTTGACCATGTCTACTGTGTTATTTGACCGTGTCCACTGTGTTGACTAGTTGACCGTGTCTACTGTGTTGACTATTTGACATTGTCTACTCTGTTCACTATTTGACTGTGTCTGTTGTGTTGACTATTTGACCGTGTCTACTGTGTTATTTGACCGCGTCTACTGTGTTGACTAGTTGACCGTGTCTACTGTGTTATTTGACCGTGTCTACTGTGTTGACTATTTGACCGTGTCTACTGTGTTGACTAGTTGACCACGTCTACTGTGTTATTTGACCGTGTCTACTATGTTGACTATTTGACCGTGTCTGTTGTGTTGACTATTTGACCGTGTCTACTGTGTTATTTGACCGTGTCTACTGTGTTGACTAGTTGACCGTGTCTACTGTTTTATTTGACAATGTCTACTGTGTTGACTAGTTGACCGTGTCTACTGTGTTATTTGACCGTGTCTACTATGTTGACTATTTGACCGTGTCTGTTGTGTTGACTATTTGACCGTGTCTACTGTGTTATTTGACCGTGTCTACTGTGTTGACTAGTTGACCGTGTCTACTGTTTTATTTAACAGTGTCTACTGTGGTGACTATTTGACAATGTCTACTGTGTTGACTAGTTGACCGTGTCTACTGTGGTGACTATTTGACCGTGTCTACTTTGTTGACTAATTGACCGTGTCTAATGTGATAGTTGACCGTGTCTACTGTGGTGACTATTTGACCGTGTCTACTGCGTTGACTATTTGATCGTGTCTACTGTGGTGACTATTTGACCGTCTCTACTGTCTTGACTATTTGACCGTGTCTACGGTGTTGATAATCTGACCGTGTCAACTATGTTGACTATTTGACCGTGTCTAATGCGGTGACTATTTGACCGTGTCTACTGTTTTATTTGACAGTGTCTACTGTGGTGACTATTTGACAATGTCTACTGTGTTGACTAGTTGACCGTGTCTACTGTGTTATTTGACCGTGTCTACTATGTTGACTATTTGACCGTGTCTGTTGTGTTGACTATTTGACCGTGTCTACTGTGTTATTTGACCGTGTCTACTGTGTTGACTAGTTGACCGTGTCTACTGTTTTATTTGACAGTGTCTACTGTGGTGACTATTTGACAATGTCTACTGTGTTGACTAGTTGACCGTGTCTACTGTGGTGACTATTTGACCGTGTCTACTTTGTTGACTAATTGACCGTGTCTAATGTGATAGTTGACCGTGTCTACTGTGGTGACTATTTGACCGTGTCTACTGCGTTGACTATTTGATCGTGTCTACTGTGGTGACTATTTGACCGTCTCTACTGTCTTGACTATTTGACCGTGTATACGGTGTTGATTATCTGACCGTGTCAACTATGTTGACTATTTGACCCCGTCTAATGGGGTGACTATTTGACCATGTCTAAAGATGTTAACAATATGACTCACAAACATATCGTTCATCGCCGTGTTTTCTTCATCAATTATTTACATACACAGCTATTACATATCAGACATTTCTATTTTCCCCTTCCGCATTGATGCCTTTGCTTTCGAAGGATCTTCAACTTTCAAAATTGATGTATTTCACAACAGTATGTGTTCACCAAACTGTCGAAAAAAGTCGCCCCGTACATCATGCGTAGTGCTATTATATTTTCTGGTTATTCGGGATCATCAGTTTCAATGTTTTTAGTTATGAAAATTGAACACCTCTTAAGGAGGTGCACTGTTAACAACTGCTCATGAACAGAATCATAAAACCGAGTCTGCAATTTTCTCTTTTTGCTTTGGATAGATCTCCTACCTTCAACATTTATAACCGATGCTAGTATAATAAGTATTTAAGTATACATTGATTAAAGCTGGCATGGTTGTCTATAACACGACCTCGAACACGCTCAGACGAATTTCACGCCCAGTCATCGACCTGTACATGACAAGTTAAGAAATAACTTATAATAAGACTTCTCTGAACGTGATATGTTGGATATAAAGTGAAACACGGCATCAGACAAACTCATGTCGGTATTTCTCTTTGGCAACATCAATTCCGAATAACTCGGCGTCTTATCAGGGTTCACCCTAACCCTAACCCTTATCAGGGTTCACACTGTGTGACACCGTGATTGTGCTTCAGAAAAGAAATTACAAAACACGATACTGAAACTAAACAAAACAACGGTTTCTACTTACGATATATTACTAAACAGACAAACGATAAATTAAGCCCAGTCATGGTGTATTAGGTCCAACCATGTTGTGTACCTCTGTGACTTGTGTAAGTTAGGTCAAACCATGTTGTGTGCCTCTGTGACTTGTGTAAGTTAGGTCAAACCATGTTGTGTACCTCTGTGACTTGTGTAAGTTAGGTCAAACCATGTTGTGTACCTCTGTGACTTGTGTAAGTTAGGTCCAACCATGTTGTGTACCTCAGTGACTTGTGTAAGTTAGGTCCAACCATGTTGTGTACCTCAGTGACTTGTGTAAGTTAGGTCCAACCATGCTGTGTACCTCAGTGACTTGTGTAAGTTAGGTCCAACCATTTTGTGTACCTCTGTGACTTGTGTAAGTTAGGTCCAACCATGTTGTGTGCCTCTGTGACTTGTGTAAGTTAGGTCCAACCATGTTGTGTACCTCTGTGACTTGTGTAAGTTAGATCCAACCATGTTGTGTACCTCAGTGACTTGTGTAAGTTAGGTCCAACCATTTTGTGTACCTCTGTGACTTGTGTAAGTTAGGTCCAACCATGTTGTGTGCCTCTGTGACTTGTGTAAGTTAGGTCCAACCATGTTGTGTACCTCAGTGACTTGTGTAAGTTAGGTCCAACCATGTTGTGTACCTCTGTGACTTGTGTAAGTTAGGTCCAACCATTTTGTGTACCTCTGTGACTTGTGTAAGTTAGGTCCAACCATGTTGTGTGCCTTAGTGACTTGTGTAAATTAGGTCCAACCATGTTGTGTACATCTGTGACTTGTGTAAGTTAGGTCCAACCATGTTGTGTACCTCTGTGACTTATGTAAGGTAGGTCCAACCATGTTGCGTACCTCAGTGACTTGTGTAAATTAGGTCCAACCATGTTGTGTACCTCTGTGACTTGTTTAAGTTAGGTCCAACCATTTTGTGTACCTCTGTGACTTATGTAAGTTCGGTCCAACCATGTCGCGTAAGTCTGTGACGTGTAAATTAAGCCCAGACATTATGTGTACCGCTGTGACGTGTAAAAGTACATTTATGAGTCATGCCGGAAACACCGCATACAAAACACACAACCACCGAACAACACCACGACGAAAAACAGCACATGTACATATATATATATAATACACAAAGATACACAAAGGTAAGATGGAAGTACGCCTTGGAACGGTCAGTGACAAAAGTCACGAGGGGGGGGGGGAAACCGATAAGTTCAGCCCAGACAGTTTGTGTACTGTGACTTGTGGTAACCTTTGAATGCGTGACACGCGCATATTTACATCCAGTTCAGAGGACTCAAAGACGAACCCTCTGACCGGGCTCTGTCGCAAATGTTACGCGTTTATACTGAGTCGAGTATATATCGTGAACCATGGTGGACATTTCCGCTTTAATAAATCAGCATTCAACGTGCTAATCGTCATGTTCATAGTGTTGTGAAAAATGTTTGTATACGTACCGAGGATAGTAAAACCAAAAGTAAAACTATTTAAAGGACACGAACATAAGTATAGCAATCTAGGTCCCGAATGAAGAAAATATGTCTCTGAACACTGTTCAGTAACCATAGCAATCTAGGTCCTGAATGAAGAAAACATTATCTAAACACTATCCAGTAACCATAACAATCTAGGTCCCGAATGAAGAAAACACGTCTCTGAACATTATCCAATAAACTCAGCAATATATGTCCTGAATGAAGAAAACATGTCTCTAAACTCTACCCAGTGATCATAGCAATGTATGTCCTGAATGAAGAAAACATGTCTCTAAACTCTACCCAGTAACCATAGCAATGTATGTCCTGAATGAAGAAACATGTCTCTGAACACTATCCACTTACCATAGCAATCTAGGTCCTGAATGAAGAAAACATGTCTCTAAATACTATCCAGTAACTATAGTAATGGAGGTCCTGAATGAAGAAAACATGTCTCTAAACACTATCCAGTAACTATAGTAATGGAGGTCCTGAATGAAGAAAACATGTCTCTAAACACTATCCTGTAACTATAGTAATTGAGGTCCTGAATGAAGAAAACATGTCTCTAAACACTATCCTGTAATTCTGCCTTTAATAAACCCTATCCTGTTAGGTAAGGCAAACTTCATATACGCCGAACAATTCAGCGGATATTTTCCCAAAGGCTTTACCCATTCAACCGTGGTATGAATTGGTTATTACATTTGTAAACAGTTTGGATTCAGATAAGGTGTCGAGTAACTCGGCATCTCACCGGGATCCTAACTGCTCGAAACTGATAGAGTTACTTCAAAGAAATGGAAGCCTTTTAGAAGAAAAATAGGCAGCGATGTTGGTAACTAAAAGAATCCCAAATCTGGAAAGTAAAAATAAGTCGGAAAAACTGATCCAAATCTGAGTGTGGGTGATTATCATAAAGGGTCGTGTGTTAATTGAAAAGGTTACGGTATTTCGACACTGACTAGTCTTTTAAAAGCGCCGAAATATATAGCTTATTGGAAGACAATTTACTTATGGCTGTCAAAATAAGTGATTATTGACAGATTTTCTAAAGATCCAATTATAATATTGATTAAAAACACTGATTAAAACGTTATTTTAATTGTCTTAACTTTTCAGGACTGAGATTACAGACATGTCAAAGGAGGGTGTTCCAAATGTCTCGCCGGGTAAGGGCGCTACCGGGGATTTGTCCCTGACCCTCGTAGAGAAAGAGAGCAGTCCCAAACGCTACATGGAGGAATCACCAAGGTGACTCTTTATATAGTATACAGCTGAACGTCGATATTTCGAACCCGGATAACTCAAATTTTCGGATAACTTGAAGTAAAGTACGAACCGAAATTACATATTTATTTTAAAATGTTACATTACGCATATCTACAAACATATGTGACAGCTTAATGCACATCTAAAGAAATTCTGAAAGCTCCTACAGTAGCTTTCAGCATTACTTTAGACCTCTATTAAGTCATGTAATTAAGAAATTGTCCAGATTAGAAATCAGATGGCTCAAGCGTGTGTTATATCGATGTAATTTGTATGGTCCCATAACACATTCCTGTATATTGACGCCTTTTGACGCCTCTGTAAAAGTCACATTCTGAAACCATTGTGGAAAATAGATCATTTGCTCCTATAGTAGCAAGTGCTCTATTTATCACAATGGTTTCAAAACTACACAATTTAAAAAAAAACTTTCTCTAGTGACTGATTCTTTCCAGTCGATTTATTCAACGAGATGAGGTCTAAAATAGCCTATGAGGTAATGTGTTAAAGTTCGAGGTATGTAGTTCATTTCTATACCTAAACAATGTTTTAGTTCGGTATTTAATTGTTCTGAAAGAATTCATTCTGCCTGTTGTGATACGTCGTTGTGTAAGCTCCGAGTGGTAAATGTATGAGAGCCATGCAAGAAACAATACGTACACAACATCAGCAACAGCCACAAAGAAAATCAAGTATATATTCCATCAAATGACAAAGAGAGATGCACAAATACATAATAAAACAGATTTGGGGAAGATGGAAGTAATAAGCTTTGGAACGGTCAGTGACATTATTGTCACACGGGCGGTAGGGGTAGCCGGTTTAGGGGCGACCAATAAAAGACAACCATTACAGTGGTAAATTAAATGTAAAACGAAAAACCCACTGGATCTACGCTAGTGTACTCAATGAGTGAGCTGCCATTAGAGTACATTGTAACATTAGAAAAGTGATAAAGGATACGACAAAAACAAGTATCCGACAAGTATCTGAGGGATAGTAGAGTGTCCTGTAATGTGCACAAGCTACTCATAATTTCTTTAACCTATAGCCTGCTTCTCGCGGATAAGTAATTGAATGTGCAAATAGTTTGGATCTAGACGAGACGACAGTGACTCGGTGTCTTATCATAATCCAACTGTGACAACTGTAGTCGTTGATAGTTTGATTTATTACTGTCATGCTCTTCTCAATTAGACAGAGCCTCTGGTTGTATTAATATTTATATATCCTCATGTATTCATGTAATGTGAACTGAGAGAAATAAAATGAATTTGAATTAGAAAATACCAATCAACTTTTGCCCAGCAGACTAAAGGTTAAGAGAACACTCGCTCTATCGTGTCAGCCAATTTTAATAAAATCTTTCAAAACGTTTAATTAGTGGTCTTCAACCAGACTACATTGTACTTTATAGATTATTCGATACAGAAGTCTGTACAAATGTTGTAACAGCCATGTGAATAAATCTCAGAAACAGCATGTATAGCTGTACATATGTACTAGCCTTTCGAATAACATTTTATTGAATGAGAATATGGTCACCAAAGCCTTTAACCGTTAGCCTGCTGAGCAAATTAATTTTACAGAAGTTTTCACCAACTACATTTCCAAACATCAAGCTATGATCAATGTGTCATCAAAAATGCAATCAGGGTGTCAAAAATGGTTTGGATCCCGATGAGATGCCGAGTTACTCGGCGTCTCATCTGGATCCAAACCGTTTGCATAGGTATTCACTCATCCGACCATTGCAGGCGAAAGATTAACAGCTGTTCGTTATAAAGCTGTAACATTACATATTCATTGAATGATTCACCAGACTTTCTACTATGTGTACATGTAAATTGTTTTTTATTATGTGTACATGTAAATTGCTTTTATGCAAATTAATGACTGCCAGTGGTGGGTGTAGATTTGTATTATATGTAAAAATAATGAATGCCAGTTGAATTAGTACATTTGTAATTGATGGTGAAAATAATTACATCAGCGGGGCGACTTGATTTGTTGGTATTGTGTAAACAAAGACTGTTCGTGGATTGAATAGATGTGTCTTAAGGTATAAATAATGACAGTCTTTGAAATGAGTAGATTTCATAATGAGTGCCAGCGGAGTGAGTATATTTCTAAGATGTAAATAATGACTGCTAGTGAAATGAATAGATTTGATAATGACTGTCATCGGAGGGAGTAGATTTGTAAGATGTAAATAATGACTGCTAGTGAAATGAGTAGATTTGATAATGACTGTCATCGGAGGGAGTAGATTTGTAAGATGTATATAATGACTGCTAGTGAAATGAGTAGATTTGATAATGACTGTCAGCGGAGGGAGTAGATTTGTTTGTGTGGTGAAGATAACTACTGCCAGTGGAATGAGTAGATTTGTTTGTATGGTGAAAATAATACCTGACAGTGGATGGAGTGAGCTTGACTTTGTAGTGAAAATAATGACTACCAGTGGCTGGAGTATGTTTGTCTATATGGTGAAAGTAATGACTGCCAGTGGATGGAGTATGTTTGTCTTTGTAGTGAAAATAATAGGGGGCCGCCCCTCAATGTTGAGACAGGAGGGGAGGGGGCAGAGTATCCCCTCTAATAATTATCAAGTCCGAACATATACAATGAAAAACAAAATGAAAAAGACGCAAAAAGAAAAGCGAAAGAGATATAACATTTGCACTTCCTATTGTTATTAAAAAAATTTTTTCGTATCTGCAATTAATTACGGGTTTTTGGTCCCACATTATCTGTCAATAAAGTCTATAACTTAGCCCCGTTCAACGGTAAGAAATCTGATCTATCTTTACTACTCGTCTTATTCCGCCAGGGTTCGGAATTATATAACACTCGTAACACCTCAGCTATTTCTACGAAATTAATCCGAAATACGACGAGTAGTTACGACTGGTGCTATTTTTGTCTTTTTCTACATCTGTTTAAAACCAACGAACAGATAAAATACAAGACTCATCTTCTTCAATATAAGAACATGAATCTGAGCGGGAATTGATTAATTTGTTTGAGGTAATGATTCGGGGGAAATGGTACAGGTGTGATAGGTAACTCTTGATTTAGACACGAACTATATTCACATTACTGTATAACTATGAATGTTACAAGCTGAAATTATTCGTTTGAACATGTTTTAATCATTTTGGTCCTGAAAATATGCATCTTCGGGAAAATGCGGCATTTGCTCGTTAGAAAAGTTTAAAATGATAATACGGAGTATTGTCGCAGAAAAAGTACCCCAAATTCTGTGCCGAGTGGTCTAACAAGCTGCTCTAATAAGAAGACTGAAAATCAGAGATTTACTTGCGTTGGATCGAATCCCATCACTATATCTTTTGTATTATTCCGTTCCCTTGGCCGTGTCACATTTTATTAAAAAGGTATCCTTGACACAATTGTGAGAGCGCTTTTAACATTTTAGATCAACCGAATTTTTAAGATACAAGAGCACATGAATATCTTTTCTCTGCCCCCCCCCCCGCCATTACATCCCTCCCCTAAATTTACCCCCAACCCCGCCCAATATTGAAAACGCTCCAAGGAACCTATATGTACAGTGTAAATAATGACTGCCAGTGGATAGAATAAACATTTACATATACATATGAATGTTAGACCGGTTACATCTGGGCATGTTATACTGTATACATGTGAATGTTAGACCGCCTATATCCGTGCATGTTCTACTGTATACATGTGAATGTTAGACCGCCTATATCCGTGCATGTTCTACTGTATACATGTGAATGTTAGACCGCCTATATCCGGGCATGTTCTACTGTAAACATGTGTATGTTAGACCGCATATTTCTGGCCATGTTCTACTGTATACATGTGAATGTTAGACCGCAATTATACGGGCATGTTCTACTGTATACGTGTGAATTTTAGACCGCCTATATCCGGGTATGTTCTACTGTGTACACCTGAATGTTAGACCGCCTATCTCCGCGCATTTGTTAATCCTTTACCTCATTAATATTTATTCATTAAAAAATGTTATCATACATATTAATTAGATCATTTGTTATAAAAATACATATTTGATGAACACAAAATACTGCGGCTATGATAGAATTTGTAGATCTGAAAACAAGAGAACAGTTTTATTATACAGCGTCTACTAAGCTAGGTCTACTCAGTCTCTGGTTGCAAAGGCGTTAAAATGCGTAATGTAACGAGTTAGAGATAGTCGATTCAAGTCATTTATAACGTATATGACCAGCTTCTCCAAATAAGTTTACTTTAATTTATATAACAATTGATGCCAGGACCATTCCTATATTAAATAACCAGTTCAATATACATGACATATAATATCAATTTTTAATCAAATTTGTTTTTCCTTAGTCGCCAAGGCAAACATATAGAGTGAACACTACTATAATAGTTCAGCATGCAGTGAAGCCTCCTTAAGCCATCACTTAATAAACATTTAAAACTTTTGCTGCCACGTATTATTCGTTGCCACATATTATTCGCATTATTCGCTGCCAAGTATTATTCGTAACCACGTATATTTCGCAGCCACGTATTATTCGCAGCTACTATTCGCTGCAACGTATTATTCGCAGCCACGCATTATTCGCAGACATTATTCGCTGCAACGTATTATTCGCAGCCACGCATTATTCGCAGACATTATTCGCTGCAACGTATTATTCGCAGCCACGCATTATTCGCAGACATTATTCGCTGCAACGTATTATTCGCAGCCACGCATTATTCGCAGACACTATTCGCTGCAACGTATTATTCGCAGCCACGCATTATTCGCAGACATTATTCGCTGCAACGTATTATTCGCAGCCACGCATTATTCGCAGACATTATTCGCTGCAACGTATTATTCGCAGCCACGCATTATTCGCAGACACTATTCGCTGCAACGTATTATTCGCAGCCACGCATTATTCGCAGACATTATTCGCTGCAACGTATTATTCGCAGCCACGCATTATCTTTTGCGGTCATGCAGTCGTCGTCTTCAACATAATTGTATGCTTTCCAATTCCAAATGTTTTAGTTTTCTTTCAAAACCTATAATCACAGCTTCAAACATTTTAGATCTTGATAAGACGCCAATATACTCTTGTGGATTCAAACGGTTTACATAGACAAACAGAGGTTTACCATTGGCCATGAAAACGTTAAAAACAGATGATTACTTAATACTGAACGAAAGAGTTCCATACCGGAGGGGTTTGAGTAAAACTAAACCTTATTCAGTTACGTTTGAACCACGGCCATTCAAGACACATGGTTAGGCATATTTTGAGCGACAAATAGATTAAGGATATGTTGCAGATGGACCGTTTACTGTTGTCACATAAACTACTTGGTGTTACATATAGAATCTGGTTTTTAATGGAACAAACCAAAATAAAATACCATGCAAAAAGGGTTTCATAAGATGCTGATTCTCTTAATCGTTTCCTCGTTTAAACGCTTTTTGATCCCCTTTTGCTAACAGTATAGAAAAAGCCAGATCAGACGGTATTTGTAGGAGCCGTCTGATCAGGGAATGCTCTGTTTGTTTATTGAGATATATATCTCTGATCCTACTTTACTGTTGTTTTGTAAAACCGAAACAGTCCATATGGATATTAAGTTAATTAATATTCATGAAGTTACTAATTTATACATAAAGGTTCATTAGGGATAATAATTGCTCCAGCATTTCATAATTCACGTAGAGAAATATAACACAAATGCCTAATTTGGGCAGACAACCTCTTCAAGTTATTAAAGGTTTTTTTTATTTCCTTGCAGTGACGGCGATGGTCAGCAACTGATGGTTGGTGGCCCGGATGTTCTCAGCAAGACCAGGGTTTTGCTGTTGAACCTGGCCTGGTTTGGCTTAAGTCTTATGTTCCTGCTCCTCTCAGTGGAAGGTAAGGTTCCTGGTGCCTGGAAAAATCAAGGGGAGTTGACATACTCTGTGCAACTAGGGACTTTCTTACTAAAACTGTATGTTGGTAAATTAACAATAGTTCGGGTTATGGCAGCTGTTTCTGCATCGTTAACTGGTGTCCACTCTATGTAACCTGTACGACGTGTACCGTTAACCGATGTCCACTCTATGTAACCTGTACGACGTGTACCGTTAACCGATGTCCACTCTATGTAACCTGTACGACGTGTACCGTTAACTGATGTTCACTCTCTGTAACATGCACGACGTGTACCGTTAACTGATGTTCACTCTCTGTAACATGCACGACGTGTAACATAAACGGCTGGCCACTCTATGTAACATGTACGACGTGTACCGTTAACTGATGTTCACTCTCTGTAACATGCACGACGTGTAACATAAACGGCTGGCCACTCTATGTAACCTGTACGACGTGTACCGTTAACTGATATTCACTCTCTGTAACATGCACGACGTGTACCGTTAACTGTTGTTCACTCTATGTAAATTGTACGAAGTGTAACATAAACGGCTGGCCACTCTATGTAACATGTACGACGTGTACCGTTAACTGGTGTCCACTCTATGTAACCTGTAAGACGTGTACGGTTATATGTTGTCCACTCTATGTAACCTGTACGACGTATACTGATGAGTGATTAACTTTTTATCTTCCCATTCATTTTGTTTACATACTATGTTCGCATATCTGAGTGGTATAATATATCATTTACAAATGTTCAGAAACGCCTCATATATAATTTTGAAATTCTCTGAAACAAAGCAAACTGTTAGCTGTATAAATACATAGTGCATTGCTCATTAAATTGTCTTATATTTCCACATAACATTAAGTGTTGTTGCCACTCATCATGTCGGGGAAATATAAACAGACATAATTCAGGGTGAAAGTCATGCAGAAAGCTCCTAGAGGAACGTCCTGAATAACGACTTTCACCCTTCATTAAGCTGCAACCTGTGTCCAATGTTTATATTTGTACTAAATGGAAAGTCCGGTTTAGAGGGGTTTTACTGTATAAACAAAATGGTGTATTGAGCTGTATCGAACAGTTCTGTTGTATTTATGTCTCATCATAAAATATCTTCGTATGTTGTTTTTAAGTTGTGCCGGCTCAGATTCAGTCTCTGGTTGGCTCTGCTCGTAAAGGCCGATGGTTGGGAGGAATGGTTGCCGCTGGAGCAGGTAGGTACAGGCTCGATCTCCAGTTTAAACAGTGGTAAAACATATAGATTTCAATGTTCATTCTCTTAAAACAACACAAACATCATTTGAAACAAAATTTTGGAATATCATTCTGATCTAAACATTGATAGCATGTGTTTATTGTTGGGATCAAAATGATCTTTAAGTATTTATGCTTTGTTCTTAGAAGTAAAACGGTATATATTTCTATGCAAAATAAAAGTTAAACCTACTAATGCAGGACTATAAAACTATTTACGTTTGGCATGGGAAATATATAACTCGTCCAATATTAAAGAAGAGGGAGGAAAACAATCTTTGGATAATTGTAAGATAGTTTATTCCTGACTGCATTTGGACATAATATGTTAGGGAAGCATAAAAGGAGAAACGTATAAGTACGAGTATGTATATTCAATTATTCAGCTACATTGTGTAGTTGTATGGGTGTCTGTACTTGAATGTTTGTTTGTACAATTGACATGTTTATAATGTCTCATTTATATACTTGTATCTGATATTGTCAACTATGAATTAAAATCAGCTAATGATAATAAACAAAACATTAGAGCTCCTTAATGGTTGTTATCTAATATGCACAGCTCAGTAAGTGAACATAATACTTCGGGCGGCTATTGTAGGGTGGGTATCTAATATGCACAGCTTAGTAAGTGAAAATCATACTTTGGGCGGCTATTGCAGGGTGGTTATATAATATGCACAGCTTAGTAAGTGAAAATCATACTTTGGGTGGCTATTGTAGGGTTGTTATATAATATGCATAGCTTAGTAAGTGAAAATCATACTTCGAGTTGTAGGGGGTGGTAATTGTGTATTTATGTACATCGATATTTTGTATATCGCTACAGCGCTGGTGGTTTCTTCGTATCGTTTCAGCTCTGACATTCTTTACTTCTCCTCTTATCGGCATGCAGAGTGATCGGGCCACCTTCCGGTTTGGCAAGCGCCGTCCTGTCATGTTCATTTTTGCCATAGCTCTTTGGTACGTGTCTACTAAACAATGAATTCATTGACAACAGTTTGTACCCAATGGGACCCCGATAGTTGACTGTTTTGATTATACATTTCATTACGACACCTCAGCCATCAAAACCTTGCAACTGCTTTTTACTCAGTTTTTCAGTATGCATGATCTGAATGACGGATGTCTTTTTGCATAAGCGGTGTGCTTTTGATATAGCTGAAAGCATTTACTTTTAATTGGCAGCGGTATACTGGCGGCCAGAAATATTTCGTAGTTCATTAATAGTGTGCGACGGATGACTATTTCGCCGTTCGCAGTGAGAAGACTATTTAGAAAAAAAATATCTGGACATCGTGACTATCCCGAATGTGACCTATGTCGAGTTTAATGAGTCGTCTTATTCATATTCGAATAACGAAATTATTCGAAGTTCGAAGACGAAACTGTCCAACTAAGCTTGGTGAAAACAAGACTATGTAGACCTAAATCATAGTCGATTCAAATCTTATCTCAACAATGTGTTATTTGCTTAACGAAATGATCACTGATTATTGATGTACATTTGTAAACATTGAATCCTTGATAGATTATTTGAGTTTGCACTATCGACAGTATCATCAATGTCTATTTATAGCTGTCTTTCATCCCATTATCAATGCCCATTTAAAGCTGTCTTTCACCATTGCGTTATTCGGATGTTGTACTGTGAATTAGTCATTATTAGAATGACAAACTGCCCAATGACCACGCGTCTTTTATATTAGATTTAACCCATTACCTAATAGGTAGTTATTGAGTTGATGCTCTATTTATCGCAATGGTTTCCAAATTCAAGTTTTACAGAGACGCCCAAAAGCGGCAATATGAAGGAATGGGTTAAATAAACGATGGTGTGGATCTACAGTGTTTGCTGTGTAATCACTGCGAATTTATAACTTTATTTCAATAGTTTTAACCTTTTAATTATAGAATAAGGTATTTCAATCTTGCCATCAACTTAATGTTACCCTTTTGATAATAGAATGACGAATTACGAACTCGATCTGGAAGTCACTTTAGAACATTGAAATGTCCCTTTGATTATAGAAAGTTGAACTGACAGGCAACACTTTTATGCATATCTGTGAAATGACAGCGTATATTCGTTCTGTTTGTGTCATATATATAACGATTTACCACGGTGCATTGTTCAAATGAATGTATTTGGTTATTCATTGTTCAGTCTTTATTTTATAACGTAATGGTATTGATGTTTGATAGTAAGAGAGGCTGTTCTACAACTATGATTAGAACACTTCAGACTGAATTATACATTTGACTGCTTGATTTTCAAAATGGAATTACCCATCAATGGTTAACGATAGAATATTTTAAGTATGAAAGGGTATACGCTAGGCTGGTATTCCTGTAAGCTGCACCAGTTACATGTTAAACGATTTGTTAACACTAGGCTAGTATTCCTGTGATATGAACCAGTTACATCATACATGTCTAACAATATGACTAGGTTAGTATTCCTGTACAGAGTTAACAAGCATTTCAGATGTGCTACAGATAATGACGGATATCTCGAACACCTAAAATTTGTACATGTAGTTTTGAACTTTCTTATGAAGGTATGTATTGTGACTGCTGATGACATACTCAGAGTATACAAAACCGGCATGAATACGTTTATGTTTCAGTATTGGACTGATAGGTATGGCAGTCAGCTCTCCTGACATCTCCATTATGTAAGTATGATTCGTTAAAAATGGTGTCTCAGACTACGATAAAAAAGACATATAACGTACACAGATAACGCATCACAAATTATTTGATTTCCATTATTATCCAATATATGTGTAGTCTCACGACACACTGCTGACCGCAACATGCAGTAAACTGCAATTGTGAAAGCTTCGCCTTGTTTGGTATTTATTCATGTATACAATCTACTCTTCTGTTCTGATAAAGGTGCGGAACATCACCATATCAAACAGCGTGAGTCTGGTATACACGTATAGCATTTTAAATGTCCCATGTGATCGAAATGCCGAAATAAACTTATCAAAATATATAAACAAGTACAGCCTGTAAACTCCGTAAATATGCATTTTAACGCATTTGTAAAAATAGTAGACCCAAATCAGACGACTGCTATATGAGCCGTCTGATCAGGGTATGATTGATTTTCTCATGAATAATATTACTAATGAATATTCATGGGTTAAAGGACACCATTACACAAACGTTTTAACACTACATGTACATACAGCACAGTTGAACTTCCATATGTCGAACTCGGATAAGTCGAACCTTTTGATAAATCGAAGAAATAGTTCGGTCCTTCCTAAATTTACAATACAGAAATGTTCTAAACGTTATCACTACGCATATCTTGAAACGCACAAAACTTATTAATGCATGTCGAAAGCAATGCTGGAAACTCCTCGTACAGGAGCATTCAGCATTACTTTAATTCTGCATTAAGCTGTGACTTTGAGAAATTGTTCAGATAAGAGATCGGATGACTCGAACGTCTATTATCTCGAGGTAATTTGTATGGTCCCTTGAATTTCAACTGTATATGGACGGAAAAAGGGGGGGGGGTGTGAGATGGTATGTGAGATGGTATGTGAGATGGTATGTGAGATTCAATATGACTTTCCATATACATATACGTAACAAGTATTTTATGTCTAGATGGTGTATCGACGGAGTGAGGGGTGTAGAAGACTCAATATGAATTCCCATATCGTATATTTAAACGTAACAAGTATTATATGTCTAAATGGTGTATCGACGGAGTGAGGGGTGTAGGAGACTCAATATGAATTCCCATATCGTATAATTAAACGTAACAAGTATTATATGTCTAAATGGTGTATCGACGGAGTGAGGGGTGTAGGAGACTCAATATGAATTCCCATATCGTATAATTATACGTAACAAGTATCATATGTCTAGCTGGAGTATCGACGGAGTGAGGGGTGGAGGAGACTCAATATGAATTCCCATATCGTATAATTATACGTAACAAGTATTATATGTCTAGCTGGAATATCCACAGAGTGAGGGGTGTAGGAGACTCAATATGAATTCCCATATCGTATATACGTAACAAGTTTGATACGTCTAGCTGGAGTAAAGACAATCAATAATAACAAACAATTTACATGTAATTGTCGACTGCTGTTGACAAATGTGCTAATGCACACCGATTACCAATGCTTTCAAAGCAAACATTATCAGTTTAAACATAATGTTCCTGTAGATTAACACATATCTTGACAATTAGAAATATACATGCGACTCCGTCATGCACGTTTTGAAACAGTTTTGGGTGACATTGAGACCTCTGATCGAGATCTTAACTACCTCCAACTCTGGGGATGGTTTATACAGCAGTTTAAGGTAATTCAGATAAGGATATGACGCAAACGACACTTTCTGTTGATGATAGTTTGCCAGAAAGCTAACAGTTAATGGTTACATAGACTAGTGCTGTTATAACCCAAATACACGGCCTTTCCGTATTGATTTACAAAGTTGGAGGCGACTGAACGGCAAAACATATTTAACCCATTCTCTGCCAAACTCTGTCGTCTGCTAACTGTGTCGTCTGTTACAAATTTTCTTTTGATTTTCTTCATTTTGTTTCAAAAACGTAGTAACAGTAACAAATAGTTTGGATCATGATGAGACGCCGAATTACTCGGCGTCTCATCTGGAACCGAACTGTTTGCATAGGTAATCACAGATCCGGCATTTGCAGTGAAAGGGTTAATATACCGAATCCTTTACCTCATATGAACATATTTCCATGCATTTGTAAACAGTAAAGACCAAGATCACAGGCTCATGTTGGAGCTGTCAGAACAGGGTCTGCTAGGTTCGATCATATAGACCTATTCTCTTAAAACTTTGACTTTGCCAAAAAATGGTTAATGGATATTCATGAAATGATCAATTTATACATAAACATTAATCAGGGAAATGCTAACAAGTTTAGACGACGAGTGTGCCTCTATAAATGAAACGCTCATTGTTACCTACAGCATATCTTTTTTTTCAGGTTACTAAGTACTGTAGTTAAAGACAACGATACTGGACTGGTGAGTTTTCATGATATTGTTATTAAAGGTATAATGAACATGCCATTATGTAAATCTTTACCTTATGAAACTACATGTCATACTCAGCTTAATTTAAATCATTGATGTTATTCGTGTAACTAAAGTACAAAACAAATAGTTGCCATGGTAGAAGAGGGGAGAGATAGAGAGAGAGAGAGAGAGAGAGAGAGAGAGAGAGAGAGAGAGAGAGAGAGAGAGAAAGAGAGAGAGAGATAGAGATAGAGAGAGAGATAGACAGACAGACAGACAGACAGACAGACAGAGACAGAGAGACAGAGACAGAGACACAGAGAGAGACAGATGGAGAGAGACAGAGAGAGACAGAGAGACAGAGAGAGACAGATAGACAGAGAGAATGAGAGAGAGATTAACATGTATACATAAAACATAGACACCATTATACTGCAATATAACTACATATACATGTATAAATATATAAGGATGTACATGTGACCCAGTGGACCTCTAAATCTCCATTATAATGCAGGATAATTGTAAATATATAATTATGTATATACTTGGAGGTAAAATCGGTGGTAGAACGTGAACAACCAAGGCAGATCTGATGAATTATGTATATATTCAAAAATGTTAATTATGCGCCAAAGTGTGAAGGCTGTATTGATTTCGCTCTGATGCTTTGCATAGTTTTAAGAGGGAAATACTCTATAAAACTATCAGCGCTTCTTAACGCACATATCCTGTGTGAAAAGAGCGCTATATAAATGTGGTATAATAATAATAATAATAATAATAATATCTAATTGATTGTTCAAAATAATGTTTAGAACAATTAGGTTGTTATTAACTTACTAAATAACATTTATGCCATTAGTTAATATATTATAATATATTTATCATGAAACCCATGTTCTAAAAACAATAAAATATTGAACAACTAGATTACACCACCAATTAGTATTGGGATAGGAGCAATCTGTTTACATAATCAGTTGTTCGCTATTAACAAACACCAGCGTCTTGGCTATGAACAACCAGCAGCTTCTTGGTTATCAACAACCAGCAGCTTCTTGGCTATGAATAGTCATCCGCATCTGAGCTATGTACAATCACCAGCTTCTTGTCTATTATAACCACCAGCTTCTTCGCTATGAATAACCAGCAGAATATTAACTATAAACAAATGCCAACGTATTGGCTAATAACAACCGCCAGCTTCTTGTTATTAGCAACCTCCGGCTTCTTGACAATTAAAACATCCACCAGGTTTTTTGGCTATTAACAAACACCAGTTTCTTGACTGAAACAAGCTATCAACAAAACCAGTTTCTTTTCATTGATTGTTTGAATAATGGTAGTGAACTTTGATCTAAGCCATTCCGCAGCATAAAGTCAAAATGTGCCATTAGCTTTGTGGACCGGGTGACATGTGGATTTGTGAACATGGTGAAGATTTTTGAAATTGAAGAAGGATTCGAGAATCGGGAGAAGGATTTTCCATGTCATTACTTTGAACCCGCTCGAACCAAGACAGGTCCCGGTCAAGAATTTGTACAAGTTCCAAAGATACAGCATGTCCAAGACTGTCTTTGTGTATGTGAGTCGGCACTTCGCCGGTACTGGAGCTTGGTCTACGATGCTCCGTAAATCGTGTCCTTTCCGTTTCACCTATAAAGATTTTTTAGCAAGGCAGGTTGTTATGCCGTTTACACTTGATGTGATAAATTCCAGATTTCATTTTTATTTGCTTTATCCTTCGGATGTACAAGGATCTGTCTCATCGTGCGTTGTGGTTTGTGTTTGCCGAATACACGTTTTTATCTCTCTGACTTTCCTTTGATGTACGATATGATAGTGCTGCCCTTAGTGTTCTTATTTTTGATGTTGTGGACGTTTTCTTGTTCTTTCCAATGTTAAGTTTTGGAAGTTTTGTGGTTTGAAACTTTCCGTAAGGCCCATTTTGGGTAATTACAAAGATCATTCGACCGATGAAGTCCATAGTTCACGGATGAAAGCTCCCATTATTAGCTTTATATTTGTGTGAGAAATTGCAAAGTATAAACTTTTTATACTCGTCCAAGTACATTTTGAATCAATTTAATTTTCTGTTTTAGGGATGTTTCAGCAATAATTCCTTTTCGCTGCTTCGATCTTCGGAAAATGAACCGTGAATCGAATATTGTAGACCCTGGTTAGAAGGTTCCTTCGCGTGATTCTAGCCTTGATCTACACTGTTTGTATATGGCTCTTTTAGGAACGAAACTAGTCGCACTTATGTACCAGGTAGTAAGTTCGGACACGCAACATTGATGCTTCAGAGTATTTTTGACGTTGACATTAACATAAAACTAACGTTACAAATGACCACCGGCTGCCATATCGGTTATTTGATATTAGAGATTATTTGAAAAAATAGATTATAAATGTGGTTAGATTAGTCACATTTGAATATTTTCATACATTTGGTCAATGTTCTGCAATTATTACTTTCAGTTTGTTTCTTATTCTTTGATACCTTGTTCGATAAGTTATGCGCTGTTGTTTTTGTATATATAGCTAGAGTGTACACGTGATCTAGAGGCTATGCGCTGCGCCCCCTACAGAAATATATCGGAGTCTTCGTCCTTGCCCGAGGGCGGGGCACAACAGCCTAACTCAATCGTCATGCAGCACACATTCGGGGACGGCAACGGCTACGATACTCAAGCAGAGGGCAGTGTTGGTACGTATTATAGACCATTAAATATACCATGCATAGTGGATTTATATGAAAACAACTATGGGATTTATATGAAAACAACTATGCGCAAATCTCAGATCAACATTTATTAACTGTAACAGCCTGAATATGAAATTCAATAGAATAATTGTAGTGTGTTCTTTCTGGTTTTACTGTCACATGATGTAGTTAATTATAAAGCCATTTTGGCAGCGATAATATTTAAATAACGCAGATTCAATGCCTACTTGTTAACAGTTAGAATATGTAGGAAGCCTCGGAGTATGTTATGTATTGTTTATCATTAATACTAAAAGGGTATTTAGTATAAAAAGTATACCTGATTAAAGACATGGGGATTGGTTTATGTATATACTGCTTGTAAAGACGGGACAGCACATATTCCGTCGACATGGCAAAGGTTTGTACTTACGTCAGTCTATTGACGTTTACTGTTATATTTGTCTTTATATCTACACCAGATGTTACCAGTACTTGGCTATAAGCCAGTCTTCAGGGAAAGGTTAATCCTTTCAACGATCAAATATCATACTGGAACAGCCCATTAGTGTTTAACTAAATAATGCATTCAATATGAAAGGCTTAAACTTGCTATATGATGATGAATGGCATTCGGTACAGACTCTGATCAGAGGGCTCCTTTAGGAAACCTCTGATCTGGGTCTACACTGTTTGCAAATGAGAGTACACGCGTGTCCCATATTCCAAGTGTTAGTAATGAATGACTCGGTATAGACGTTTTGGGCGCAGAATGTATGATACGAATGATATCAATAGCATCTATTGGAAAATCGTAAACGCACAATCATTAAACCTTTTTGCGCAAACATTTTAATTGTCGTCTGCAATACAATTTAATTAAATAATATGGTAAAATAAGGAAATGAGAGATATAATTGAAAGTTTCAAAGGGATAAAGCACATATTTTGAAATATAGTTTAGACAAAAAGTGAAGTCCCTGATCAGACGCCGATTTGATAAGGCGGTGTCTGATCCTTGGATGCACTACTTGTCGTGGTGCATTTTTGCGAAATTAGGGTGAAAGGATTAAACTAAATAAGCAGAGGTACACATCAAGTCTACATAACATCGAACATATGAAATATACGCATGTTTCGTATTGTATTTATACATCAGTGCAAAAAGACCCGTCATTGAGTTTTTCCCAATTTAACATCAATACTATGCTTGTAAATAATGTATTAATTTATAACATTAATATTAATGTAAGACAAATATAAATTAGCTTAAATTGTATAGTGGCATATGAACAATAGCAAGTTTTGGTCATGACAGAAACTGTAGAATCAGATATCCAGATACTATAGTTTCAGTTTAATCCCATATTACGATAATTTAACGGAGCCACGGTGGTACAATTCTTGTGTCATTCATACACGCCTCAGAACCACATTTAGCGTTCATTGTGTACATTTCTAACACATTTTACACAACTTTAGTATTTTAACCTGCACTTCATAAAACATTATGGACAATGCTGAACTAGCTTGAAGATAGTACACATCTATTTTTGCGCAAAGTCCAGTCCATAATTAATCGCGAAAGAGCAAGATACACACGTCGTTACAACGACTTACTTGGTCATAAAAAGTAAAGTACCTAGTTATAGTCTACTTTCAGTCCGAATGACCGCTCAGCCGACTGTACATTTACTCCCCTGGTCACTGGCCTACAATATTGAGCACTGCTAACATATGGCGCAATCATGCAGCCGCAGTACCGGCGAGTGAACCTCACATGTACCCATTTTAACCCCTGGGTGGAGAGGATGTGTGGGTGGGAGACACGGAAAAGCGTCCCAGTCTGAAATTTCCGAGAGGGACCGGGATTTGAATCCCGGACCTCCGGACTGATAGTCAAGCGCGTTACCAATAGACCGCCGCCACCTGGTCATATTACTAAGTTTTATATACATGTATATAACAATATCCATGGAAATGTTTGTGATATATAAATAGTTTTCTTCACCCAGTATAATTAAGCTGAGTGCAGCGTACGTTGGTGTTGGTAATTAAGCTGATTACAGCGTACGTTGGTGTTGGTTTTTGGTTTTATTCATCAGATGTTAGGTGGGCAACATTCTTAGATGTAAATATTGTTATTGTTTTCTGTGCTAATCATCAGATGTTAGGTTACCATTATAAGGCATACACTGCAACGTATTCAAGTCTTGATAACAAACGTTCATTAGAAAAACTGAATGGACTGTATTCAAATCACAAACACCATGCGAATTGGTTTTAACACCAAAGCTGGTTTAAGACTAGTTTGCGTTTGTTCACACTGCTGACTGACAGTACTATTGTTATATCTTACAGGTCTGTACACTGCTGACTGACAGTAACATTGTTATATCTTATAGGTCTGTATATTGTTTTCTACCTCCTGGTTACCATGGCGTTTGCTGGGATAACTGTGCCATACAATGCCTTAATAGCCGACAAATCACACCCGTCACAAAGAGGTAAAGCAATTGTTAAAGTGCCTATGATACCTGATATAATAGCAAAAGAGAACATAATTCATGATAAGCTGTGACTTAGATACTGTTTGAATAAACGAACAGACCAGCAGGTGAATGAACTATTGGTCGTGTAATTTCTGTATCTGAATTTACCACCAGAGAAAAGATATGATACCAATACTCTCATAACATAATACCTGGGAATGTACTGAAAACATTTAACAAGATAAACTCTCCCTAAACTCCACAGCCTCATGTCATTTATATCTTGTTATAGACTATATCAGTTCTCCTCTTTTATACAGAGCTCTGTTTATTACCTCACTTTGTTGTGAACAAATATATGGATAAATTTGAAATGGAAAACAGTTCCGTGACTATGCTGACATATATTTTCATAAAATATTTGTCCTGATCCTAAACAAGAGTAAAGAAAAAGTACACTCGTGACAATTTACAGGTGAAGAATTATAAGTAATGCCCGCTTATGAGCGCGATAATTTATTTACCCTTTCTATCCAGGACTAAACTCAGGAGTTATGGCGGCTATGATACTGTTTGGTAATGTTAGCGGTGCCGCGGTTGGTACTTCTTTTACGGTAGGTAACTCGGCGTTTGCTGTTTATTCTGAAGAACACCACTGTTTGTAATTAAGAGGCAATTTTATTTATTAATATTTATTAATACAGTATTCATGTCTGCTTCGTAAAAATGTAATTGCAGTTGTCTGGAATATGGTTCGCGGCTGTGCTAAACATTTCCATTAAGCACATTTGTGCAGGAAATAATGACATCATGACTATTTATTAACTTAACTGTTATATGGTATATGGACATACGATATTTAGCTATGGCAGAAACTATAGAATTAGATCTTTGTGGTCCCATAAGCAGACAGAACCGAACCAGCTCCGATAGATCCTACAGTGGCCGTCTGATCTTGGTCAACTATGTTTGCAAAATTACTGACAGCACGTGTTCCACCAGAATATAAACTTAGGTACTGATATGTCGTTTTTCACCCAAATATCATGATTTAATGAGATAATGAAAAGAACATTGTCTTTAAACGACTTGGATTCAGTTACTATCTACGAAAACAGCCAAATCATCAGACATATTTGCATCGAGTCACTTTAACCCTATGGGAGCCGTATGATATGGGTACAAAATGTTAATCGCAAATACGCGAAAGGGTGTTTATATGAAGGAAAGGGTTAAGCATATGTTTATATGAAGGGAAGGGATAGACATATGGGATCGGTTTTTTGGAATATTGTAAGTTCTATATCAGGTTTTAAAACAATCTCTACCAGTATCGAAAATTGCATTACAATTGAATATAGTCAATGCCAATAATGTTCTAATATTCTATATATGCTACTTGTCATTATTTCACTAGATATATATGTATAAATCATCGTCTTTTGTTACATAGTCGGTAAAATCTCATTGTAGCGAATGCTATTTGTTGTACATCCGACTCAGATAAAGTTTTTTGTACCTTTCAAAAGTAATTCGCTCGTATGATGTGAACTGTGAAAACGTTAGATTCTCTTTATTGCTTTATCTGCAGCAAATCGGCGTAATCGGCGTCTACTCAGTTTCCATAGCCATGGTGCTGGTCACCCTGGGTATAACCTTATTTACGACGTCCGAAGAGGTGGGAAAACAAGTTCCTGAACCTTTTGGTAAGCGGCCACAAATGTTGCTTAAACACGATTACTTCCAAATCCGCCTTAACTTTGTTTTGAATTGTGTTTATATCTTTCAAAACATTGTTATTAAAACTGTAAAGTTTGGATCCACGATGTGTGATTTCCCAAATAAATTCTTAGAAAGGTATACATTAGTAAGGGATATTTACAGACCCTGCATATTTCTTTCCACCCTTTGTACACTGTAGATTCATCAAATATGATACAACCTGTGTGCAATGATTACTCACTAAAGTATGCCTTTAAATTACACCAGGACTTCCACTATGCAAAATGTTATCAGTATCCTTCTGTATCATTCTGTGTCGTTCTGAGGTACGCATTATTCAGCTGCTCTCAGAACGTATTCTTCGACAATCACAACGTCGTCAACTCCTAAATGTTTATGCGTCTGATCAATAGGCAATCCAGCCGTTTAAGAGTTATGCTTATAATGATAGTTAACATATACTGACTTATGCGGCAAGTGTATCCCTGATTTAACTAATATTTTCTTATAAGTTCAGGAAAAAATATCTTTGTTCTTTTTTAGGTTGTTTTAGTGTATTTTGTGGCTTTTGGGATCCTTTAAAAGGTAAACAACTTTATTGTATCTTATAACAATCCGACTACTGTCGGCAGATAATGTATTATTATTTTGGTGTCGGATTATATACAAAGACTGTTCTGCAAAGTGAGGAAGTTTTTATGAACACGGCCTTAATTACCTTACAAAGGGTGTTCTGTAAGTGAAGAAGTATTTATAAACACGGCCTAAATATACTTTACAGACGAATAGTGCTGTACAAAGTCAAGACCTAATTATTAACATATTGCATTTTATAGAAAAAAGGTGTCGTACAATGTTAAGAACTCGATCTAAATACACCTTTAAGAAAAAAAGTGCTTTATAATGTGAAGAAGTATTTATGAACAAAACCCAACTACTTGCTGGATCTTGCGGATAGAAAATATATCTGGTAAAGTTGATCGAAATACATTATTTCATATTTCAGAACATGACTTTCGGTGGGTATTTATCACCAGGTTTTTAATGCAGCAAGGCGTTTCAACAGTAACAGGGTAAGCGTTCTGGTTAGAGAGAAATATGACGAGATTATCATGTTCTTTAATTTAAAGACATAAACCTTGTAAAAATATTTCGGTTAGCTTTGAGATAAGTGTGATGTTAGGATGTCCGTAAACCGGTTTAAAACCCCAGTGGTGGTTTTGCTACTGACCGTTACTGACCGTTCTAAGGCAGCAATCTCTTTGTCACTCTTGCTTTTTTGTGTCTTTGTGCTGCTTATGTATTTGTTCGGGTTTGTCCGTGCGTGTCTTTGTGTGTGTTCGCCCTTGCGGTTGTGTTGGCCAGGTGTCTTTGTGCTTGTGTGTTTGTGTGTGTTCGCCCTTGCGGTTGTGATGGTCAGGTGTCTTTGTGCTTGTGTGTTTGTTAGTATTTTCTGTTTCCATCTCCTCTGTGTGTGCTGCTTGCTATCGGTGTTTTGGTAATAGTGGCGTTTTGTGTGTGGCTTTTCCTGCTTGACTTTACCACTTTTTTATTGTAAAAATTAATTCTGTTAGGTCGACAGGATAAGGGTTAAACTCATGTTTCTGAGGCTAACACAATAGGATATCGTACTATTTTGTTAGTCATTTTAGGTGTCTTTGGAACTTCTACTAATGGTCGTATTTGCCATGTAAATATAAATATCGCCGAATGAATCAATTCAAAAAAAAGGAAAACAATTATAATACGATTTGCTCTGTTGATATCTATGTATTGTCGCACTGCTATGATTTTATGGCGTTCGTGATGCTACGAACAGTCGTTATGCTATACGTTATATAGAGTATGTTCGGTTCACCTTTGTATGTACTGTTTAGGATTATCGAGTACTTGTTAACAACATGGTGCTGTGTACTATCGCAATGTTATATTTATGCGCAGTAGTGCACTCTGCTATGCTTCCTACGCGTAATCAAAGGTGCCCGACGCATGCTTGGACTCATTCATGGACCCCCCCCCCCCAAAAAAAAAAAAAAAAAAAAAAAAAAATTGTGATCGAAGCATGTTCAACTGGCCTAAAACTATCTATCTGAACCTAAAACCACTCCGAAAAACGAGAAAAACGTGACCCGGAAAAAATTTCCTATCGGGTCTATATATGTATTGAAAGGTATCTAACTACGACAGATCAGCGGCGGAAAATACAACAGTCATGCTTTTCAAAGTCTTACAGCAAAGCCAATTCAACACCGATTTCAATCAGTTTGGTCTTGATCCGTTCCAAATTCCATATGCTAAGCGGCACAATTAGTGCTTTCCTTAAATATTGCTCCGTCTTGTCGCTGCAAGACCGCGAATTTGAAAAAACGCTAGAGCGAAACGATGTGACTCCCGCCAGGATGCATAGACGTATATAGGGGGATCTGTATTCGTTAATCTTTTCAACAAAAACGCGAATTATGGTTAAACACTATCTAAAAACATTCAACTTACCGCAATTAAAACGGTGCTTACCATTTCCAGTCAGCTACGAGGCTCCAGCTTTCTTTCTCCAACTTTTCTTTTGAACGGATGCGACCATTTTGCTGTGACCCGGCTCATAAACTATTCGATATGCATATATCCGGGCCACAGCGATTTGGCCACCTCCGTTCAAAACGAAAGAAGGAGAAAGAAAACTGGCGTCTCATAGCAGACTACAAATAGCCAGCACCGTTTTAACTGCGGTAAGTTGAATGTTTTTCGAATGTGTTTCAGCATAATTCGCGTTTTTGCTGAAAAGTTTAACGAATACAGATCCCCCTATATACTTCTATGCATCCTGGCGGGAGTCACATCGTTTCGCTCTAGCGTATTTTCAAATTCGCGGTCTTGCAGCGACAAGACGGGGCAATATTTAAGGAAAACACTAACAGTGTCGCTTAGCATATGGAATTTGGAACGGATCAAGACCAAACTGATTAAAATCGGTGTTGAATTGGCTTTGCTGTAAGACTTTGAAAAACATGACTGTTGTATTTTCCGCCGCTGATCTGTCGTAGTTAGATACCTTTCAATACATAATAGACCCGATAGGAAAACATTTTCCGGGTCGTACTTTTCTCGTTTTTCGGAGTGGTTTAAGGTTCAAATAGATAGTTTTATGCTAGTTTAACATACTTCCATCACAATTTTTTTTTTTTTTTTTTTTTTTTTTGGGGGGGGGAGGGTTGTTTCCATGGGTGAGTCCAAGCATGCGTCGAGCACCTTTGCGTGTAATAAGGTTTCTGGAGTACTCGTTTCACAACAGGGTGCTATTATCAAATTAGTATGGTTTGTTTTACATTTCACTGCAGTGTGTTCTGTTAATGTTTCTGTTGACAGCACGGTGCCATTTTAACAGTTATAGATTATAACTTTATATGGAGTTTAGCCAGGTGACTTTGCGTGCGCTGTTTACTAAATGGTACCACTGTCGCACTATTACGTTTTATATGGAGGTTAGCTGATTCAATGCCGTGTGTTCTGTTTAGGTTTCTGGAGTACTGGCTTCACGACATGGTGCTACTGCCCCACTGCTGGACGGCGGCGACATGTGTTGCCCTCACACTATTACCGATGCTCTTTGCCGCCGCCTGTAGTTCCATAATATTCGGTATTGTGTCCGACCGAACTGGCCGCAGAAAAATCATCGTTGTAGCCGCAGGTGAGAAACATATAACAGTCGTGCATCTCTGATTAAGCCATTTCATGAATTAACATTGACGTGTTTTGCTGTTTTGTAAAACCCAGATCAGATGGTAGCTGAATGCAGGGTGAACATTAGGCAAAATATCTCCAGGTTAAATAGGTAAACTACTTTCATTCTGAATAGGTAAAATAACACCATCATGAATAGTTAAAATAACTCCATTCTGAATAGGTAAAATACCCCCATCCTGAATCAGAATCAGAATCAGAACTTTATTTCGTATATAAGGCCTCCGGCCCATAAACATATATGAACATAAATAAACAAATACATTTTTAGCATACTATTGACCTGTAAGTACTACAAACATCTATAATACTAGGCATTTGATTAGATACTCTGCATTACTGTAATGCCTTCTCAACAGATTCACCATTTATCTATGTTAGAACGTTGAATACTGTACACGTACTTACCATTTATAAATGCCAACCATTTTATTAGTTGCAGTATGTGCTCAGTTCCCACTTACATGTATGCATCAGCAAAATATAAACATGTTCTACGACAACTTCAATGACATAGTACGGTTAACATTGCATACACGTACATAATCCTGCACACCCATATACCTACTGGCGCCTTAACGAAACAAAGTTTAAGGTGCCGTGCATGCTGGGTATATTGATAGCTAAATGTTCATCTATGTTATCCTTCTACCTTAGCGAAACGAAAATAGATTTTATGTTTACACTATTAAAGGCAAGTTGAACAGTACTGCATCCGAACACAATAAAAACTACTTCAGTACGATTTACTTTTATCGGGTGTCTCCGTTCAGGTAGATACGTGCCTAAACGGAAAGGCCCGTATGTGTTATGTACAATTTAACCAGGTAATTGTACAAGTAAACTAGACATAACCAAACTATCTGAATAGTACAATATACTTCGTAAAGGCACGATTTATCTTGCGTGAAGCGATGACCATTCTAGCACAGGATATGTTAAGATTGTTGTAAATTGAACACTTATACCAATGACTTTGCTGTTTAACTTTCATTATATAACATCCCGTATTTCCGTACGGTGCCAAAACACTTTTACCAATGACTTTGCTGTTTAACTTCCATTATATAGCATTTTGTATTTCCGTACGGTCCCAAAACACTTTTACCAAGGACTTTGCTGTTTAACTTACATTATATACCATTTTGTATTTCCGTACGGTCCCAAAACACACCAATCAATCTATCAAACACGTGTTAGCAGGACACATCCACTACAGTGCAATAAGACCTTCCATCCGACACTTTTCCTAAATAAAGGAATTTTACGATGTTAGTCACTACACTGTAGAGAAAGTGTCCTTGAAACAATTTCCACCTTACTGATATGTGTCATGTCGATATGTACAACCTAAATATCAAATTCTGCAATCTATAAATCGATCATTTACTTGTTATTTACTTATTGTTTACTGAAACAGTAACATAAACATTCCTATCAAAGGATCAATAACTTGTTAACTACAGTGTAATACAACCTTCTTAACACTACCCCGTCCGAATAAAAATCATACATTGTTAGCCACTGCACTTTGTCCTGCCAACAATTTACCCCTTACTACTACATGCATGTATTAGGCTAGTATTGCCTTTACTATCAAATTCCATAACCTATACTATCTAATGTCTACCGAATGCGCTACCCTACACGTTTAATCTAAAGAATAAATACCTCCGTGATATCTGAAATTAATCTAAGGAAAAGTAAGTATATGACAGTTGAAAAGGCTATATCATACCGTCTTTTAGTCTAGTTAGATATAGCCTATTTCAACATCAATCTGTGCAAGTCTGTCTTAATTTATTAGCATAGTATAAATACATTGCTAGTTTCCGTAGTAATTCAGTATTTGTATTTGCAATCAACATATAAAATCTATGTTTGCATGGTACCTCGTAGTATTTTAATGGTATATAGACTCGTCTCAATGCAGAGTATATGGGGCATACACTTACAAAATGGTACTCATCCTCTATAGCATTTTTGCAATGGAAGCATACACGCTATTCTTTAGGTAAACCAAAATGACGACCTTTTTCAATCATTAAATTATGTGAGGAACATCTAAAATTTGTCAAGCAGCTTCTAAACTTCACAATATCCAAACAATTTATATAGGGTTCAAAGCCAAATGACGGTTTTACAACGACATAGAATTTATTTAATTTGTTATTACTCATGCATAGTTCAGACCATGTTTGAATATGTTGATCTTTCAAATATAGGTAAAATATTTCCATTCTGAATAGGTAAATACCACCATCCTGAATAAGTTTTGTTCTTAATTCAGCAACCACCTATCTAACAGATCCCAAATCACACTAGTTTTGAGACCCCAATGTACAGAAACTTTACTGTCATGGCAATTAACTTGCAGCCACTAAAAGCGGTGAAATTAGTCTGTACTCACTGCAGCAATGCTAAAGGTTAGACATTGACAGTCGCCTGATCATTATAAACATGTTTGAGCTGATTAATCCTTTTAGCTGATCTAAATTATGATAAAGGTTTGAATTCGATGAGATAAACTCTCTGCTTAAACACGTATTTAAGCTTATGTAAGAAATATGATCATTTAAGGTATTTGTGTCATTACTTTACATTCGAGTGTGTTGTTGTACAAACTACAGTTGAACTATCTCAAATGTCAAGGGACCATACAGATTACTTCGATCAACCGATTTCTCAAACTCACAGCTTAATGCAGGTGAAGTTATGTTGAAAGCTTCTGTAAGAGCTTTCAGCATTACTTCCGACCTGCATTAAGCTATAACATGTGTTTATAGATATGCGTAGTGATACATTTCAGAACAATTCTGTATTGTAAAATGTGAAAGGGTCGAACTTTTACTTCGAGTCATCCAAAGTTCGAGTTAACCGTGTTCACTATTCGGCAGCATTCAAATTCATTGTTACTTTTTTACAGCAACCATAATGTGTCTCAGTATTGCCTGTTTGATATTTGTGACCGGAACTCATGCCTTCTACTTCGCCATTGTGTTAGCATTCTTTTTTGGTAAGTCTTGGCTACATGTTTTAAACCTTTGAATGCGGGATACGCAAGCATTTTCATTTGCAAACACTGCAGATAGATCTCCAGTATATGCACTGTTGTCATCATGACACCTCTAGTAAGTTTAAGCCATACATACAGAGTGGATGTAATCGTTAAACGCTGATGGACTATTCCAGTCTGAAAGATGTTGATGCACAGTTTATTAATGAGAGTAAACTGAAAGAATTTAACGCAACAGTAATATCCGTCCAGAATGTCGGATGATTTTGTTACATTTCTGTAGCCTTTGTCGAAATGTACGTTTGGCGTGTTGAGAACTTATAAACTTGGACGACTTTAGGCGTGCTCTAGGTCTACAGTGCGTGTTGCACAGAATATAGATAGTGTTTGCAAAACATTCTGTTTACTTCATACAACTCGTATGGTTGTTTGCACATTCACAAATGGTTCTGGTTCAGCAGTTAGGGTTTTATTTGTACCTTTTCAGGTGTTGGGTTCGGGTCATTTCAGTCCGTTGACTTTGCCCTCGTCATGGATGTATTGCCCCACGAAAAAGATACAGCCAAAGACATCGGTGTATGGCACCAGGCCCTCATTCTGCCGAACGCCCTGGCCACGCCGCTGGGAGGTTTTATACTCGACTATTTCCAAAGTGTTAACTGTAGCATAGGACTGGGCTACATTATCTTGTTTGTGGTCACATCCGTGTATTTCTGCATGAGCGCAATATTTGTCCTTAAGATTAGAAGGGCACGATGAAAACAGTATTGGTTACACAACTGAGGAGGATAACACTTATTTATTTACTCCGCAAATATACAACTTTCTCTTGATTTTTTTTCTAATTTCATTCTCTTCCGCTACTTATGGCGACTCTATGATCACCACGTGTAAAAACAAGTTGGATCCAAACTAAATGCACGATGAAAACAACATTGGTTAGAGAATTATTCCACAAATCTACTAATGTCTCTTTTCCTAGTTTCATTCAGTTGATTATCTCGTTACTAATGGCGAATCTCTGAACAACGCCTGTTCAAACAAGTAGGATCGAAGTGAAATGCGCCCCTACTATTTGATAGTGTGATAATATCACGCGCCCGACTATTTGATACTGTGATAATATTATTTTGGAAATTAACCATTTACCCCTTGAATATTAACATTAAAATGACATCATGAATATTAATTATATTGATTGTTATTATAGCACATGGACACATGAATGCTCGACCATAGTAGAAACTGTATAATCATAAATTATCTACATTATTCATAAGCAAACAGAGCAAACCCTGATTAGACGGCTCCTATATGGGTCTCCATTTGCTAGTTCATAGAAATGCGCATTTGTTAAGGAATGGGTTATACAATGACATTTGTGATGACAACGACACATTATATGACAAAATACGATAAATAATGATGTTCTTATAGTTTGTATTTGTGTTCGGAATCGGACCAAAAACCTTTACCCTATCATCGGTACGTGTTCGCGATCGATCGGCGATTAGAAATCCCCATTGAATTCTAATTTGGCGGGCTTATCGGAGTTAGGGTAAATGCTAAATATCGGTTGTAGGTGTGCAATAATTGCATACCAATCTGAAACTTGTCATTTGATTACTATAAACTCCGTTTTAAATCTTAGATTACAAAATGATTGTGTTCAGTTAAAACAATGTGACACGCAATGTGTATCGTGGATGGACCGTTAAAACAATGTGACACTCAATGTGTTCAGTTAAAACAATGTGAAACGGAATGTGTATCGTGGATGTACCAGTTTCGGTGCGATCAAACTGATCGCGGTGATCAAAAATCTTAAAAGTGTATGAAAAAACTAATATTATCTTTATAATAGGCCTTCTAGGTTAAATCTGTATCAATTTATTTCCAAAATATTCCATATTTTTCGCGGTTGAGACCGTTTTAATGACGTAGCTATTTCTGTATTATTTTGTGTTTATCTACCATATTTCGTTGCGGCTTATCTTTTATCTAAATACAGTGTTCAACAAAAGTGTATGACTACATTTGTAAACTAAAACTAGTAGGTCTGTAAATTATTTTTAAACTTTGAACTGTTAAAACAAAATGAAATGCATATCTAACAAATTATGCATGCTGCAACGAGTTAAAAGTATTTTGTGTAACAAGAACCATTTATTGTCAATGTTCTTACCTTGTTTTTTCTCTGAAATTTTGACTAATTACAACTCTAGTAAGGCGTGTTGTCCTGTAAAATATTAGTGGATTAAAATCTAGTCTGTATCTCTCCGGCATGAATAAAATTAGGTCTCTATCCTGTATGAATGAACTAAAGTAGGTCTCTCTTCTGCAAAGGTCTCTCTCCTATGTGAAAAATATAGTGAAGGACATATTTTCGAACATAGCCTGTACTTGAAAAACAGTGAGCAGAGACATCGAAGTCATGTGACCTTGCTGCAGCATATGACAACAAATGTATACCTCTACAAAATTGAAATAAACGTTTTCAGGACAGATTTATTTGGAACAAAGGTTATCCAAAAGAAAACAGACATAAGGAAAATGGCTGAAATTGCTATGCTTTATCAGATATAGTAAATAACTTAACTGTTTGCAGCACATTTTAGATTTTTTGACAGCGATGACAGGTATTTGTTTATTTCGTGGATTGCATAAAGTGATGACGTAATTCAGCTCTTCTTAATGAAGATATCGTTCCCAGGTAAAGTGCACCGAAATAGGGCATGCACCGAAACAGGTCCATCGACGATAAAACCTTAATCAGATATTTGACAGTGCATGGCTTCTACTGTTTGCTAAAATCTATGATCTCCATAAGGTTGTGTATAAATCGTCGACGATGGCCTGTCGGAACCTCCATGACCTGATCGCCGAGTACTGCAGTTAATCGGCAAGTCACTATTCTGTACCAATATAACTTAAAGTTTAAATGCGGTACTGACATTTGCATACTGTATAGATCCAGATCAGTGTACTACCATGCGAGCCCTCCGGTCTGGTTCTGTGCTGTTTGTCATTCAATACCATCTCGTTATTTTAATCATTCCACATTTAATGGAGGCTGAGTAAAACACAGATGGGCCGTTCCAGTTGAACATTCAGCGTTAAAGAGTAACGCAAAGGATGTACGTATCTTGATAAATGAGACACCATTGGAGAATAGAGTCTTATTTCATTTGCAAGCAGTGTAGACTTAGATGTATGATGAGGTGTCAGATCAATATTTACATTGTATAGACATATAGAGAAGAATTTACAACATATTATGATGGGTGACATACAGTGTAGACCCCGAATCTAGGTGTACACTATTGTATGCAATACGACTCTTATTCTGAGAAAATGTTTCATATATTATATAATTTACAAACTATGTCAGGTTGTGAAATACTCTGGACAAGCATGCAGATATAATCAATGGTTTTAGTGGCCGCATCCGTAAGAAACTGTATAGACACCACGTGTGAAGAGAATGATCAGCTATATTTTAGTTTGCACCTTAGCACGTGCTAACCGTATTCACACTCCAGAGTCAGACGTTATAAGATGCAACCTGTGTATACCACATACTAGCATAAACGTCGATATTAACGTGTGTACATATTTGTTCAGCATTCATCACTGGAGTAAATGCATTTATTTTGGATTACCACTTTCGTGACTTTTGTCATTTAAACGTTAGTCTGCTGAGCAAATTCTATTTATGTTTAGTTCCATAAGGATATCAAACAGTTCGGACCCAGATCAGTGAAGACTTTGATTTCCTCTTCATCTGGATTCAAACTTTTTGCGAAGGTTATCTTGGAATGACTTCCAGCAGTCTAAAGTTTAATTGAAAGTATCAACGAGTCAAACTTTCATGTGATAATTATGTGGTCTAACCAGTGATTTTCATTTTCGAATTATCTGTAATTATGATTTGTTGTGCATTTCTTCGTTATTGAGATATATAATGGTATCGAATAAAATTGAAAATATGGTTAATCATTGCATTTTTATTCTCATGTATTTGGTTGCGGATAAACGTAAAACATGTGCATGTAAAGTAGATACAGTAAAGTTCCGCTAATGCGACCACCTAAAAGATTATGTGTGCTAGATGCAGGTGGTAGCTTAAGCAGCCACCTGGTTATAAAGGCACCCATGTTTATTCATTAAGTGGTCGCATTAGCGGGGTTTTACTGTATAATGAAACTACAGAAGGTCGGTATATTTATAAACAATTCTTCTTGCTAATCTAATCCTGTAGCGGATATCCCGCACCTGCCATAGTGTTTCTAATCCATTGTTCGTACTTCGAGACATCGGTATAAATCCCGGGCCAGTGGGGCTGGGCACAGTCATATCCCCAGCTTGTCACACCTTAAAGGGAGACAAAATCAGTAGCTTCTATCCCTTTGATCACACTTGCTTTAGGTAAAATAACACTAACACTAACCCTGAAGCTGGAAATGTATTTTATTCATTATGCTACAAGTTTATGGATTGCGAGTAAAAGTTTCAAATTGCAGGGACACACAAGCAGAGTCTGTCTGTCTGCCTGCCTACCTACGAGTTTATATGTCTGTCTGTCTGCCTGCCTACCTGCGAGATTATATGTCTGTCTGTCTGACTGCCTACCTGCGAGTTTATATGTCTTTCTGTCTGTCTGCCTGCCTACCTGCGAGTTTTTATGTCTGTCTGTCTGCCTGCCTGCCTACCTGCGAGTTTATATGTCTGTCTGTCTGTCTGTCTGCCTACCTGCGAGTTTATATGTCTGTCTGTCTGACTGTCTGCCTACCTGCGAGTTTATATGCCTGTCTGTCTGACTGTCTGCCTACCTACCTGCGAGTTTATATGTCTGTCTGTCTGCCTGCCTGCCTACCCGCGAGTTAATTTGTCTGTCTGTCTGCCTGCCTACCTGCGAGTTTATATGTCTGTATGTCTGCCTGCCTGCCTACCCGCGAGTTTATTTGTCTTTCTGTCTGCCTGCCTACCTGCGAGTTTATATGTCTGTCTGTCTGTATGCCTGCTTACCTGCGAGTTTATATGTCTGTCAGTCTGCCTGCCTACCTGCGAGTTTATATGTCTGTCTGTCTACCTACCTGCGAGTTTATATGTCTGTATGTCTGTCTGCCTGCCTACCTGCGAGTCTGTCTGTCTGACTGTCTGCCTACCTGCAAGTTTATATGTCTGTCTGTCTGCCTGCCTGCCTACCCGCGAGTTTATATGTATGTCTGTCTGCCTGCCTGCCTACCTGCGAGTTTATATGTCTGTATGTCTGACTGTCTGCCTACCTGCGAGTTTATATGTCTGTCTGTCTGACTGTCTGCCTACCTGCGAGTTTATATTTCTGTCTGTCTGTCGGTCTGTATGTCTGTCTGCCTACCTGCGAGTTTATATGTCTGTCTATCTGACTGTCTGCCTACCTGCGAGTTTATTTGTCTGTCTGTCTGTCTGCCTACCTGCGATTTTATATGTCTGTCTATCTGTCTGTCTGTCTGCCTGCCTACCTGCGAGATTATATGTCTGTCTGTCTGCCTACCTGCGAGTTTATATGTCTGTCTGACTGCCTACCTGCGAGTTTATATGTATGTATGTCTGTCTGCCTGCCTACCTACCTGCGAGTTTATATGTCTGTCTGTCTGACTGCCTACCTGGGAGTTTACATGTCTGTCTGTCTGACTCTGTCTGTCTTTATGTGTCTCTCTGTCTGTTTGACACTGTCTCTGACTCTGTGTGTGTGTCTCTCTCTCTCTGTTTCCGTATTTGTCCCTGTCTGTGTGTCTCTCTTTGTCTCTCTGTCTGTGTTTGTCTCTGTGTATGTCTGTCCGTCTATGCCGGTCTGTCTGTCTCTGTCTGCCACTGTGTCTCTGTCTGTCTGTCTATATCCTCTCTCTGTATGTCTCTGTATCTGTGTTTGTCTCTGTGTCTGTCTCTGTCTGTCTCTGTGTCTGTCTCTCTCTGTCTGTGTCTTTCTGTCTGTATGTCTGTCTCTCTGTATGTTTCTGTATCTCTGTCTCTGTCTTGTTCCCGTCTGTATATGTGTCTATGTCTCTCTGTCTTTGTATCTGTATGTATCCGCCTTTCTGTGTCTATCTCTTGTCTCTCTGTCTTTGTACTGTATGTATCCGCCTTTCTGTGTCTATCTCTTGTCTCTCTGTCTTTGTACTGTATGTATCAGCCTTTCTGTGTCTATCTCTTGTCTCTCTGTCTTTGTACTGTATGTATCCGCCTTTCTGTGTCTATCTCTTGTCTCTCTGTCTTTGTACTGTATGTATCCGCCTTTCTGTGTCTATCTCTTGTCTCTCTGTCTTTGTACTGTATGTATCCGCCTTTCTGTGTCTATCTCTTGTCTCTCTGTCTTTGTACTGTATGTATCCGCCTTTCTGTGTCTATCTCTTGTCTCTCTGTCTTTGTACTGTATGTATCCGCCTTTCTGTGTCTATCTCTTGTCTCTCTGTCTTTGTACTGTATGTATCCGCCTTTCTGTGTCTATCTCTTGTCTCTCTGTCTTTGTATCTGTATGTATCCGTCTTTCTGTGTCTATCTCTTGTCTCTCTGTCTTTGTACTGTATGTATCCGCCTTTCTGTGTCTATCTCTTGTCTCTCTGTTTGCGTTCCCGCTCAAAGGGGTCTGAAAAGGCCTAACAGAAAACGAGTATGCAGTAAATGTTGTAAACGAGAATGCCGTAGCTGTTTAAAACAAGAATAGGTTGCAAACGAGTTTGGCGTATATGATGTAAACGGCATTTTTATATTTTAACGAAACTGTCGGTGGTGTTTTAAACGAGTGTGTCGTATATGTTGTAAACGATAATGGCGCTTATACTTTAAAAAGAATGCTGTAGATTTTGTAAACATTATTGCTGCACATGTTGTGAACGAGTATGTCGCCATTAATAGTGAAGAACATAAAGATGCTTCCCATTTCCTAACAGAACAGACTAATACAATTTTCAATTTTGTTTTAATCTGAAAACGAAATAAGAATCTCGAATGAGATGACTATTTCTACCGAGGAAATTTTACTAATTACACCACAAGTAACTATACCACCCCTTACTTGGGATATACTCGCTACCAGAGCAAAATCACTCACCTTGGACATACCACTTGCCGTCCTTGTTGCAGTTGTACGGACCGCCACTATCGCCCTGCGGACCATAAAATGCCGACCTGTTTATCACGTAGTTGGTAACCTTTTTGCACAAACATTTTAATTGATAATCCTTTTTTACGACTTTGCAAACAGAGAAGAGCCTGTTCGAACTGTCGGATCAGCGTTTGCTTTATTTATTTGTATGTTACAGATCTAATTATATACTGCTTACAATGGCAATGCATTTCCCTAATGTATAGTTTGATACAAAAGTTATAATGTACCAACATTCATCAAGTAAAGGGATTAGACTACAGTACAAACTGTCTTTGGCGACCGATCAGTGATTGCTTAATGTAGGGTAAATGTACTGTAGAAAGCCCCCAAAGCGGTCTACATTACCTTTGACCTACATTAAACTGCCACCTGCGTTACAGACCCAAGACACGATCTCTTTATTATGACCGCTTAATACAGGTTCCATTGTACTGGGGCTTTTATCTTCCTTCCATTACATTAACTGTTCACGATGAATGTGAAAATATAACTAGGGCAATGGCGTGACAATTGGTGCAAGAACTAAAAATGAAGGGTAGTTTAATTAAAAGAAATTGGGAGATAGCTTTGTTAAAAAAAGTAACTAATATAATAAAAACACAGTCTCTAGGGCAAGATATCAATACTATTTTCAATCAAAAGTAAAATCCCTTCTTTCATATAACGCCCTTTTTAAGCCTAAAAAGTTACAACAGGGTAGATCCAGATCAGACAGCCTCTGCAAGAGTCCTCTGATTACGATCTTCTATATTTGCTTTTAAAAGTATATCTATCTTATCCTACATTTTTGTTTAAGTCAACACTTTACTTTTTACTTACCTAATAAGATATTAGCTACCTATTAATGTTTGTTTGGAATGCTATCGCATTTTGAAACGAGAGTTTCTGAACTTACCGCGCATGTGTCCCTAACGCCAGCAGCGTATCCAGCACAGAACGTGGAATTACTAACGAACCGACTTGCATACCAATCTGGTCTGGAACACCAGTAGTCGTTCAAGAGAGGAAGTCCCACCTGGTTCAAAACGCTGCTATCTCCTGTCCCTTTACAATGAGATTGTGATTAGTAGAGCAAACTGACGTGACGTAGCACAAGCCTAATCAGCTGACAAATATACTCCGATAAAATATATCAAAACCGATTTCTTAAACCGATTTCCATATCGCAAGAATATCTTGATAAACATGAATGTAGAGCTGACACTGCAACTGTTTGCTACGTGTAAATTACATGTATGAATCCCGAGGAATGGGCGGGTCCGATCGCCAGGTCCCCTCGAAAGATGCTGTAGATGATACCGGTATGTAAACAACTGTGTTTACCTGATACGTGCATAAACTAGCAAAAACCAACTGTGTAATTTATACGTGCATACAATACCAAAACACATGCGTTTACCTCCTTTATGCGTGAGGTAAACATATTGCAACCGTTACAGCATATTTCATTATAAATAATAACCAACAGACTCGTCGTTTTTACTGTAGTGACGGCACGGGGACACGATGTAAATGAAGTTTTCTCTAAAATATGCACAAGTTCTGGGCCTTTGACAAAATGTAAACCGTTAGAATAAAAAAAACCAGGGAAAGAACGGTGCCACATATCACTGATAACCATTCTGAAATGTCCATAGCAATTCAAACGCTTGGGATTAAATCTCAATATAATCGTCTGTTGTAAAAATTAAGATTTTCTTTACACTGTAATTAAACAGAAACCGAATAGCACATGCGCACCGTGAATCGATCTGTTTTATGTTTGTTTTTTGTTATCTAGTTCGAACACCGCTAAATCGTGATCTACGACTTATTTAATGCGCGAATATATTTTTGACCTTAATGCAAACAAAATTGCATCTTAGAAAGAGAGGGAGGGTATGTGAGAGAGAAACAAATTAACGAACAGAGGGAGATTGAGAGATGAGAGAGAGACAAACAAAGAGACAGTTTGTTTGTTTGTTTGTATAGGAGTGTAAGTCGCTTTAACAATATTTCAGCCATAAGACTGACAGACAGACAGACAGACAAACAAACAAATACACAGACAGACAGACCGAATACTTCTCGTTTTGTTTTAGTTCTACCTCTCGTCTCACCCCATCCTGTCGTAAAACAGATGCTTCCTATTGGCACCACCTTCTGCCTCGAGGGCGGAACGCAAACTGGACGAACATAGTCACTGTACACGATTGGATCCTATACCAAAGTAAAGCCATATTTTGCTGTAGATAGTGTAGAATTGACATAAGGTTGAAACCTCCAACAGTATAATGTTGGAATGCTTTACTTCTGCATTGAACAGACACCTGCTATAAGTAAAGTACTCATTTGTCCATTAAGTGACCGTTGCAGAGTGGCTTTACTATAATTTAATGCGTGTTTATCTTCTATTGACCTTTACAGAGAAATTCTACTGCATTGTGTACACCTGTTTATCCATTAAGTGACACATGAAGAGGTTCTAGTATACTCCAAACATATTTTATCCATTAAGTGACCCATGAAGAGATTCTAGTATACTCCAAACATATTTTATCCATTAAGTGACCAGTGCAGAGTTTCTACTACACTGTAAACATATTTTATCCATTAAGTGACCAGTGCAGAGTTTCTAATACACTGTAAACATATTTTTATCCATTAAGTGACCAGTGCAGAGTTTCTAATACACTGTAAACATATTTTTATCCATTAAGTGACCAGTGCAGAGTTTCTAATACACTGTAAGCATATTTTTATCCATTAAGTGACCAGTGCAGAGTTTCTAATACACTGTAAGCATATTTTTATCCATTAAGTGACCAGTGCAGAGTTTCTAATACACTGTAAGCATATTTTTATCCATTAAGCGACCCATGCAGAGGTTCTACTATACTGTAAACATATTGTATCCATTATGTGATCCGTGCAGAGGTATTAATGCACTGTAAACATATCGTATCCATTAAGTGATCCGTGCAGAGGTTCTACTATATTGTAATCATGTTGTTGTCCAAGTTCTAATATATTGTAAATACATGTGTACCTAGTAAGTGAATGTTGCAGTGAAGTCCTACTATTTTGAAAACATATATTTAGTCATACATTGATCAATGCAGAGACGTTCTTCTTAATTGTAAACACGTGTTTACTTTTTAATTTATCAGTGCAGAGACTTTCTACTGTATTGTATACACTTGTTTATCCAATTCTGTTTTATTATAAAGCACCTGTTTATCCATCACGTAACCGTTTGACGGAAGTTGCATCAAGCAACCATCTGCATATTAAGTATGTGGGTCCAGCATCAAGCGGCCACCTGCTCGGTCGTGCATCAATCAACCGTTTACTTTTTAAGACCTTATGGTGTGCATCAAGCAACTACCTTTTTAAGACTATAAGTCGTGCTTCAATTACCACCTGCTTTGTAAGACCTTAGGTCGTGTATCAATCAACCACCTGCTTTTTAAGACTATGGGTCGTGCATCAAGCAACAACCAGCTTTGTAAGACTATACGATGTGGCTTCCAACAACTACTTATTTTAAGAATATATATGGCGTGTCTCAACCAATTATCTGTTTTAAGAGTATATGTTGTGCCTCAATCAATTACCAGTTTTAATACTCTTAACCCAGAGTCGCTGTAAATATAGGTTACCGTGATTATCACGGCATATGCTTCACAAATGTTGCACACTACCGTATAGTTACTATACCTTTAATAATAGCAATACAATATCATTGAGAAGAGTCAGGTTGTTATAGCCAGGGTGTAGGAAAATCTTCTCAACCGGGTGAGTGGATTCCGTAGGATCTAGTATTGTCACATGGTACTTGCCTACATGAACTGTCCAATGTGTAAGGTCGAGTCTGGCGCTGTAAGAAGAAAGAGGTATCATCGATGAAAGAACAACCGTCCCATCGGAAAGAATGTATTTTATGATTTCACAACAGCAGGTGTTAAATGCTTGGGTGGCGGCCATAAAAAGTCGCCCCGTACTTCATTCTCAGTGTTATTATATTTTCTGGTCCTTCTGGATAATTAGTTTTGATTTTTATTAGTTTTGAAAAATGAATACTGCCTAAGCCGATGCTAGGAGTGTGTGTAGTGTTGCACTTTCGATTACTTCTCATTAACAGACTCAATAAAGCCGAGTTTGCAATGTTCTCTTTTCGCATTGCTACTTTTGCTTTCGAAGGATCTACCACCTTCAGACTATATAAGAAATAATGCAGCAGCATACCGTATATGATCAGATCAGGACACACACGTTTAGTACACAAGTGCACAATACGTCATTACAAGTTAATTTCCATTAGATTTCTATAGGATTCGTGGAGAAAATAAATGAAAAAATGCGATAGTATACTGTTGCATTATCGCACTTTTAAACAAAATCAGTTAAAAGATCAGGTAAAACATGCGATAAGACAAGATTACATTCTCGCATCTTTTTTTCAACATGATTTTCATTTGAATACAATAGAATTCGAGGACAAAATGTACCGAAAACAATGCGAGTATGCAACGTTGTACTATCATATTTTGTTACGGCGTTTCATAAATGGCTAAAACAGAAAAAAGTTGGCCCCAACAGGATTCCGTAGAATAGTGTCTGTCTGGAGAGGGTTGCATGCTGGGTGTATATAACGGTTGTTTATTTGTATTGCATTAGAGGGTTAATACACGTTTGTTAGGCGAGGACAACATCTGTCCCGAGGCACACTACATATGTTATTGCCCGAAAACAAACGTGTATTAACGCTATTCTTGCATAAAACCCATTTTCTACTTTCCTGCATCAATTTAATTCTTCCAAATACAAGCAAAACTACGGCAGGAAAACTATACACTTCTTTGACACTTCGTTAGATTTATGCTGTTTCCGGACCACTGTTTTCTTTCTGACGTCAATTCATGATTGTATCAAATACCGTTTACACGGAACTTCATTCAATTTGTCTATTACAAAAACAGTTCATTGTCGGCGCCCATGATATGCTCGCACCCGGCGTTCACCTAGCTTAGGCCAAAACGCTATATAGCATTCGCGTCCATTGTTTACCTTAGGCCCAGAATAGGTATAATTAAGACCGGTCAACAACAGCGCGTGAGCACGAGAATCGCCTTGTTAATACATGGTCTAGCGGGATTAAAACAGCACGTTTTGTGTAAGAATGTTTGGTTTATAAGTATGCACTAAGAATTGACGTATTCCGTTACCAATGGTCCTATATATGTAAAGCAATCATTTATGTGTAGTGCAAAACATGCCCCAAAGTCAGGTGGGTCTGGGTTGTAACTGTGTGACGTACAGACAATAGAATGTTACATTCGAGCTGTCGGTAATCTCAGTGCGTTGACAAATATAACAGAGCATAATATGACACAGGCAGACAAACTTACGGACATGAGGATATGTGTTTACCTATGATTCTTAATAAATTTCATTTTTATTATTCTTATCGATATAAATATATTAAATATATTTTGATTTAAATACTATATATGCATTGAATATACCCTGTTCTGTACATGTAATTGATCCATGTGAAGCGCCTTTGAACGCACATATCCTGTCACGGTGAAAAGAGCGATATATAAATGTCGTATAATAATAATAAAAGTAATATAAGTCGACAAATACAAATAACATTTACTTGGTAATACGCTATTGGTGGCATATTCATATAAATGTAACTCTTCTCCCCAATGGCCGCTCAAAATATGTCAAATCCGCGAGTCTTTAATCGTAATATTCGTTGATCGAATCTATCAGTTGAGGTGCAATCGTCGTGTATTATAATTTACGACGATCTCTATCCCATGAAGTTAACCGTACTTGTTTCACACTAGATGATTATTTCTTTCACACTTATTTTGTTTCTCACTAAATAATTATGATGCAGAACAAAATAATGAAAATTCTCCTGTTATGGCAAGTATGACGAATTGCTATTTAACATTCGTACTAGATTCAGCTAGAACCTCACTTACGAACCCGGGGCCTGTTTCACTATATATCGTACGCCCAAACTTCACTATATATCGTACGCCCAAACTTCACCATATATCGTACGCCCAAACTTCATTATATATCGTACGCCCAAACTTCACTATATATCGTACGCCCAAACTTCACTATATATCGTACGCCCAAACGACAGGCGCTACTACTCGGATAATCGCAATCACCTGTCCTTTTATTCAGTAACCGTTTGTCTTTCTCTCTGCCTCTGTCTCTCTATCCTATCTGTCTGTATGTCTATCCCCTGTCTGTCTGTCCGTCCGTACGTCTCTCTGACTGTCTGTCTCTGTCTCCGTCTCTGTCTGTGTGCGTGTCTCTCTCAGTGTTTCTCTCTCTCTGTGCCTATATGTCTGTATGTTTCCTCTCTATCTCACTCTCTCCCCTCTCTCTTTCTCTCCCTTATTCCTTTCTCTCTTCTCTCTCTCTATATATATCTCTGTCTCTCTGTATCTCTCTCATGAATGACAGACATTATATTTTAAAATGTATGGCTTGTGTACTAATTCTGATATGGAAACATGTTTTGTAATACTTAGTGCAGTAATAGATAACAGAACAGAACAGAACATACAAATGTACTTTTATTCAACTTGTACACAATCAGGCACCTCATTAAATAACAAACAATCATAAAATACAACATACATACATGGTCATTGTGGAAAACGGTAAAGGTCTTCTCGACAAAATATTTTCTTTTGTATGTACTGTGGTCCTTTTCTCAATGACACCAGTTCTGGTCAAAGAAACTAATGCATGGATCCAAATCAGACGGCTCCTGTAGGACAATACTCTGTTCTGTTGGCTTTGACAAGTATGATAGCTCTATAGATACCGAAAGTCCACGTGTATGTATGTCATTATAAAAAAATTAGCAAATGGATATTCATAATGTGAATATTTCTTAAGTGAATATTCATTGGGGAAATGGTTAAACTGTATATAGGAGTTCTACTGTACTAGTAACCACATACCAAGCTGATGAACTGTGAAACAGAATAAACAACTGGGTCCTGATCGTTGTTAAACCCTTTCACCGCCAGTGTCGCAAAAATGCACCACGACAAAAAGTGCAATTCCAAATCAGACGCCGCCTTTTCAAGGCGGCGTCTGATCAAGGACTTCACTTTTTGTCACAAACTCTATTTCTATACCTGTGCTTTATTCCATTAAAGTTTGCATTTATTTATCTAATTCCCTTATTCAACCAAATGATTTAACAAAAGTGGTTTGCAGACGACAATTAACAAATTTGGCACCGAAAGGGATATAGAAGTTCTACTGTACTAGTAACCACATACCAAGCTGATGAACTGTGAACAAAATAAACTTCCCTAAACGTTGAAGTGCGGCAAACATAAAATGATGAACAAACTGGCAACATTGCGTTTATTACAAATTGTTTTTATGAAACGAGTTTTACAATAATAATTAGACACGAGTTTTAGCGAGTGCCATATTCATTATAGTAAATGAGTTTCGAAAAAAGTAATTAATACGAATGTAAGATTCTTTTATCACATTACCGTAAAAAAGTGCCACATGGTATAAGCTAACGGCTGTTTCGGCGATTGTTTACATACAACAGTCGACATCGCCATACAAATATTGGCTAACAATAAAATAACGTCATATATTGGCTCCGCGTATTCATTATTAACTAAAAATGAACAACTGCATTCCCATGGTTAACGACACTCTATCCCAGCACTCACACACGGCAGATTATGTAATAAATATAATTTCGAAAAATTTTAATTTATCACGACCATACGAATGTATGTATTTGTACCTGTATAATACATAATCTTACCCATCGAAACAGTGGGCCGATGACAGTACAAACTTTTCATTCAGAATGCTGCCTCCACACTTTTGATACCCACTCTTTCCCAACATCACCTGAAATGTCCGGAATCTAAACCCTTCCCTCATGAATATTCATATGAGAAATAATGAAGGTATCAATATTTTATAATTTTATAATTGCATCAAGAACAGTCTTGTACCAAGGCAGACACTGTAGGATTAAATCGATTATATAATGTGAGCAGTCAACAAGTAAATCCCATTTTACATAACGACGTTACTTCAATTATAAACTGCCCGTATTGTATATCTTAATGCACAAAACACCTCCCAGGCAATATACTTTCACAAAATGAATTCAATTATAAAGATGGTGCTGGACCCGCACAACCTATATAATATTATGTAAGTTGGTTTGTCAAGACAGGAATTTGGGCGAATCTGATGTTCAGTAGAAGGTTAAATTCTATAATACATCTTCTTTTCTCAGACATTATACAGCAAACAGCCTAGACCTGTTTCAAATGACATCATCATGAACTCGTCTAGTCTGGGTCTTCAGTGTTTGCCTAAGACCCTATTATGAAATACTAGACTCAAAGTGGTAAAGCACACGATGTGCTTGTTTTTTGAACATCTTTGCAAACAGTTTGGGCCGAGTAACACGTCTAGCATAACGATGTCCCAATGGGACCCAAACTGTAGCCACTCAGATGGTATATTTGTAGAAAATCTGCAGACTGTTTTAATAAGATACAGACCAAGCTGCCAGGGTGTGGTAACTAACTGAGCAGACTTAAAGTAAGGAAGATACTTTTAAATTTTATAATTGTTCATTCAGTGCATTGTTTCATTTAGGTTTTCAAACTGTAATCGATTATGTAACGTACACATATCAACACTCTCTGTTAGAATCAGGTGTTTTTGCTCCTATGATGTAAATAAGCTACATGTTACCATCCAAGGCCATGAGCCTGGTATGACCGGGCTCCCTCCAACGATCCTATTGATATGTGCTGGGATCACCGGTGTTCCACATGGTACATCGTTTGCAGCTGTCATACACACATGCAAAACGAAATCACCATTCGCATCAAAGGTGTAACATTATATATTAGATTGAATCTGATAGTAAAGGTATGTCACCAATCTTTGACAAAATAAGAAAATGACACACACCAGTCAACAGCAATACCAGACGCACTATTGAATTTCGAGCTCATACATAATATACATCACCTTCACAAAACTGTCCATTGCCAGTTCCACACCAACACCACTATAAACTAAACCTCAAACAAACTCATCGAACACAGAAAACAAGATGTCACGCCATAAATTCCACAAGAGTTTGATAAGACATAACGTCACAAAACGACTTATTTAAAGGTATATATATGTATAAGGTTTGGCTGGGTGTATGGCTCTGCGAGTTTAAGGAACTACGACACTGAGCAGATCACGTGTTGCCAAAGGATGTTGGATATAAATGAAATATACAAAGCAAGACGTGTCGCCACAACTTACGCAAGAGTATGACATAAGTGAAATTGGTACACACGGATGATACGATCCATTAGTTTCAACTAGAAAATATACAGATATGATAAAGTGTTCTGTTCTAAACAGCGATAAAACATCACAGTATTTGGAATTTACACAATATGCAATAGGAAAAAGGACTATGTGAATATGACCGTATTACTAACTTATGCTTCTTTAAACAGCGGTCTGGTTTTGAATTAGCATATAGTATGAATCAACATAAATACCTACCCTGTGTCAGTAATACTTCGTCAGTTAATCTCGCCATGACAATAAGTATCCAATACAGCATTAAATACAGAAAACGCCAGTTCATGTTCACGGACTTCTTAAAAACTGATTTTAGCAGAGCATTTAACAGTGTCCATTACTGATAAGAAATCCTTAACCAACATGTACACAGTCGTGTTTTATCACATATTGCCTCTATTTCCTTTTCGGCTACTAAATACAGAACCTCGAGCTCGCTGCACTAATGCATTGATATAAATATAGTGTTACATTTATTGACAAAAGTAAAATGGCGAATATGATAGATAGATAGATAGATAATATTTATTGACTTAAACTGTATACAGTCCATCATCATGTCAATAACTACAATACAAACAGTAAATAGTATTGGTACACGTGACAGACAAATGTAACATAAACAGTGCAATACATATTACAATCGCGTTTATACATTTATAAAATTATATTTATAATATGCATACAAAATGGGATGAAGTAAAGGCATACGAAGTAGAATACTGTACATGCATACAAAAGTGAGAAGGCGACCATGCCTATAAAGTAGAATGCTTTACATTCAACCTATGTGGGATGGCGAACATGCATTTAAAGTGGGATGGAACAAATCCATATAATGGTGGAAAGCGCTTATGCATACAAAGTAAAAGCATGCACATGCAAACAAAATGGGGAGAAAAACCTGCATATAGAGCGGGAGGGTGAAGATGTATACAAAGTGGGATGGTAATAATTGCATAAAAAGTAGGAGGAAGTAAATGATATCGCACATGCACACAAATCGTGTACTTGCATACAAAGTTGGAAGGCGCACATGCATACGAAGTGGGAAGACGCTCGCACATGCATACACAAACAGAAGACAGGTTGATGCTTGTACATATAATGTGGAATAGTGCACATACATACACATTAGGATGGCGCCCATGTATGCAAAGTGAGACGACACAAATGCATACACCGTGGTGTGGCATAAATGCATACAAAATAGGATGGGTCACATGCATACAAAATAGGATGGCTCTTTCGGTATTTCCAAATAACTCGTAATTCAATATTTGTAAAGTTCAAATATTAAGCACCATGTTACTGTAAAACACACGTATGCATTACACCTTAACATATAAATGTACCCAATATTGGCTCGAAACTTTCCTCGATCGATGATTCGTCAATCTAGAATCAGGTGTGTTATATTTCTAAAGCAAATACAAAACAAACGTTTTATTGATTCACGGGGTGATATATTATAAACATTGAATATCACATGTTCTATAACAGATTAGTAGAAAGTGACAAAAATATAGTTGTCTGCTGTATCGGCCATTGTTTACTTACAGCAGTCGGCACCGTCCCCTACAATTGGCTAACGATTAAATTACGTCATATATTGGCTCTGCGTATTCTCTTTAAGATTCATTATCGGCTGGATTCACACTGCTAATTTGACTAAAGATACACAACTGCATTTCCGCGGTTTACGCAACTCACTACACATTGTGTAATAAATATAATTTCGAAAAAATTCATTTGTCATAACCTTCCCTCATGAATATTCATATGAGAAATAATGGTATTTCTGTTATAGAATTATGTTATATAACAGATTAGTAGAAATGCCTTTATATGCAAAATAAATGTACTGGAAAATCAGAATAGATCGGGATTTAACAAAACAACTGAACGTCCTCACAGGATACTATAGATCTACTGCCAATCATGACAGAAACTTTATTTGTAGCAAATTTATATAAAATCATAAAGCGTGAAATTTCGCCCAGAATTAAGAGTTGACATCGTAATACACATATAAATTGACTGGAACCCTTTACTCGGTGAATATTCTTGTAAGAAATACTGATATCATAAATATTTATTAAATTAATTTTTATAATAGCATATGTACTGAGGATGTTTTGGTATTGGGAAAAAACTAGATTCAGATCCAACATAAGTCCATAAGAAAACAGAGAATACTCTGATCCGGGTCTACTCTGTTTCAAAGCACGTGAAAAGCGTCGATGTTTTCAGAACTTTTACTTCTGTTGCCGGGTCATGTCAGGTATACATTTTAGCTGAATACGTAACTTAAGGTTGGTTGTGGGTGGTTTTTAACCCTTTCCCTGTTGAATATTTATGTAAATGAAGAGTCAGATCTGATATAATTCCATAAGCAAACAGAGTGGGCCCCGATCATACGGCTCCAATAGCATTCAGATCCTGATCTACTCTGTTTTCAAAGGCATGAAAACTTTATGTATGGTAAACAGGTAAAAGGATAAACAGAGCAGACCCCCCTCCCTGATCAAACAGCTTCTATTTGCAATCTGATCTGAGGCTAATCATTTGAAAACGTGTTTATAAAGGGTTAGGAGTTTTAAACAAATGAGCATAGTTTTATGAAGTGTATAACTAAGAAAACATTCTTGTTATTCTGTTGCTGTGTGATGGTTTACCCTTTCCCTGCTCAGTAATCATGTAAGAAATAATGATATCATGAATCTTTATAAACTAATGTTTTTAATGACATTTGTAGACAGGATTGTTTTGTTGGTAGAAACTGTAGAGTCGGACCTATTACAGTTTCATAAATAAACAGAGCAGACCCAGATCACACGGCTCCTATAGGAGAAAGGGTTACATCTTTGAATGCTTAAATTTTAAGATGGAATGACCCGTCATTGTTTAACTGTAGATTCCATTCATTATATAATAAGACTTTAATTTGCTATATGATTTTGAATAATAAACGGTGAAGACCCTGGTCAGAGGGTTGCTGTTTAAGTTATCTTGTCTGGGTCTACATTTTTCAAATGTCAGTACATGTACTTTTATTTCTCGCATTCAAAGATTTTAACAATACAAATTATTTGTTTTGAATACTGAAAATGAATTGTGTTAGACAGTTGGAGACTATATTCTTACATGACTTACTCAGCCGAAATACTGCTAATTTACTAACTAGACCTAGGAAAATAGTAACGGTCAAAGGTGCCAGATGGTCAGTAAATCCCCTAATTTCTCAGCAGGGGTCAAGGGTCAGCAATCACACAACTGCCATCTATCACACACTGTCTTATCAACAACCTTATGAACTATTACGTAACAGAAATGCTTCTAATGTAACAACTACCAAACTATGTGCCAATTGTCTAAAGTTATTATTTGTTAAACAGCTTCTTTGACTGATTAGATCTATGGCTAAGCATAATTAAACCCCAACGATTTCGATCTATTTAAAAAGGTGGTTTATTGTGAATTATAGTTCTAAAGATAATATAGATTGATATGATCTAGATCTATTCTAAAATACTTTTACTAGACCTGCTACGGTACTGTACAGTAGCCAGAAAGACATTTTACAACTACCGAATGAACGCCATGATACTGTATATTAATATCTAGATATTATTGAAAAATACCCAACGAGAATTAAAATTTTAAATACTGTTGATCTAAATTATTCGATATATCAGGCATGTCCAACAAATAAATAAGAATGTCTCGCATTTCAAAGAAAGGCCAGATCAAGGGATCGGGGGGGGGGGGGTTCAAAGTTCAGCTAGTAGTTTATAGGGCCGATTAATTCAAGCTTCTTGTTGTATCTAACCTTAGAAACTAAAAGATAATTGTCATTATAGTCAGATGATATAGGAAATGTACAGAAATCAACAATTCATAACAAACACAGTCGTTAAATGATGTGTAGGCTAAATATTGTTTAGCCTATACATAGGGATACATAGGTTGATATTGGTATTTTTGCCTACCAGTTAACTGCGCATGCGCCAAATCGATTGGTTTGTTTACAAACAGAGAGTCGCCCTTACAAGTACCACAACTTGTAAACTTGAGTGGAATGTAGACAGATATTTCAATTTCCTACAGTTGAATTACCGTCACAAAGAAATTTAATATATGAAAAAGTAGTAAAACTCAAACGGGAAAAGCCACACATAAGACGCAACCATCACCAACACATCGATACTAACACGCACGCACGCAGACACGAACGTACACACGAACGCACACGGGCACACACGCACGGCCACGAAACACACAACATTCACACCCAGGCAAGCCAACCACAAAACTGCAGTTCCATAGGAAATCACTGCTTAGACAAGATGCAGTTCGCCAAAGGATATCAGTCAATATGCGGTGTAAGATCAAGCGAATGTGTATATAGTTGAAATGAACGTTGTATATTATTACGTTTCTACTGTTACTCTGATTGCAGCTAAATCATTGAGTGCACTACCGATAGGTGTATCCAGGGTATTTCACTTTACCCTTTCCCTGGTCTATATTTACTCCAAATTTCAATACCTACTGAATATCCATGGGCAACATAGTTATAATGAAATATGGAAGTTGGAACATTGTAGCCATTTTAGAAAGTAAAGAAACAGATCTTTCAAATTCAAATATCAAATAGAGCAGACCCTGATCACGCGAGTCCTATAGGAACTGTCCGATATTGGTCCTCTCTGTTTGCAAATGCGAGAAAAGACGTTTATATGAGGGAAAGGATTAAACAACTGTTTTCGTTTTACATCCAATTCAACACAGTTTTTGCTATACGCGGGGATACGTTTATTTTTACATTGTTTGTTAAGTGTTAGGTTAGGCGTCCATGAACTGGTTTTAATCACCCAGTGACATTTGTCACTGACCGTTCCAAGGCGGTTATTCCATCTCAAGCGCTTTTGAAAGTGCAATATGATCACTTGTCGTCTTGTATGCATCCAGACTGCTTTGCAAATAGAGGATCTTACATGAATGTTCATTACACATTGTTTTTATGAAACGAGTTTACTTAAATAATATGATACGAGCTTTAGCGAGTGTAATGCCTAGTTCACACATTCATGGATTTGACGCCGGGTTAGCTACGGATACGATCCGACATCATTCGTTGCAATCTGTATTGGTCCGTAGCCTTCTGTATTTTAGCCGTATAGCATACGTAGTAGTACTTGTATTTCCGTAGTTTTCTGTATTGTAGCCGTAGTCATACGTAGTACTTGTATATCCGTGACAATTTTTGAACATGTTCAAAATTTCACCACTGATCGAACAACCGTAGTACATCCGTGCTATTCCGTATTAGACTGTTCTTATCCCTACTAACTCATACGTATACCGTAGCAAACCGTTGTTCATTCACAGTGCACATGCACTGACACGCGTCGTTCCATATCAAACCGTGTTATTTCCGTATTGCACCGTGTCATTACCGTATTAATACCTTTCCCTGTTCAGCGTTTATTACAAATTTCAAAACTTAATAAATATTCATGGACAAAATAGTTATAATGAAATACGGAAGGTGTAACAGTGTAGCTATTTTGAAAGTACTGAAACAGATCTATCAAATTATATTAGCAAACAGAGCAGACCCTGATCAGAAGGCTCCTCTAGGAGCCGTCTGATCTGGGTCTACTCTGTTTGCAACTGCGTGAAAACACGTTTATATGAGGGAAAGGGTTAATTCTCACGGATGACCCCGGAGTTGCCAATTTCCGTATCCGATACGGATGCACACGACGGGGTGGCTACAGGTTGTTTCTTTTTCATTATACAAACGAAAACGGGTCTCGTCGCACTCCACGTAAAAGTGTAGTAAATATTGCCATATAAAGCTGGGCGGGTCTTTAAACAGACTCCTGGCATGCGCAGTGCCTTGTAAATACTAGTCTCGGCAAATCACGAACTCTTAGTGAATTAAGAATGAAAGTATCGCCAAATCTCGAACTCTTAACAATTAAATCGAGCATATATTTTGAATATCCGGCTTGATGATTTGTCGAAAATCTTAGCCAAACTCTAAGGTAAGATAATGTAGGGATGGGCCACGAGGGATACGGATGGTTACTGTACGACACGGTTTAATACGGAAATGAAACGGTTTAATACGGAACGACACCTGTCAGGGCCTGTGTACTGTAATAAGTACGGATTAATACGGTTTAAGTACGGACTAAAATAGATCCATACATTCACATACGGTTTAGGAAGGATGTACAGCAGTTGTTTGATCCGTGGTCAAATTTTGAAAATGTTCACAAGTTATCACGGGTATAAATGTACTGCTACGTATGGCTATGTTTGAAATACAGAAAGCTACGGACCAGTACAGATTGCCACGGATGATGCCGGATCGTACCCGTAGCTAATTCGGCGTCAAATCCGTGAATGTGTGAGGTTTTTTTTATCTTTTATATCTTTTTTTTTAAAAGTGCCATTGAAAGTGAAAAAGACTATATCTGACGGATGTTCGGCCATTGTTACAGTGTAGCTCAGCCGGATTTAAACTGCCCGTTTGCATAAAGATGCACTAGTGCATTTGCATTACGACACTGTTTCGACACTCCCACACGACAGAATATGTAATAAATGTTATACACATCAGACAACAAGATCAAAAGGATACATTCGTATTACATCCTTTTTTGTGATTTGATCATATAAACAACAAACCGCTTAAGAAGATGTGAATGGATTTTATGTGTGATGTTACAGAAATGATGAGGTGCGAAATGACTCAGTCTAGCAGGGGATGTCCAACATTCTGCATTGTCTTTCTAATCCACTGTCCGTATTTGGAGACGTCGGTATAAATCCCAGGCCAATGAGGCTCAGCACATTTGTATCCCCAGCTCGTCACACCTGTGGCAAAGTAATATTGATTTCAGTATTATCATTATCTACGAAGAATTTCCCAACCCGGAAGCATAATAGCAGGTAATCGTTTAACATCGGGCGAAATTACCACAGCTCGCTCACTCATACAGAAGCCTTCTGCTTAATTTACACTTCGGTTTTAAGGTCCAGTATCATACCTCCTTTAAACAGTGTAAGGGTTTTACTGTATATAAACGCGTGGTCGGTCTCCGGGAAGGTAAAACTCTATGTAACGGTGTGTAAATCAATGTTACGAGTTCACACCATAGCTAACAAGACAAACATTTATGCAAGCATCAAGATCGCCCCCAAAATTAAGGAAGAGAAATATAACACCAGGATGTGGGGCACTAAGGAATTAGCAGTTCATAGAAGGAATCTAAATAATTTGATTAGACCCCATCACAACTTGAATATTTATATAAATATAACAATTTAGTGAAATGAATGAAACAGTTTAATTTGTTGTTGTCTAATCCTTATGCCCAGTTTTTATTACCTGTGTTTTTATGTACAAAAATCAAATATCATGCATTTCCCTCGTTTTTCTGTCTAGCCCTATATATTCTATATAAAGAAGTTCAAATCTCAGGCATTTCTAAGGAGTTTCTCAAGCATTTTGTCTAACAAAGTATGATACCCCTGTAATTTTCATTTACACTGTGCTTAAATTGGGATAATTAACACATTCACGGACTTGATCCCGAATATAAAAGGTATTTGCAAACAGTTTGGATCCTGATCGTGCACATATAACGTAACTCGTCTTATCAGAATCAAAATTGTCTTAACATCATGCTTAATTGTGATAATTAACCTCTTCCTTTTTTTATCCAGAGAATAAATGTTATTAGCAAACCTGTCTTATCAGAATCCTATATAGCGTGAAGCTCATAAAATTGTTCGCTGCTACACTGATCATCAGTAATAAGAGAAACTTTTCACTGTCCCTTGCTCATAGCACAAATGCAAAACGCATTCCATAGGATGGCCCTCTCCAGGGGACGATCAATGATGTGGCAGAATTTAGTTCTGACAATGAGATCAATATTATAAATATTTCTCTACACTTAACAAGAAGGTGTGGCTTACCAATGATTATCTTCATTGACACGTCGACAGGTCAATGGCTGTCTTCACTAACACGTTGAATGGCCAATGGTTACCTTCACCAATACGGCCATGGACCAGTGGTTGTCTTCATTGAAACATCGATGCTAAACCTTAACCCGTAAATGTTACGGGTGATTACATTTGCAAACGGTTTGATTTTGAAACAGACTGTGTACATATAAACTGCTCATATGACCAAAGGTTAACGTACCTTGTGCATACCACTTGCCGTTATGCTTGCAGCTATAGGGGCCTCCGCTATCGCCCTGCAAACGATACGAAATGTCATTCAATCTTTGCACTGTAATTCTATCCACAATTAGCGTTACAAATGAAGTAAGGTAGTCATCTTAAGCTTGCTTTGATGACATATAGTAATCAAACTGTCTGTGTGTGTGTCCGCGTGTCCTGTGTCCGAGTAAAGCTTGTCTGGAGCAAATCTCTTATATTACTTGAGGTAGGAAGGTCACACTTGATGTATTAGTTCATCCTGGAATGGCAGAGTGTCTCGCACCATTTTCAAGTCTCCGTGACCCTGAACTTGACCCCTGACCCTAGTTTATGAAAATATTTTCCGGATTATATCTCCTATACTATTTGAGTTAGGTGTTTACGAGTTTCGTGTGTGAGTACATTTTGGGATGGCGAAGTGTCGCGTAGCATTTTCAGCTTTCTGTGGCATTGTGTCTGTGTACATCTTGTCCAGAGCATATATCCTTTACTACTTGAAATAGCCGATAGTTTTAATGCTTTTAATAAAACAAGGTATTTTAGACGATATTTTGAATTTGGATAATTCTTATTTTGAAACTATGACTTCTTCAATTTACCCAAAAGAACTGTCTTTAAACATAGCGAATCAATCCGACAATATAGCTTCATATTTAGATTTGAATCTTTCAATCACAAATGATAAAAATTCGTCTAAAATATACGATAAAAGGGAAGATTTTAATTCAGGATCAAATCTATATAACGTCCATTTCTGATGTGGGCTAATTGGATGCCCCAGAGAGAAGGACCCTACTCTTAATATCGACATAATTTCTCTGGTTCTTTTAGATGTCCAGTGTGAAGCACTGGTCCGATGGACTCTGATCTGAGTTTTCTCTGGTTGCAAAGGCGTTATAACGCATATGGTCTTCTCTGGTTGCATAAGCGTTATAACGCATATAGTCTTATCTGGATGCATAGGCGTTATAACGCATTATGGACTCTGATCTGAGTCTTCTCTGGTTGCAAATGCGTTATAACGCATATTTATGATGTTACGGGTTGAACTTGTTCATAAATCTGTCGCACTCCCTGGAAACTCACCGAGCACGCGTCTTTGCCCCCGGCAGCGTAGCCCGCACAGAAGGTGTAACCGTATATAAACCTGCTGCCGTACCAGTCACCGCGGGAACACCAGTACGCGCTCAGCAACGGCAGACCCACTTGATTCAACACATAGTGATCACCCGTACCTGTCAGCAATGACTTACAAAATAGTCTCAATGTATATTAACATATTCATAATTACACTTGAACAGAAATTCACGACAGATTAACAGAATATATAGCGTACGCAACACACTAAATTTGGGACATTTTCAGGTCATTATTGTTATTGACCGATTAATCATATTCAAAGAAATCAAACTAAACGATATTGAAGAAAAAACGTGTTTAATGGGAATTTGACATAACTGTGAAATATGAGTAGCAAAGACCGGATTGTGATTATCAACACTTTTAAGTTCGAAAGATATACATACATTGTCAAAAGATAAAGAATACTATATTACACAAAGTAAACGTTGGGTAGTAGGAGATATACATACATAGTCCAGGAGATATACATACATAGTCCAGGAGATATACATACATAGTCCAGGAGATATAGAATAATATCGTGGTTAAGTGCTCGTGTTGCGGCCCTAAACGGTCGCAACGTACTTCATTTGTAGTAGTGTTATATACTCTGGTCCTTTGGGATTATGAATTCCAATGCTTGTAGTTGTGAAAATTGAATACAACTTTAGTCTTTGCTAGGGGACATGAATAGCTTTCCACTTTAGATAACTGTTCGTGAATCAATATATTTCTAGTTTCTCATTGTTATGTTTGCTTTCAAAGGATCTTCTACTTACACCTACTTTAAGTCGTTTACTATATATAGAGCATTCGTTATGTAGCAAGAGCTCTACACAAATAATCCAAGATCATACATTATATAAAGTTAGAGATCTACATACAAAGTCCAATATCTTACAATATATAAAGTAAGCGTTATGTAGCAGGGTATCTACATACAAAGTCCAATATCTTACAATATATAAAGTAAGCGTTATCTAGCAAGATATCTTCATGCAGTTGAACTTCGATATCTCAAACATCAGGGGACTGTACAAAGTTCTTCGAGATAAAAGTAGTTCGCCTTATCCGTTTTCTAATCTGGACAATTTCTCAAGTTTACAGCCTGATGCAGGTATAAAGTAATGATTTAAGCTCCCGCAGGGGCTTTCAACAATATTTTAGACCTGATTAAGCCGTCGTGTGTGTTTCTAGATACTCGTAGTGGTACATTTTAGAACATCCTCTACTTTCAATTATGGAAGGATCTAACTTTTAATTCGAGTAAATCGAAGTTAGAATTATCCGAGGTAGACATATCAAAGTTCCACTGTAGTAAGTCCAAGATCTTACAATACATAAAGTAAGCATTATGTAGCAGGGTATCTACATACATAGTCCAATATCTTACAATACATAAAGTAAGCATTATGTAGCAGGGTATCTACATACATAGTCCAATATCTTACAATATATAACGTAAGCATTATGTAGCAGGGTATCTACATACATAGTCCAAGATCTTACAATATATAAAGTAAGCATAATGTAGCAGGGTATCTACATACACAGTCCAAGATCTTACAATATATAACGTAAGCATAATGTAGCAGGGTATCTACATACATAGTCCAAGATCTTACAATATATAAAATAAACGTTATGTAGCAGATCTACATACATAGTCAATGATCTTACAATATAATAAGATATAAAAGATATAAGATATAAGAATATAAGCATTTTAGCAGGAGTTCTACATACATATGATCTTTACTTATGTAAAGTAAGTATTATGTAGCAAGATACATGTATCTACAAGAATAGTATAAGAGAACGTAACTTACAATACATAAATTCCAAAAACTTGGGGGATATCCTTCAAAGGCAAAGGTAGCAATACGGAAAGAGATTATTGCAGACCAGTATGTTCGTGAGTAGTAACCGGCTAGCACCGGCTTAACCCTTTCGCTGCCAATGCCGGATCTGTGATTACCTATGCAAACAGTTTGGATCCAGATGAGACGCCGTGTAACTCGGCGTCTCATCAGGACCCAAACTGTTTGTTACTGTTACTATGTTTTTGAAACAAAAATGAAGAAAATAAAAAAAATGAAGTTTTGTAGCAGACGACAAAGTTAGCAGACTACATAATTTGGCAGCGAAAGGGTTAAGCGGTGTTCAATTTTCATACAAAAACACTGAAACTAGTAAGCGTTATGTAGCAAAGAATCTACAAGAATGATCCAAGAGATAAGGAATGGTATCTTACCATAAATAAGCGTAAAGAATATCTATAAACACATATGTCTACCGTTTAGTATAGTTATATACACATGTCAGTCTGTCGTTCAGTTTAGTTATATAAATATCAATATTTCGTTTAGTATAGGTATATACATCTTCTGTTTAGTATAGATATATATACACATTAATATTTCGTTTAGTATATTTTATAAACGCATAGCATGTCGTTTAGTAAAGTAATATACTAATATACATAAACTGTTCAAATATAAACTGAATAGTTCACATGGTATAAAAACTGGTTTTAGATTTCATCAGCAAACACGCACCTTTCGTATCGCCCCATCCTGTAGCGTAGCACATGGCGCCGATTGGAATAACTCGTTCTCTTGTTGGAGGGATACAGATAGGGCGTACATATTTTGTGTACACTATTTGCTCCTGTTAATGAAAGTTAACCTTTCTAGAAAACTCTATGGTATGATATGATATGGTATGGTATGGTATTAAAACTCGAAATATCAGTCGAATATACATTATTGCAAACACACACGCTTGGACTTACGTGACCTTTAACTTTTAGTGAAATTATTCTAGATTGATGAAAGGGCATCATAAAAACTTATATAATAAATTACATTGATATATACAGAGTGTTACACTTTGAAATATGATGATTAATGTATTTCAGTAAATTGGGCCTTTTGATATTGACTTTAGTGACAATTGTAACGTTGACTTAATTTAATATATGTGGGACAATATAACTTATAAATTAACATAAACCATATCAATACCTGTAGGTAACTGAAAATTCAGAACATTTGATATTTGACCTTAATTTTACTGGCGTCGAAGTTAAACGCAAATTTGACGGTGCGTGTTGTCATGGCCTCACATACCAAATATTGTCAACATCCGTTAACAGGTCTCGGACGGTATAGTGTGACAGTTAGGTTGAATATACCATATAAGTACATATATTCATTCTAGTGTGGGTTGATGTCCATTGCGGCTCAATATAGTATACTGCCATTTTCAAAACCTAAATGGTAACAATTGGTTTTTACATAAATGTCCCTTAGTAGTGATTCGTATTTGGATACTGTCGTCTATGTTGTGGGGAAGTCCGGCGGGGATACCTTTATTTACAATGTTTGTTTAGCTAGGATAACTTTGAGATAAGTGTGAGGTTAGGACGTCCATAAACCGGTTTAAACCCCAAGTGGTGAGTTTGCTACTGACAACGCGGTTCTCTCCTTGTCACCCTTACTTTTGTTTGCCTTGTGTCTGTGCTTGTGTTTTGTTCATGTTTGTCTCTGGTGCTTGTGTATTTGTTGGTGTTTTCCATGTTCCTCTCGTGTGTTTGCGTGTGTTTGGTTGTGTGTGTGTGTGTGGCATGCTGTCTATCGATGTGTTGGTGGTGATTGCGTCTTGTTTGTGAATTTCTACTCTATGTATGTGTGTATGTGTATAAATTGCTATATAAATTGCTTTCTGTCTGTGTTTTGGTGATGGTGGCGTTTTGTGTGTGGCTTTTCCTGCTTGACTTAACTGCTTTTTCATTTATACTTGATAATCTATGATGGTATTTACATGGATGTATGAATATTCGACCGTACCAAACGTCAAAATTAATAGGCTTACCTTTTCAGTGATATAGTTTGCCGAATTCGTACGAGCTGTGTGAAGAATTCATACGAACTCGTTTCTGTGACATATATGGTTAATCGCATGTGTAAGGAATTCGTTTCTGTGACATATAGGGGTTAGCACACGTGTGAGAAACTCGTTACTGTGACATATAGGATTCATTAAATGTGTCAAGAAATCATTTTTGTGACATACAGGGGTCAATACACGTTTCTGCGACGTACATGGTGTTCGTGCATACTAGAGATGGTCTGCAAACAGCTACCTGCTGTTTCATTTAGATTTTCTTTATCAACATCTTTTAAATAGTGTTGGATTGTCAAGCAGTGTTGGTACTGATGTGACTTATTTTCAGTTAAACTATATTATAGATTATGCCAATATACCTATTTTACTAGGCCATTTGTGTATATTAAAAGCACCACAATGTGAAATAATGATTAAGCATTTAATTGAGAAGTAACTAATGATACACTTTTGTTGAGCTACTTGTGTGCCCCTGAATTTCAGTTTGGTTTTCAAAATAGTCTAATGGAAGATAACTCTGCTTGCAAAGTAACCTTCTACAAAATATATTTACCTTCAACACTAACAATGCAATATCGTGTTTCAAAGTGGTATTGTCGAAACCCGGGTGTAATATGATTTTCTCGACGCTATGGGCGGTTTCCATTGGGTCCTGTATTGTCACGTGGTGTTTTCCAACATATGCCTTCCATCTGTCAGGTCTTTGGTTGATTTGACTAAAATGAAACACATGGATATTTAGGTATTGTCCATGCATTAGTTCTTTGATTGATAGACACGCAGTTTAAGCATTTAAACACAAAGTATATCCGTTTCAGACAGTGCCTATAAGAATTATCTGACCAGGTGTGTTTTTGCTTATGGAATAATATAGACTTGGTCCCAGTTTCACAAATATTCTTAATTAATTACTTAATATCAAGCTGAGCTTATTAGGGTTTTATACTTGCATTTAGAGAAGATAAGTGAAATTGTTGTATCTTAACAAAATCTTTCCAGACAGTCTTTTATATATTTGAATATGAAATGATCTTTTTGCATGGAACATCTAATTAAACCAAAAATGAATTTGATACAATTCCTAAGTCTGTTACAAATTCTTAAATACTTTATTTTCATTTCTCATCACTTTCAGTTTCAGTTAAAATCAAATACAATATTTGTAATATTATATATTTATTTGTATACATGTATTTGTAATTTTTAAATAACAGGCTTAGTTAAGTAATTATTAAGAATAATCGTGAAACTGGGACCGGGTTCTACAGTTTCAGCCATGGTTGATAATTCATTCTAACGCAATCAGACAATTTCATGCAATCTGATGTGTTTTATATGTTGCAAATTCAACCAATCTCTCACGGCCGAATAACAGCATTAGCATGTAAATATATTAATGCGCTTTGTTTCTCTATCACGTAGATCCACTGATAAATCCGTATGCATACGCTGACATATATTCAAGTTCAGTCCGATATTTTGAAAGTTATTAGTTTCCATTGTTTGTCACGACTTGACCGGTCTCTTATATGTCATGTGAAGAACTATTTAGATACTCTAAGCGTTGTGATCCAGATTCAAACTTATTTATCATGCAATTCAAATGTAACGTTATAACGTGACGCCATTGTTACAGACGACGTTTTTGCGTATGGCGACAAAGACTAAGATAACGTTACTTTTCCTGACACGTGTATTGAATGTGTATTGAACATGTGAAATAGCTGTCGCATAAGTATTCATGACAAATGTAAAAGTGAACTTACAATTGGCCCGATGTTTTTACTGTGTAAACCAGGGTGAAACAATCCACTTATTTTAAGAAATCTGAGAGTAACTGGGCACTATTTCTCACCTCATCACTCATTTAATCAGCTATGCGCATTGGATAAAACAACAGGTTGGCATATTTCGTGTTAAGATTGCGTTAGAATAGGGTTCGGCGTCGCCATTAAAATAATTTGCGACCGTCAAAAATCTCCTATACCGTGGCAAATTACCCCTATATTATGTGATTATAAAAAATCAAATAATAAATAGCCATACAGTCATTATTTCCTACATGGTCCATTATGGATATTCATAGGATAAAAGAAAACGATGAAATTATTATACCCCCGCAGACTTGTTTGAGGGGGTATACTGGAATCAGCCTGTCCGGTGATCGGGCGGTCGATCGGTCGGGCGGTCGGTCGTTTGGTCGGTCATGCGGTCGGTCCGTCCGTCTGCATTTGAACATGGGTAGTTGGTGTTGCAAACTCCTAATTCAGTTTTAAAGTTATTGAATTTATATTTGGTATACATAATAACCACGAATAGAAAATATGCAATACCCAATTTTCACTGTTTGGCATTGCAAAATTATCTCCCCTATTTTCTGTCATTTTAGCATGAAATCCTCCTTCAGTTCCTTCGGTGTGTAAGTGGTATACATAATAGTCATGAATGGTAGATGTTCAACACTTAGTTTTATGTGTTTGGTGCTGGGCATTGTAGAATTATCTCCCTTGAACTTTGAGTATTTTTGTCATTTTTGCATGACACATGGCAAGTTGGTGTCACGAACTCCTCCGTCAGTTTGAAAGATATTCAGTTTATATTTGATACACATAATAACCAAGACACAAGACACAATGTTCCTATGTTTATAGCTGCGCATTGCAGAAATATCTTCCCTTGTTTTTTGTAATGTTTGCATAAAACATGGGTTGTTGGTGTTTCGAACTCCTCCTTCAGTTTTTTAAATTATTCAGTGAATATGTAGTATACATAATAACCATGAACGGTAAATATGCAAGATGAAATTTGCATGTGTTTAGCACTGGCATTGCAGATTTATCTCCCCTTGAACTTTGATATTTGTAATGTCATTTTGGCATGAAATTTGGGGACTTGGTGTCGCAAACTCCTCCTTCAATTTAAAAGTTATTGAATTGATTCTTACTATACATGATAACCACAAATAGCAGATATGCAAGACATAATTTTCATATGTTCAGTTGCAGGTATTACCCAATTATCTCCCCTTGATCTTTGAGTACTTTTGTGTTTTGGTCCTGTTATATGGGTAATTAGTGTCACAAACTTGGCTTTGCACTCCAAGCTGTCGTGCAGGGGTATTTATCACCTTTTGTGATATTTCTAGTTCGCGTTCGTCGGTAATGGATTCATTGCAAAAGAAAATTGTTTTACAAACAATGTGGATCCAGATTAGACTTCACCTGTAGGAGCCATCTCATCAGGGATTATTCTGGTTTGTTATAGAATGATATAGATCTAATTATGCAGTTTCTGTCTTGGTCAAAATGTCATTTGTTTACATGTCATATAAAACATAAACTTTCATGAACAGACTCAATAAAACCGAGTCTGCAATTTTCCCTTTTTGTGTTGCAATTTTTGCTCTCGGGGGATCACCTCCCTTCAGAATTTATTATCATCATTCATGACGTGAACATTCACGATGGTTGGGCGTAAGTAGTTCACTACGGGAGACTATGTAATTAAATTTTGATCCAAAAGATCATTTTGCATCTCACTGTAAACTAAATTGTTTAACCCTTTCCTTCTTATAAATGCTTTTTTCACACCCACTGACCAGGGTACACTCTGTTTGGTTATGGTATGATATTGATATGATTCTGCAGTTTTCATCAAATTAAACAATTCTCTTAGTTTATAAATAATTAGCTAATAAATATTCATGATGCCATTATTTCATCCGGTAAATTGTTAAGGTAGTATTTTGAAATAAACTGCAAAATGACCAAACAGGCTTAATCTTGAAGCTGTGTGAAGCCTGAATTTGGTGTCCAGTGCACTTTGGTGTCCAACGCACTTTGGTATCCAACGCAAATCCGACGACGTGCAGTGCGTTACGCACCATGGTGTCGACATTTGGATATCAAGTGCGTAGCATAGATACATATCATGCAGTCTTCGGACTTTACTTATCCAATACCAATGAACGCGATGAACGCACTTAGGTGTCAACAGGCAGACATGATTTGAATAATATTATTTATCACATAACTTCCGGTCCGGCAGTGTTATAACTTGAAGGCTTATTATACAACTCGTTATATATTCTGACCTAACATATATTCATACGCGCTGTCAAAAAATCAAAACCAACCTGGCGAACATGGGAAGCAACCCTCGATATACATACGCGTTGTGAAACCAAAACAGTTTCTGTGGGCAAACTTGGACAGTTCAAATAGGTGCCTAATAGCAGTCTACAGAGAGCATGCCAAAAGACGACACTCTGGTTATTCCGAGCCTGACTGTCCGTTTTACATAGCATCCAACATCTGTCCACTCACCTTCACCAAACAACGTGTAGTTCCGTAGAAGTCCGATCGTGTAAACATTTTCTATAGTTCTGTACCATGATGAAAGACATGGTCGAGCGCTCCGGAATCTCCACTAACAAACACTTGTCCAACCACAACGCCAGCAAATACATAATTCCAAAGAATGGTGACAACGATATGTTCCCGCGAACCAAATAATGCAAATGTCTGGTCACAGTAAGATATTTTCAATCAATAACTACAGTCGTATTAATCAGAACCAGCACAAAATGATCTCATGCAGCCTCCACTATACTGACAGTAATCATAACATCGCCCAAAACCAGATCACAACAGCATATTAGGTGCAGCTGAACTCAATCTCTCTACATATTATCGTCAAATATCCACGTAACTGGTGGTTTCCATAGCATTTTTCGCCGCCCCAATATATGGCGGGAACATCCATGTACATATCCACCAGAATGTTAATCCAGCAAAATCAAACAGTCATGCAGATAACAAACCTGATTGGTCGATAGTGACACTGATTGAAAAGTAGAGATTTATGGCCCTCAAAATTACATGACTTGACGTAATTCAATCGCGAGACAATGTGTCAAAATGACGTCCCTGCGCTTGTTGATGTTGCTTTATTTGTTTCTGGTGATAAAAAGATACTTGTTTAAATTTTAGATTGCCTGCTTGTATAACTATGCGTTTCCATTAAAGAAGCACAATAAATAATTTGTTATGGACAAAATTTATGAAATTTGTTTTGATTGAGGTGCGAAAGCAGTCCAATCTTAAACGGCTTTGAGTTTTCACCATGATTTACTGCGTTCCTGTGTTCCTATAAAAGCCAATCTTTTAAATAATCATGGATTACCGTGAGACTATATTTTAGTTTTTATTTATATATATTTATTTTGATTCATATAGTTTCCCCAGCGGGGGCACATTTTTGTGTCGGTGTTATTTCTTTCCTTTCTGCCATGACCCAATTTCAGTGAATGCTAGTGAATTAGGTATAACTGATTAAAATCTTATTTTCCTATCATAAAACCAATCCAAACCCTAACCCTAAATCATAGTGGTCAACGTGATGGCTTAGGAAACGTGAGTTCGTAGGTTCGATCATTGGCGGAAGCCCAATATTTTTGTTCCTCTCATTTTTTTATCACCCTTAGTTTACGTGTTTTCGGTTTAAGACCATTTTGTACATAAACTATAATGCATTTTGGCTTTGGTAAAGTTTAGCTGAGACCTTTTACTCGAGGTTTTGTTGCCCGTTTTGCATATTTCACCATTGTGCCTGCATTTGCTCTCATTTAAATGTATATCTTAAACTTACCTTCTCTTAATTTATGAACAATATAAGTGAAAATGTTAACGGACATTGAGTGTAACTATTCGAATAATATCATGTAGACTGTAAGTATGGGAGTTTGTATGCCTATTTAGCAGTAGCTGTATGAAGTATTGATGGAATTAGTGGTGAATTTCGGATGGTGCTAGAAGCTTTGTGATTTATCATAAATTGATTTTACTTGTGAACATCACTTAATGTGATAATGGTTTCTACGTCAGTGTGTTTCAGGAAACGAATAACACTGATCTGTGACGTAATGTGTATTATTGGTGTCATACACTGGTATTATGCATCATGGCTCATTAAAATATTCCCCCATTTCTGCTATTAATTTATACATTACAGTCATGTTTTCCTCGTATCTGTTAATTAAAAGTACTAAACAATATTGCTCCCTCTTTTTCTTCTATCCTGCCTAAAGACATGTTAGGCAGCCATTTTACGCTTGCGTAAAACCTTGCTTGTCTATTTTTTAGTTGGCAAGACCAAATCACACACAACAGTTATAAAAGCACCTTAAGTACTTATAACCACCTGTAGGTAAATCTAGTACATTCGTTGTTTTAGGAGTAATGTGATAAATAGAATACAGCATTCGTAATTATTGAATATTCCAAACATAAAACTCGTTGTCTAGAATGATATAATGCTCGGCACAGCCTCGCATTTTACCATTTTAGACAACTCGTTTTATATTTGGACTATTCAATGACCACTGATACTGTATCCTCTTTACATAAAACATTTTAACTATGTCTCACCGTTCCACTCGGATAATTTTGGCAGACTAATAGCCGCGAGTCTAACACACCAGCGACGTGCGTTGCCATGACCGAACTTTGGTTTCAATGTGTAGCAATGATTAGAAAAACAACATCATACATTAAACATGTTAAGTATGCCCCAGTACTGTAAACTAAAGGTTAAATCATTAATGGTACACGTGAGTAAGAATTCAGTGATCTTAATATTATACCATAAAAGATAACTAAAAAATAAATCATAAATTAAACACGCCAAATAAGCGTACTGTAAACTAAATGTTACATCACAAATGATACACGCCATTAAGCGTAAAATAAACTGTTAAATCATTAATGGTACACGTCAATCAGCGTACAGTAAATAAATGGTTAAATCATTAATGGCACACGTCAATCAGCATTACAGTAAACAAATGGTTAAATCATTAATGGTACACGTCAATCAGCGTACAGTAAACAAACGGTTAAATCATGAATAGTGCACGCCAATATGCGTACAGTAAACAAACGGTTAAATCATTAATGGTATACGTCAATCAGCGTAAGTAAACAAACGGTTAAATCATTTATAGTACACGTCAGTAAGCGTACAGTAAATAAACGGTTGAATTATGAATAGTACACGTCAATAAGCGTACAGTAAACAAACGGTTAAATCATAAATAGTACACGTCAATAAGCGTACAGTAAACAAACGGTTAAATCATTAATAGTACACGTCAATAAGAGTACATTAAACACACGGTTAAATCATTAATAGTACACGTCAATAAGAATACATTAAACACACGGTTAAATCATTAATAGTACACGTCAATATGCGTACAGTAAATAAACGGTTAAATCATTACTAGTACACGTCAATAAGCGTACAGGTGAAGCTCTTGCTAACTGTCGTCAAAATGAGGTGTTATGATTGGTCGTTACCACAGGTGATAGATTAATGCATCATGAATGTTATATAGGTCAGATTATTGGTCGTTACGGCAGGAGATATATTAATGCAGAATTAATGTTATGTAGAAACATTCCACAAAATAGTACTGCATTACTTTCGCCCAGCACTAAGCAGCTACCTTGTTTATACTACATTAGTCATTGAAATATCGTTTTTGCGAGATTTTACTGTATATGAACTTTTTCCATTTACTCTTCGAAGCAGTGGGCAGCGGATAGAACAACCCTTTCATTGAGGATACTTCCTCCGCAAACCTGCACACCCAGCTCCTTCAGCATCACCTGTAACCAGCAGAAACAACATGCTTAACTTCAAGTAAATACTTTCCTAAGTAATCACTTACTGTAACTAGCAAAAACAGCATGCTTAACTTCACATAAACACGTTCCTAAGCCATCACTTAAAATAAGTCTACTTGTATGTATAAACACAATGTCATGATACATTTTTCAATATCAACCCTAAAATCCACAAATACATGTGCCCCTTGTTACCAATTTGGAAACAGACAGGACCAAGATCAAATGGCTCCTATAGGATCGGGGTCTGCTCTGTTTGCTTATGAAATTATATAGAACTGATTCTTAAGTTTCTGTCATGATGAAACATCTTGTTCATTTGCTAACTTAAAATATCAGCTAATTAATATCTGTGATGTCATTATTTCTTGCTTGCATAGGTTAAAGGCAAACAATGGTGTTTGATTTGGGAAATTACCCAATAAATCTCTCACGAAATACATACATTACTATCATCGCTTAAATTTGATATTTGGCCAAATATTCAAGGTGCGGAAAACTGGCGGGAAACTAACTCGTGGCTTATAGTCATTTGAAAGTGTCCGGCTAGATTCCCTTTTAAGAGCTTCTTGTATCTGCGTTGATAAAAATTAAGCTACCACGTGCCTTACAGAATCATAATAAGAGTTCTTTTTTAGATGGTCGCTTAATAAATGTGTAAGTCTTTAAGGGAGGGAGTGGACTAATGACTCACCATCCACGGCCATGAGCCGGGCACAGACTCATGTCCACCTATAATCCTATTGGTATGAACAGGAATCACTGGTTCCCCGCAGGCAACACCCTGTGAGGACTGGACGTCTAAAGTATACAATACCAAAAGTAAATATGACTGGAATTGAGACATTTTATAGATCTGAAAGTGGTTATTTACGAAAACTAGTGACATCACAGAAAGTTTGTGTTTCGGTAATCACCTCCTATTAATATACAGCGTAACCCCTTTTAACAATGAACTTTTATTAAAGAACAATTTGGGTCTTTATTAAACCATTTGTTGCTTAATGTTAGGTGAAAGTCATGCAGAAAGCTCCTTTCAACTTGCATTTAGCTGTAATCTGTCTGAGAGACCGATTTAGAGGGGTTTTACTGTATACTAAAATACCTTAAGGTTGATTCTAATACGAATACGACCTTCTGTTGCAATGCGTTTCATGTCAAAGTCAGGCGTTTTACATCAAAAGGTAATGTATTCATGGTACAAATATTACTAACAGGCCTGATTGCATTTCATAATTTCCGAGCTTTATTATAATCCCTACATAATTACGTCTTGACAGTTCGCACATAATGTAATTTTCTAATGAAGTAGAAGTATCCTATACTAACCATTTCTGTACAAAATGTCGTCTGCTGCAGGTTTGATTCACAGTGTCATTTTATTCGATTTTGTTTCGTAACAATAATTCATATCAAACATGTTAGATATTGAGGAGAGGCCGAGGGTTTTTTCGCGTTTCCTTTTGGTCTAAACTGTTTGTAAACGTAATTAGTTTCGCCTACGGTGGTGTAAGTGCTTTACAAACAGTAAACTATAAAGAGCTTAACACATAGTAGATGGTAAAGAGCTTAACAAACAAACAGTAGACTGTAAAGAACTTAACAAACACTAGACTGTAAAGAGCTTAACAAACAATAGACTGTAAAGAGCTTAACAAACAAACAGTAGACTATAAAGAGCTTAACAAACAGTAAACAGTAAAGAGCTAAACAAAAAGTAGACGGTAAAGAGCTTAACAAATAATAGACCATAAAGAACTTAACAAATAATAGTCAATAAAGAGAAACAAACAGTAGACGGTAAATAGCTTAACAAGAAATAGAGAGTAACAGAGCTGTAAGTAGCTTAACAAACAGTAGACGGTAAAAAAGCTTAACAAACAGTAGATAGTAAAGAGCTTAATAAACAGTAGGCAGAAAAGAACTTAACAAGCGGTAGACTGTAAAGTGCTTAAAAAACAATAGTAGGCTGTAAAGAACTTAACAAATAACAGTAGACAGTAAAGAGCTTAACAAACAGTAGGCAGAAAAAAGCTTAACAAGCAGTAGACGGTAAAGAGCTTAACAAACTGTAGACGGTGCGATGAGTACGTAACCGTTCAAAAGCTGAATGTACAGTGTGGACTTGTCCATCATTGTCTTTCGATAGAGTCCAAACAGTAGGACACGGCTACTATTTGAACGACAAACAGTTCAGACCCTAATCAGGGCCTCTAACAGTTCAGACCCTAATCAGGGCCTCTAACATCCCTCTGATATGTGTGTACATCAATGGCAAAAGTACAAAAATGAGTCATGCAGGAAACACCACATACAGAACAAACAGTCGCCCGAACAGCAACACAAGGAAACAGCAAATGTACATAACTATAAAAACAACAAGAGACGCACAAAGACAAAACAAACATACAATAGAAGGAAGATGGAAGTACCGCCTTGGAACGGTCAGTGGGGGGGGGGGGGTTAACCGGTTTATGGGCGCCCAACCTCACACTTATTCCATCCCCACCCTAAAAGACAAACGGTGTAAATAAACGTATCCCCTCTCCGACTAAACTACAACAACCGCGACGGCAAATACAGTGGTAAAGTGCATGTATAACGAAAACATTTAAGTGAACATACTGTATCCACCTATCGCTAGTGTATTCAATGATTGAGCTGCAAACAGAGTAACTGTAGAAAAGTAATAAAGGGTACGACAAAAATGAAATAGTACAGATATCCGACGTTCTCCTTCCATTTCTGGATTTCTGGATTTAAGAGGTCGCCTTCATAGAGTACTAAACCTTTCTTGTCGGCGTACATGCAAAGAGGCCAGCGTGATTGCCAACTGTAAAAGGGTTCACAACCAAACATGCAGTATGTTGTAGTACTACAGGATCATATCCCCTTTTAATGAATTGTTTAACATATTTGATGAACAAAGTGAGAAAATGGGTATGTCCAATAATTTTACGAAGTTTGTAAATCACATCACCATAAAATTCAGGATGTGAAATACCGTGTCGCAGAAGCACCTTGAGATTACATTGGTACTTGCCGATAAGCGAGAGATTTCGATAGTAAAATTTAAAAAAAGTTTTTCTTAGTTTATGGTATCTATATCCTTGCTTAAGCAGTTTTTCTGTTAAAATGAGATTTCGACTGTTAACATCGTCAATAGATGAACAAGCTCTAGCAAAACGAATAAGTTGAGATATATAAACCCCGTAAGATGGAGCACGGGGAACATCCCCGTCAATATTAAATGTCAGTTCACACATGTCCGGCATATAAAGGGTTAGTTACGTTTCGTGTTCTCTGGGGTAATGTGCTTACCGTAATTCTTTTCTATTTGAATTCGTGCAAAAGTTGAACACATTTCAGACATGTCTCCCTTGGACTAGTTGTTTTCAAGACTCAATATTCCTTATAAATTCAAAGCGTAATCGGGAAAGATGAGCACTTGTTTGGATAGGATATGAAATACCACAAACTAGTGGACACAAGCCAAACAAAGGAAATAAAATGTAAATGGAATATTTCACCTGGACTAAATAGAATGCCGTCCACCGCTGCTGCAGTCCAGGCTAATGCCCAGAATTTAAGAATTAACAACGAATACATAGAACGTTTGTTTTAGACACACCTTTCCACATACATCACATACAACAGTTTACTGTATGCGAAAGTAAGGTCAGCTGATAACACACACATATGAGTGGGACCAGTTAGTCAAACCATTAGTCTAACGACAGAAACTCGTGGCCGATAAAGAAATACAGTTAAATCTCTGTAAAATGGCTACTCATAAGTGATACCTTAATACAGGATAAAAGTTATGCAGAAAGCGCCCATTGCAGCTTACTGCATTAACTGTGTTCTATAAGGACCAGTCACTATTTTCATAGACATCTGTAGTTATTCGCCCAGTTACGGATGTAAAGAAGTTTTATTAGAACTGATCTATTTATAAAATATATCTGAGTATAAAATATAACCCCTTTCCTGAAGTATGTCCCGAATATTTCGTATAGATATGGATCTACAGAGAGGGGTATCAGTGCATCTTTGCCTGTCCCACATATTTCGTATAGATATGGATCTACAGAGAGGGGTATCAGTGCATCTTTGCCTGTCCTGTATATTGCTTTGATATACTGAAAATGTATCGTAACGTGTACATATAAGTGTTGTCGTGTGCTTAGTTTCTTAGCAACTGTTTCAAGTTTTGCAATGTAATTCTTGTTTGTATTGTAAACTTTCCTGAAAGAGGAAGTAAAGAACATATGTCTATCGATGCATCGATCTAACTATCAGACTATTAATACTTAACCGTTAAAGTACTGGAACCGAGTTTATAAGACCTATACAAAATGTGTAGACCCAGATCAAAGGGATTCCCAGGCAGTCATGCTCTCCATCTACGCATTGTGATACAAGTTTGTTCAATTAATATTCAGAGAGGAGGGATACATTTTAATTATTCAGAGCGGAATGGGCAATTTTTAATTATTCAGGAGAGAGCCAGTTTGAATTATTCAAAGAAGAGGGAATCAATACTAATTATTCAGCGAGAAAGGAGTCCGCTTTAAATATTCCGAGAAGCGAGGAAACATTTTTAATTACTAATAGAAGGGAGATAGTTGAAACTATTCATAGAGGAGGCTATATGTAATTATTCAGAAGGGCCTGAAGCAGTTTTAATTATTCAGAGAAAAGAGGGAGCCAGTTTAATTAGCGAAAAGGGAGGAGTTCATTTTTTAACATTCACATATTAAGGGGCCGGTTTAGATTATTCAAACAAGATTAAATTATTCAGAGAGACGGGGTCAGTTTTAATCATTCAGAGAATATGTGACAATCTTAATTATTCAGAGAGACGGTGTCTGTTTTAATTATTCAGGGAATATGTGACAATCTTAATTATTCAGAGAGAAGAGTGCCAGTTGTAATTATTAACAGGGGTGGGACTCAGTTTTAAATATTAAGAGAGAAGGGAATCAGTTTTAATTTTTCAAGAACAGAACAGAACAGATTTTTATTGAAGACTTATACAAACGTACATCGTCTTGTTAACATATAATGTTAAATACATCGTGATCACATGAGTATGTACAGCACAGAATATCTAAATATAGCAGATATAAACAAACCCTATAAATGCATAATCAGCAAATATATTGAGGATGAATAATACAGTAAATTTACTGGGAGTTTAAAACTGTGTTTCTTAAAGTCATAGCTTCTTTAATATATTTCGAACACTTTATCAATACCTTTCTGTTTTGAGATTTTAGTAATTCAATAAACTTGTACATAGATGGTTTTACATAATAATATTTCTTCAAGTATATTTTCGTAGCTCAATATATTTGGGGCATATACATACAAAATGGTATTCATCTTCTAAACCTAAAAGGCTACAACATTGACAATAACGATGCTCAAGTGGTATGTTATGCCTTGCGTATCGACCAGTCTGTATACGTAAAGGATGCACCGAAAGTCTCAGCCGACAAAAATAAAACCTATAATTGCGTGGCAGTATATCAAGATAATTCTCATAACAAACAACAGATTTATAATGCTTATAGTTATTAAGTACTGAACTTCTATCCAGCGTACAAGCCCATTCTTATTTAAATGTGTCTATCACTCTACCTTTAAACACCTCTGTGAATAGTTTAGGGTCTACACAATTCAGTCGTTAAAAACATGCGAAAACCATAATCACTTAACATCTTCTTAACGTTTGTCACCCAGTTTTTACAGCCCGTATTACAATCCTCCAAACTAATCCTGTACATTGTTTTCAGTAAAATATTTTCAGAATATTTAAGCTTACACCAGTACTTAATTAATCGTACATAACGAGATATATATATGGGTATCTACCAAGTTCGCCGTAAACAGCCGCTGAGCAAGTATTCGTTTTTACATGTAATAATCGTTTACAAAATTTCAAATGCATTCTTTCGATTTCTTTGGACTTGGTAAATCCCCAAATTTCGGATGCATATCCTAAATTTCAAGAAGGAGGGAACCAGTTTGAATTATTTAGTGACGAGGGGCTAGTTTTAATTATTAACATGGGAGGGAATCAGTTTTAAATATTAAGACAGAATTGAGTCAGTTTTAATTATTCAATGAGGAGGGAACCAGTTTTAATTGTTTAGTAGTGACGAGGGGCTAGTTTTAATTATTAAAAGGGGTGGGAATCAGTTTTAAATATTCAGAGAGGAGGGAGTCAGTTTTGATTATTCAAGGAAGAGGGAACCAGCTTTAATTATTTAGAGAAGAGGAAGTCCGTTTGTATTATTCATAGAAGAGGGTCAGTTTAATTTTTGAGAGAGAAAGGGGCTGTTTCAAATGTAAGTATACAGAGAAGAGAGGGCAAAGTTTAACTATTCAGAAAGGAGGGGGCAGTTGTATTTATTCTGAGAGGAGGGAGCCAGTTTTAATTATTCAGATAGGATTGAGCCACTCTTAATTATTCAGAGAGGAGGGGCCAGTTTTAATTATTCAGATAGGATTGGGCCACTCTTACTTATTCTGAGAGGTGGGAGCCAGTTTTAATTATTCAGAGAGAATGAAGTCAGTTTTAATTATTAACAGGTTATGGCGAGTTTAGATTATTCGGAGAAAAAGGAGTCAATATGCAGGGCCGTGTGAATCACTTTTACTTATTCTGAGAGGAGGCAGCAAGTTTTAAATTTTCAGAGAAGAGGAGGTCAGTTTCAATTATTCAAAGAGGATGGGACCAGTTTTCAGTGGTTTCAAATTCTTTGAATTTGAAACTGTCTTAGTCAGAGTCGATGTAATGCCTTGTACTTATTTGTAAATGAACTATTTCGCTGTATCAAAGAGCACTCATAATTATTGACTATCAATTCAATGAAAATGAAATATTGGTCGAATATGAATACGGAGAGAGATGAGACATGTAGTAAGAGGGGGTTGAAATTATGACAAGTGCAGTGGTTAACACAAATGATATCTTTTTCGAGCGTATGAATAATTATATTGTTTACAACTAAGTTCATTCATTGTTCAAGAATCCATCAACTAGAACATGACTGTTTGGGAGATATTTTCTATTTTTAGAAGTTTTGATTTGTCATGATACTTAACTGTTGAAATTTAATAAGAATATTTGATATGTGATATAAATAAAGTTCTACTCTCAAAGGAAAACCCTTCAATTCAGGGAATTATGATTTTAGTAGTGACTACATTCTGGCATTTTTCATAACGGCGCAGAGAAAACTAACTCTGATTAACACTTGGCCTACGGCATGATACCATGCTAAGATCGTGCATGTGCCCGTTGATTGTTCTGTGTTCTTAAAATAGCGAGTAGGGGAAGGTTCCTTGATCTAAACTTCCAGCATTCGAAGCTAGAAAACAAAAGAAACTGAGCTATCTGCGTGGCCTGAGAGTAATCCAGATATCTGCTGACACGTTTTCAGAGAGATGGGAAAACCTAAACAAGGAGGAAAACTCTTCTCACGTGGTCTGATGGTTTTTCAATTTGCGGAGTACCGGTGACTTTGTGTAACTAGTCATTCTATTTATAGTGCAAGGTTGGATTATTACTTTCTGTTTCGGCATTCCCCCAATCAAACCTCATATGTTTTACATTTTTTCTCGTGCTTTCAAACAAAGGAGGTTCAGTTCCTTTCGTAAGAGGTCTTGAACAACTTGTTAGTCATAGATAATCGTTCTCTACTTTCAACGAGGTTTTTCGAGTGACTATCTACAGTTCTTTTTACAAGGCACTGTTTTCCTGCCAAAGTTCAGATAAAAAAGAATAATCTACAGGTAGCCAGATAGACCAACTTATTTTGGAACAATCATGACCTACTCTAATGTAAACAAAACGAAGCGACTACAGCGCTTCTTTATTTTTAAAAGCCTTAGCAAGCCGCAATTTTTTCAACATAGTTGTCTTGATGCAATGGACATGTATCTGGACTTGCATGTGGCGGTCTTGAGTTCGATTCTTACCAGTGACTAATATTTTTTACATTAAAATACTGTCCGTACAAAGCAACAATAAATATTAATAATAATATATAATAATTATTAACAAAATATTAACATATAATTGAAAAAGAATAAAAATCAAAAAGAAAATTACAAATAGCAAATCCGTTTAAAAAAAAAAAGTAAACTGCATAGCTTGAGATTCGAACTCACGACACCCTGTTTGCAAGACTAGGTACATATCCATTAGACCAAAGCCCAGTACATAATATGTGGCGAGTTACTAATATTAGTTATACAGTTCTTTCCCAGGGTACATGACGATTTATTCCCGGCTGAGGAAAATCATGTTGCCCGAGCCGTTAGGCGAGGGTTACATGGTTTTACCAGCCGGGAATAAATCGTCATGTACCCTGGGAAAGAACTGTATAACGAATTTATTATACTGCAAAGTTTTACGATTCGGATAATTTATATAAATCCATTATGGCATGTTGAATCACTAAACACGCCAATTCCCCTAAAAGCGCCCCAATACATTAATTCTACCCGAAGGTTTCCGAAGTGGTGTGTATTGTATTTCATCGGCGTTCGTGTTATTATGGATAGTAACTCCTCTAAAAAACTGTTTTATTGGTAATTTCAAACAATGATATTTTTTAATTCATTTCTGCATTTTTTTCTTTACGTATCAATAGTTGTCTATTATGAATTTTGCTATTGTTTAGCCGAGTCGAGAAGTCGGTCTTTTGGTTTCTGACCAGAATATGTGGGGCCTGCCATGGGGAATTTCTATGTACCCTGTCAGCTCACAGGATACATGGACTCATGTACACGGCTAGTTAACCAATCAGAAGTGAGGATTTTACTTTGCAGTATAATAAAGTGTGTTGTCTGGCCCTGTACGTTTGTGCTGTTATGTAAACAACAAAATAACAACAAGTCTCAATATAGCGTGGTTTACCTGTAGCGAACTTCAAAATGAATATTAACGGAGTATCCGCATTCTTTTCTTGTAAAATGTTTATAACATCATGAATATTCATAGAGATAATTTTCACACGACAGCATTGATTTTAAAATTTAAACCCCAGCAAAAGATTCGGCCAACAAAGCTGACCAAGACCAGACTGCTGTCTGCTTAGGATCTATTCTGTTTGCCAACATGAATATGTCTAATATGCTGCTTCAGCTTAAATTAATGGATCTGTTACAGTTGTAATGAACACATATTATACTTTGTTCAGACACAAAAATATAAAACTATATTTTAATGGAGTGGTATTTGGGTCAAAATTATAATACATGTAGTTATGTTTTACTAAGTTTATACTGTTATCTGCATATGTAAGTTGTTAACGATTTATGCTACATGCCTATTTCTAAAGTCTTAACTGAAAATCGCTAAGTTTAAACTGTTATCTACGAATGTTAGCTGTTAATGCTTTATGCTACATGCCTATTTCTAAAGTTTTTACTGCAAATCGCTAAACGGTAAATGTTTCAACTCAAAGTATTAATGTTGAAGTTTAATCCCTTCCCTGTTGAATATTCATATGAAAAGTAATGATACCATGAATACGTATTAGCTGATTTTTTACAATGATATATGGACACAGATTGTTTGTTGGTATTGGATAGAAACTGCAGAATCAGCACTGTTATAATTCCTCAAGCAGACACATTGGACCCTGATCAGACCCTGATAATATATGCATACATCCACGCGAGCTTATTACGTGGGACATAGCCACGCACTGTAGACCCTGATCAGAGGGTTCCTAAAGGAGCATTCTGATCAGGATCTGCACTGTCTGTCATTCAAAAAGTTCAAGCAGGTGTAAGCCTTTCACACTGCGTGGACTCTATTGTTAAAAACTGATGTTCCACTGTGAAAATTCAGACTTGGAAGATGGAAGTTAATCATTTATCTGATAGAGATGACTGTGATGCCTTTTTCAAATAGAGTCCAGTAAAACCCCTCCAAACCAGAATTCTTGTAGAAAAGAATTTAGATACCTTTAGGCAAGTGGCTGCTTAATACAGGGTGAAGTCATGCAGACAGCTCCTAGTCCTAGAGGAGCTTTCTGCATGACTATCAGCCTGTATTAAGCTGACACCTGTCTCCAAGACCGATATTTATACTGAATTTGACGTCCTGGTTTTGACGGGTTTTACTGTAGATCCTGATTAGAAGGCTGCTGTTTATAACTTTCGTCCTGCATTAATTTTAAACTCAGAATTATAATTATTTGTAGAGATATATAACATTACTGTGCACAAACTGTACAGGCAATCAAGCACCTGCATGTGATAGCTCTCCGATTAACCCTTTACCTAATTAATATTCATATAGGAAATAATGACGTCATGAAAATCAATTAGCATAGATGACCAGTGTGAACACATGAACTTTTAGCCATGGCAGAAGCTGTAGAATCGGATCTAACCATTTAATAAGCAAACAGAGCAGACCCCGATCAAACATTTTATATTTCTTCTTCACTATACGCAATCGGGGCATCAATCAGTTTGAATACTGATGCCGCACTTCAAACCACCCGGTGTCTGATCCAGATCCAAACTGCATGCAAAATCAATCTTGGATTCACTCATAGTATGATAAAGGTTGACACTTTGAGTTTCCCTCATAAATATTCATGTGAAAAATCCTGAATATAAGAATATGAATTAGATTTAGATGTAGATTCTATTTTATCATGGCATCACGAACAAGGAAAGTGGCAGAAACATTAGAATCTGATCTACATTGTTTCATAACCAAACAGAGTAGATCCAGATCTGGGTCTACTCTGTTTGCAAAGTCGTTCATATGAGGGAAAGGGTTACACACACCATTCGTTATCACCAATCCGCATTCGTTCATACAAAAATCGTATAAACAAACCAAATATTAGCGTGTTTGCTTTCTCGAAACACCAAAAAACGTCAATTGCTAACATACTGGGGTTGACACCTCTGTTTATATGTGTATGTCCCTTTAATCACAACGAATTCTGTTTGTTAATACAAAGTCGCTTGTTATCGTTACATTTGTATAGAAGAAGATATCATTAACCCTTTACCTTATGAATATTTTGTAAGAGTCTGAGATATCATAATGACAGCATTCATGAATGTTAATTAGCTGGTCTTTCTTAAGGGCATTATGAACAAGATAAAATGTTACAATTTTTGAAATATGACATCACTGTAATACGAAAGATGACGTCAGCTGTAATACGAAAATACTCTAACGTGTCAGCTGTTCAACTTCAGCAAATTTATGAGATTTAAACAAAATAAATGCTTTATATTCTCTAGATAATAACACGAGTAAATACAGCTCTACTTCGTGATAACAATGATTTTCAATGATTAACAATGATTTTCTACAATCTTACTAATATCGTTTAACGTTGTCATCGAGTAGTGTAACTAGAGCTAGTAATTGGCGAATTAGTTTCGTAATAATTTGAGTTGAAGCATTTACCGTTCAAATAGCGCTTTCCAGTTAAGAGTTTAGAAATAGGCATATAGCATAAAGCTGATAGCTCCTAATAAAATATAATAGTTTTGAAACACGGAAAGGACAACTAAAACAGAAGTTTAAATGAATTGTATTTAACAACATCAAAATGAGTTTTATATCTAAATGAACAACTAACATCTGTGGTTAAACTTAGTAAAATAATAACTATAATTTTGACCCAAATACCGCTCCATATATTTGAAGATAATAAATACTGACCCTGTTGTTTATATTTTGTCTGCATATTTTTCTTACTACAATAGTCTAATATCTCAAACTGTTGAACTTTATTAGATCTACTTCCAGTTAGTAGTATCACCAGTTATTATTAACAATTGTTAATTCGTTACTACCATAAAAAATTCGTTTCTCTAAATTCTTTGAATCCCAATTTAATACAATTTCGCTTTGAAACCATCATTAGTAGATTCTACCTCAGTACTTTGAATTGAGGAGGATCCAGTGATTTGTATAGAAAACCTCTCTACAAGGACAACTCGTGAGATCTAACTATATGTTTTCTATAATAGTCTCTCTTCAAGGACCAGTCACACGACCTTTTATTATGTGTCTCGTATAGTAAACCTCTCTAAAAGGGCCACTCATAAACGTCTAATGCTGCGTTTCTATAGTAACCTCTCTACAAGGTCCACTCACAACACGTCTAATCCTGTGTTTTCCAGGCAGGTAAAGGCTTAATGCAGGTTGTGAAGAAAGTTCTGTCTCGGATTTTTCTATCCTGTATTTAGCAATCATATGATGGTATAGACCCCTGAATTAAATTACTAAGTGTGGTCACTATAGGTAGGTTCCGCTGTGTTTCCAAACAGTTCGACCAATTTTCCTATGTACACAATATATCAACCATGTGATATAGTGACTCATTTGAGCTATACAGTGCTATAATATAGCACAATAACGCTGTTGCAGTTCTTACTTCTAACAAGGTCAGAAACTTAATTTTTTCCCATTTTAATGTATGAAAAGAAACGGTAGAGTCGGGTCTATTATAACTCATAAGCAAACGGGCAGATTCTAGTCGACGCTTACGTAGGAACCTTCTGATCGTGGTCTACTCTGTTTACAAAGGCGTAAAAAGTGTTTGCATGAGATAAATGGTGCTGAGTCTGTGCATTGTCTTCAGAAAGATCATGCAACAAAATCTAGTGTACATGTATACTAAAGTCATGGTTCATCACAATCGCTAATTTTAGCATAACAGCATTTGGTGCAAAAATAATAGTTTATTTCATTTATATTCATATAAGAAATATGACATTATGAATGGTACTTAGTTGAATTTATATTATATATAAGCACGTGGCAGTAGCTCTAGCAGATCTATATCAGAGTGTATTATACGCAAAACACTCTGATCGGACAGTTGCTATAGAGTAAACGCGTTAAATCCGTTTGGGTATAACAGAACAGTCTGTAACTCCATGTTAACTTCGGCCTATATTTTAAGCACATATTCTTTCGTAAGACGGGTTCTTTGATCCATTTGGTTTACAAAATTTATTACTTGGAATTATATAGTTTCTCTTCTATGATTATATAGAACTGATTGCATAGTTTCTCTTCTATGATTATATAGAACTGATTGCATAGTTTCTCTTCTATGATTATATAGAACTGATTGCATAGTTTCTCTGCCATGATTATATAAAACTGATTGCATAGTTCCTCTGCCATGATCAAATAGAAATGATTGCATAGTTCCTCTGCCATGATCAAATAGAAATGATTGCATAGTTCCTCTGCCATGATCAAATAGAACTAATCTAATAAATGTTCATGATGTAATTATTTCATACATAATTTGTATTATAATTATAATTACAAGTCTGTCATACCGAACGGTAAGGATCTAGATGTGGAGGAAAGTGGAATAGAACCTGCCTTCAGTGGCCATCAAAAAGTAATCTAAATAAGGGTCTGTAAGACAGGTGGTAGCTTAATGCAGGTCAAATGTAATGTAGAAAGCAACCACTGCTTTTAAGACAAATCTGGTCAATAAATGAATGGCTATCGGGAAATCCACGGAAGACTATAGGTAAGAAACAGGGTTAATCTGTTTGTTTGTTTTTTGTTTATTATCGCCCATTTCTACTCACTATGGGTTGACTGGAGGGACGATGATACAGAGAAACATGGGCGAGATGCCCTACTCTTATAATCGACAGACTCTATCTGTATCATGTAGATGCCCAGTGTAAAGCACTGATACATCAGATCTCGGTCTATAGTCTCGTCTCGTCCGAATGGTTGAAACAGGGTCCACATGTGTCTCATCAGAAGGCACACTGTTTGATTATCTGATTTGATTTTAGTTTTATCGCACAGCACTACTGAAATAGTTAAAACATAAGTTAATGCTATTTGTCCCATGCGCTCTAGAGTCTTCCTCAACTTGTAGCGATATGACCAATACAAGCCGCTAAACCAGTACAAACCACTAAACCAGTACAAACCAAACAAATATCTTGCACCTGGTCCGTTGGTAAACAACATCAATAAATGTACGTATATACTTCCTCGTTATTCACAAATGGTCCACACAAGTGCTATTTCATATACAATGTACAGTTTACATAAACAGACGAACATAAAAGCAGACGACATGTTTTATAGCAGATTATTCTGAATGACACCAATGTAGACGTTGACAAGATGACTTTTACATCGGTCTTCTGATTTCGATGTACACTGTTTGCAAATAGCAATTTACTTGTATCCTTCATTGAATGGGTTAACGCTTTAGTCATTAAGATAAACATTGCAAATAGTTTGGATCCAGATGGGAATGTTGGACACTGTTTATCATTTTGTTAAGAAGACGATAATGTCAATGGAAACCTGAAACAGCTGATCATCTTAGCAGATGGACTTTATTTGGCGGTTAACTCTTAAGCTCAAAATAAATTCGCAATAACTTGATCCAGATTAGGCACCCGATTGGAGCCATTATTCGAATTGTGTGTCAGTCTGACCCAACATTGTCAAAATGGTTGAATATCGCTCTGTTATATTTTAAATACCCGATCTAAATACGCATGTTAAGAGTAAAGATGTGCATATTCATATTAATCAGAGCGAGACCGGGTATGATGGACGACAGACGGGACAAATGGTTAAATATAAACTTGTTTTCCCCACTCGTCATGTGCTACACGCGTACTGTGAAGGGGATTTTTACACCCGGAAGTTTTGGTGATATAGAGGGGTACCTTGGTGATATTGGTAGTGTTCTCTTCAGATGTGAAATAGTGATGGAATGTGAACATCGTATCGGATAGAAGTATATTAGATCGAGTTAAATCTTAAAGCTCACGGCGTTTTATTTTGAGGTTACACCGATCATTGGCCGAATAGGTGAGCAAATACATACATACATTCATGCATGCATACATACACACACAAAGGTGTGTTCTAATTCTATATAATTGTCTTCTTTGCAATGACAACATCATATATATATATGTGTGTGTGTGTATGTATAATTATCCATACAATTGTGTAATTTCGATTTAATCTTTCAGTGGTATGTGTGTACTAAATGTATTTATTGTATTATGAATAACAGTAGCGAATTAAAGAGGGGCACGTGTATAGTAGTGTGAAGTTCAGCAGGTATACTGTATTAAACTTTTATCCACGTTAGAAACAATGACACAGTGCACATTAATTAGATTAGCAAACAGACCAGGTCCTGATCAGACTTGATCTCGGTCTACTCGGACCAGTAAGGCGTAGAAAGAAGACGTAGTAGAAAGACAAAGAATGGCGTATTTAAAGAGTAAAGAGATTATACCTTATCAAGCAAGCAACTTTTCGTCGACAGAAAATGTCGCCTGCTGTAAGTTTAAAACAGAAACAGTTCATTTTTCATTAGAAAGATAGAATCTGAATGACTTCCAAAATGGATATTATTCATACACTAAGCTTCCCGGTGACTCATCGTGATACAAACTGAGGGCATTGGCTTTCACAATATTACCATTATCACGCTATAAGTTAAACAGGTATAACATCTGTATTGTGTACACTGATTTTATCGTAGATTTACTTATGATTATATTTTGTTTGGCCTGTTCAATTTCTAACCAAATACTCGTTTTAATTATGAGGGTTTTTCAAACGGTTCCGGTGCAAGAAGTCGAATTACTCGAGTTTTACTACGTATCCTGTGTGTGGAAGGGATTTGAAAATTCAAACAATAATAATGTTATAGCAGACGACACGTTTAAGCATCGAAATATTAATTGATAATAGTAACTTTCGCCCGCAACTGTAAACATTTTCAGATTGCGCTTAATTCCATTATAGCTTTTTACATAATAGTGACCACATTGTTAATAATTTCCTCGTATAGAGGCTTTTTCACACTTACCAAACAGAGTAAACCTCGATCAGACGGCTCCTACAGGAGTCACCTGATTAGCGGCTACGCTGATGGCTTATAGAATGTTATAGATCTGACTCTACTATGTCTTCCAATAGCAAAGGTTCCTGTGTAGATATGCCATTTTTAATATGCAGTTAATAAATACGCGTGATGTCATTATTTCTTACATGAATATTCAACAGTGAAATTGTTTAACAGTTTGAATTCTATTGAGGCGCGGTCTTAATGTAGGTTTTCCAATGTGACACACAATTCACTCATTGTGTTGTAACAGACAATGCTACTGATGACACATGTGTATTGACGACACACATTGTGTTGTAACAGATAATGCTACTGATGACACATGTGTATTGACGACACACATTGTGTTGTAACAGATAATGCTACTGACGACACATGTGTATTCTGTCTACACTAGACCCTGTCTTAAACAGCTATCACACAACGACTAATTATGGGTACGGAGGACAGGTGGTAGCTTAGTGCGGGTCAAAAGTAGAAGCTTTCTACATGACACGTTCCATGCATTAAGCAACCACGCGCTTTTTAAAACTTCTGGATTAATAAATGAATGGTGGCTTAGGACATGTTCTAGTATAGTCATATGCCCGCCTCTCTGATGATGCTCATATAAACAATCCTTAAAAACAGCTAACAATGCATACTATCTTCACATTATACGATAACACCTGGTTTAAGCGATAGCTTAATTAATAGATGTAAACATACACGCCACTGTATGACAAAGAACACATGTAATGCAGAATATCCTTTTAGTTGTCTGCATTATTTTAGTTCAGTATTAAGCTACCATGTTTAATTCAGTAAGGCAGGTTGAAGCTTAATGCAGGTCAAAAGTAATACAAAAAACTCTACATAAGACATCTGCATTACTTTTGCCCTGCATCAAATAAATGATTGGCTGTTTAGGACAGGTTTTACCGTGTGTTGGCTAATATGGATGAGCTTGTGATGGTTTCAGAAATGTTTGTTGGTTTAATGTACTCGTACATGGAATAAACATGTTGCAATAATTACCCCTTACTTCCATTGCATAGCTATCCTATCATTTTAGATTACTTCCTTGTATATTTAATGTGCCAAACCTTAACATTACTTGATTGTTGGTTCCGTATGAGGCGCTGGGTTACCCAACATCTCATCAGAGATTCTCGGATTGTAATACAAAATGTATTAAACCGTATTAAACGGCGGACGTTGTCGAGTTGTTAACGCGCTCGAGTACGACACCAGGGATCCAGGGTTTGATAACCCTGGGCGAAGTCTTTCGGATGAGATTTTAAAACCCGAGGACCAATGTATCAGTGCCTTACACTAGGCATCTAAAAGAACCAGAGAAATAAGAGTATGGTATCGCGTCTGGGTTTCTCTGTATTCTCTCCTCTCTCTGTGGGGCGTCTAATCAACCTATAGTGAGCAGAAACGGACGTAAAAGTTATATTTCCCCCAAGTTTCGAATTTGTGATTTTTAACGAAACAGTTTGGAATAAGATGCGACACAGATGAATTCGAATCCAGTATAGAAATTGTTTTTATGATTTAATACTTGAAAAGAAAAGACAGGACAGCGTACTTTAGACAAGACAACGTACTTTAGGATTTTGAGCAGACCATCGTTTTTGCAAATGAATGTTACGTAATGTTGGAAAAGATACACAGTCTTCTTCATACACACCTAGCAGTGCGTAAGATAAAACTATCACGAAATATGACCCAACAGAGCACTATCTGTGTAGCAAAGTCGCTATCGACTGTCAAAACTGTCGCCTGCTGAAAGTCAGCCTTTCGTTTAACATTTTCCGTCATATAAACGCATTTTAACATATTTGCATGGGGAACTATTCGTGCGTTATATAGTGATAACCTACACACACCGAGACTGTGATCAACTCGGCATCACGACGGGACAATCTGGCATCCAAACTGAGAAAGTGAGCAACTCGGCAGCACATCGGAACAGTTTGCCATCCAAACTGAGACAGTGAGCAACTCGACATCACACCGGAACAGTTTGCCATCCAAACTAAGACCGTGAGCAACTCGGTAGCACACCGGAACAGTTTGGCATCCAAACTTAGACAGTGAGCAACTCGACAGGACACCGGAACAGTTTGACACCCATACTTGGAAATTGAGCGAGTCGGCATCACACCAGAACAGTTTGACATAAAAAACGTTTCTGACTTCCCGATTCTGATATTTGGTGTCTCATGTTGGTTACCACAAGGTTACACACACTGTAAAATAGGTATATTGCTTCATAACACTATCAGTGCAGATTAGTCCATGTGACTAAAGAAAAATCTCACAAGGTAGGCTGCTGACGATAAAGTTCCTTATTTGAAAAATAAAATAGAATTTGATACTTTCGGACTTTTTTATCAGCGTAGAGTTCATTTTTGTTTTATCTAGAATGTCGACGGTACATAAAATGTTCAATAAAATCTCACTAGCTATGTAAACTATGATGTAAACTATATCATTGTCCCAAAGGCATAGCAGCACATATAACAGAAGCAGCATCGTCATCACCACCATCACCACCAAAACCATCATAATCATCATCATCATCATCATCATCTCATACCTTTATAATGTCATCATCATTATCATATCATACCTTTAAAATGTCAAAACGTTTATTAAACGGTGGATACTTGCGGTAGTGGTTAATACATTGCCGTATTCCCTCCATTGATAGAATATTGTATGGGGTAGATCTACCGTCAGCGTATCGTAAATCCGTATAAAACCAACTCAAAACTTTATCCAATTCCATCACAGAATATGATTCAAAGTCCGTGTTTTTGCCCTTTTCGGATATAGATATTCTTTAAGTTAATTTTGCAGCAACTGTATTTGCTTTTAGAGTCTTTTCTGCAATTAGATTCAATCGCCTCTGTTCCTGTTCAGCGACTGAAATATTTGCAAACCTACTGCCGGTGGCCATATTGTTTACAAGCAGATATTTTTTTTAAAAAAAATGTGCCAATCCGTTATAATGGTTAAAATAGGCAATGTCCTGGATCAAAACCATGATTAAAAGACGAACTGTTTTGAATGACAACCATTTTGTTACAGTGTGCCAATAGTGGTCAGCTACTGACCGTCTATAGAATTTATTGAGGGTCGCCACGTAACTGCTATTATCCAATGAAAGGGCAAGAAACTAGAGGGAGGTGAAATGATATATTGTATAAGGTACAAATAATTATCGCCACATTTATGTTATATATCACAAAGTAATAAGACATAGTTCAGCATGTATGTTCAAAGAATTCTCGCCGCATTTATATCATATACAATATGGTACTATATGCCTTCACGCCGCATTTATTTTATATACCTCAAGGTTCTAAGAATATGAAGCCCACATTGGACAATGAACATGTTAAGCATACAGAAAGTTAAACACTTAGTCCAAGTGTATTGTAGGAACTGTCTTAACAGACTATTCATTTATTGAACATGGGAGTCTTTAAAGCAGGTGGTTGTTTTGCAGTGCGGGGGTAATGCAGAAAGAAGCTCCCGTATATGTTTTCTGCACTACGTTCCACCGGCATTTATGTAGTATAGTGAATAACTGTTGTGCAAAGCACAGAGTTCTGTTCTGTTCAGTAGATGCATTTAACAGATATAGCGTATCACATACACATTACCTGGTCAGTTTTCATACTTCAATGCACACCGCTAAACTAAATAACCAATGAGAACTTGTATATTTTCTTATTATAGCGGCCAACTGCTTGACCACTTCTTTCCCGCTTTCTTCTTGGTCTTGCTCACTATGTTTGCTAAGTCTTTGAAGAAAGTCACTTTTCACGGTTCTAAGAAGTTTCAGCCATTTTGCCAGGTTCTAGACCCATAGTTTAGGTAAGAAATGTGAATGTTTGTTATAATGTATAACTAAATGTGACCAGGTGTTCTTATAAAGAAACATACCCGCTCAGACCCGGGATCAAACCCGGGTCGCCAGGTTCGCAGTCATGCACTCTACCACGTCGCCATAAAAGCGCGCTTGTGCAGCAATGCCGTACAAGTTATGATAAACCTACACACTGTGACATTAAGCTACCACCTGTCTTAAAGGCCCACTATAGACATCGTTTTAATGGTCGCTAAAGATAAACTTTATTGTACTAGTTTAGTAGGTTCTTGTACAGTTAGCAGGCTCTTGTAAAGTTAGTAGGCTCTTGTACAGCGTTTTAAGTTTAGACCAGTATTAGTAGGCTCTTGTACAGCATTTTATGTTTAGACCAGTATTGGAAGTTTAGAACTGTGGAACTTCCTCTTATACGGTCACTTCAGGAATAGAATGATATGGATATCTATAAATATAAGTGGTTTCGTAATGCACAACAAAAATGCTCAATTGTAATTCTGTCCCAACTCGATTAATACTACCTAATAACTTGTATTCATATGTTGCACATGTAACTGTAACCCAGGGTACTCACAATCCCATGGGTACTTCCCTTTTCGTATTTTTATTGGGCTTGAAAGTCACAATAATTAAAATTCCGGTACATTGTGACCCACTAGCCCTTAAAACCGTTGAAAAGCAACACAGTTTTGTACAACATCAACACAACACACTCATTCTGCACGCTTTAATTTACGAGTGGTACAGTTGAATTTATGATAACGTTTATAAATAGTTTGGATCCAAATGAGGTACTTACGTATTTAATACGCCAAAGATTAAATCGCCGCCTACCCTAGACATTCAGATAGACATTTTATAGTTTTATAACTATAAATCCCTTACACCGTTCCCCATTCACCTTAACGAACAACAACATCTATACATTATCCTACCACAATGATGTGGCACTATGGAATTTAATGACTCGTTTAGCACATGACTTCACATTCTTATGAACGTAGCATTACTTGATATCACAATGGTGTAATTGTAGCCACTATGTTTAATTTTCTAAATTGGTTACAGTCATTTAGTTTTACCGTACAATGTGTAATGAACTTAGCCTGTCTAGTAAATTATCTACCGCTTAAAATGTCATACTTCATACTAAACCAATATACGATATATTACGAGTATCATATAGTTATGATATCACAGGGACTATCAGTTATTCGAAGTCAGATGGAGGAAGGGGCCTGCTATGGTACAGTAGACAGTTCTATTCCCATCAAGAGCTTATTATATTATTGCTAATTAGAGATGCCAACTAAGACATTTCTACGAATGCTTCATTTTATAAAATTATATGCATTTCAGTATTTTTCTACATTGTTAAGTTGAACAAAATATACTGCAGATACAAACAAGTGTTTAATCTGACCAGACCATCTTAGAGGTTGAACGGCACTGAATGTCAAACTAACTACATGTACATGTAATCTACCTCGAATACAGTACTTTAAAGTTACTGCTGGGCGTTTAGATTACTGACACCGTAGCACAATGTTTAAGCGTTCTTACACCTTATACAATAATAGTGCATGGCACTTCTTAAACATGTTTCTTCGGGTGAATTATACCGTTTATGTAACCATTTCAAAAATGATCTACGTACGTTGAAAATTAAAGGAGACGAAAATGCTTCCAGACTACAATTTGCTCAGTGTCATTGAATGCAAATGAAATCAGCATAAATAACAAGTGATGTTAACAAGGAAGAAGGAAGCAAAGCAAATCGACCAACATCAAATTTAGTCTGTCAAAACATTGATACCAAACATTTAAAGAACACACTTCTTTTAAATGAGAAGTCAATTAATTAGTTTGGTGATCTGGATCAATGCTTCATGAATGTATCATATTAATATTGTGAATATTTATATATTTTATCACAATACAGTTTTAGACGTAATTGTGATATCCTGTGAATAGTGAATTGTGGGTATGTAAGTAGTTAGAGTGGGTGCATATAATACAGGTGTGGGAAGGGGCCCTATTACAGATAAGCGGATCTATAAGGACTATAACGTAAGGTTAGGGTTAGTGTAAGGCTGAGTTTACAAAGTGTATTGGGGATTATTTTTTGACGTGCATAACATGACTTGGGTAAATCCTATGTAGTACAGTATAATTATGTAGTGTAGTTACATATCTGCCATGATATGAATATAAAGTGTTCACATTTCAAGTGAAAATAATAAAGTACTATGAAATTTTCCAAGTTTGTCGTATTCAACATTTTTACCGAAACTATTATTTATATAAAAAATAGTGTCCATGTCATTACCTCTATCCAACTGCTACATGGATACAACGAGATACACTATCCGATTGGTACATGGGTACAACGAGATACACTATCATATTGCTACATGGGTACAACGAGATACACTATCCAACTGCTACATGGATACAACGAGATACACTATCCTATTGCTACATGGATACAACGAGATACACTATCCTATTGCTACATGGATACAGTGAGATACACTATCCGATTGGTACATGGGTACAACGAGATACACTATCCGATTGGTACATGGGTACAACGAGATACACTATCCGATTGGTACATGGGTACAACGAGATACACTATCCTATTGCTACATGGATACAACGAGATATTAAATAGTAGATATTTGTCCGCCAGAATTCTGATTGGCATATTTCTCTTTTTCAGGTTCGGTCAACTACTTTAGAAGTTGAATCTGCCGAAGTATGTAATACGCAGATGACCGTCATCACAAAGATGAATTCTGAAATAGTTGCTGTGTACTATATGGCCAAGGATGGTGGCGACTGGGCATTGTATCTACAGAGCAAACTTAACACAAAAGAATATGCCATTGAAACTGTTCTCAATGATCTTGGATGTGATAGTTCTTACCATACAAAGTCATCCAGACTGAATGTTTTCCTAATTACTCCAGAATTCTTAGACAGATACCAGCTTGGATCGTTCTTTGAACGATTTGAGAAGACGACATCGTTATTGATCCTGACCGGAACTGAACTGTCCGACGTAGAAAGACAAACAGAAGCGTACAGCTGTGCGCACATCTTGGAATGGCTAATTCATCAGCTCGATGCGGACGATGAGTCGGTGAGAGAGTTAATGTTGACTATTATAGGAGTGTACGAGGGGCATATGGACAAACACCTGGGACGACAAACCCCAGAACACGGTGACAGTGTGTATGATACTTTGCCGAAAGCGAGACAGATCAACAAAGTGTATGACATACTGCAAAAGGTAGGGACTAACCTAAAATGTTTTGGTTTGACAACTCTCTGAATGTTGTTTTCTGCCAAACTGTATTGTGTATTTGAATTTGGCTTAATATTTTTTTGCTTTGCCAAACCTTCTTTTCTTCCATTTCATTACACGTCTCGGGCCTCTGGTTTTCCCGATGACAGGATACATGTAATGTGATCACGAAATAATATACATGTAGAATCAGATATTTGAAAGAAATATACTTCTATATTGGGTCACCCCATTCTTCCCTCTGGATCTTTCATTAGCGTTTTGGAGAGTATATTAACATATCAGTTGAATCATGCATTCAATTTGGTTTATTGATGTGCATTATACATATAACTGTACATTTTTGTCTTTTGTTCGGCCACCATGTCTATTTCTATCTGTAGGATGACAAAGTTTATGTGATGCTAGAGCGGTTACCAGAGGGACAGGTAACAATTCAGTTTCCTTTAGACAAAATCAAACCAACCTTCTTGAGCAAGGCGTCACTCTTCGTCTTCGACTGTTCAGGTAGGTAGACATTGCTCCTTGTATTTTCACAGATTGTAGATAGCATGTATGGAGTTTTTTTTAATACTTGTCACGATTTGGTTTTTATGTTCAGATTAAATTCTTACTATCTTGGGCTACCTGATTTAATTTATTAGGGCCCTGCCGGTCACTGCCAATGACTTACTTATCTACCACTCACTCACTTATCCACCACTTACTCACTTGTCAACCCAACATTCACACATCTACTCACTCCCTTATCTACCACTCTCTCAATTATATTCCATTCACTCACTTATCTACTGTTCAGTCAATTATCTGATGCTTGCTCACTTATCTACTACTCAATCATTTATTTACTGCATAATCATTTATCTAATGTTCACTCAATTATCTACCATTCACTCATTTATCTACCATTCTCTCACTTTCCTACTGCCCAATCAATTATCTACTGCTATCTCACTTATCTACTGCTATCTCAATTATCTACTGCTATCTCACTTATCTACGGCATACTCATGTATCTAATGTTCATCCATATCTATTGCTCACTGAATTATCTAACACTCATTCACCTATCAACCACTCACTCACATATCTAATGCTTACTTAATTATCCACAACTCGAAGCTAATCTGCCACTCACTCACTCAACTAATCTGCCACTCACTCACTCAACTACCAATCATCGAATTAAATACCACTAATGCACGTATCTACCGCACACTCACTTATTTATCACTTACCTACTACTCACTCTCTACTCTCTTATATACTGCACAGGCACTTATCCACCACACACTCACTTATCTACATCTCATTCAATTAATGATAATTCATTCACTTATCTACTGCTAACTAACAATTCAATTATTATCATTCACTCATTTATCTACTGTTCACTCAATTATGTATCATTCACTCACTTACCTACTGCTCACTCAATTATCTATCATTCACTAATTATCTACTGCACATTTGCTTATCTACTGCTCACTAACAATTCAAGTATCTACAATTCACTCAATTATCTGCTGCTTACTCACTTATCTACCGCTTGCTCATTTATCTACCACTTACTCACTTATCTACTGCTTACTCACTTATCTGTCACTCACTCATTAATCTATCCTCATACTCACTAGTCCACTCAGTTATATCCAGCTCTGTCACTTATATATCACTCACTCATTTATCTTATGTTCACTCACTTATCTACCTCTCACTTATTTATCTACCTCTCATCCTCTTATCTCCTGCTCACTCACTTAGCTAACAGCTAACTCAAATATGATTACATGTATATATAATGGGGTTGTGTGCATAAGTTGTGATCTGTGTAATATACAATGGGGTTCTCTGCATTAGTTGTGCTCTGTGTAATATATAATGAGGTTCTGTGCAGAAGTTCTGCTCTGTGTAATATATAATGGGGTTATGTGCAGAAGTTCTGCTCTGTGTAATATATAATGGGGTTATGTGCATAAGTTCTGCTCTGTGTAGTATATAATGAGGTTCTGTGCATAAGTTATGGACTCTTTGCAAATGTTCGTCTGCAACAAATGTCTGTCTGCTAAAATTCTTCAAGTCGAATTCCTCTGATTTCTTTGCAAAAATGTGACCAATGTATCAAGCAGTTTGGATCCTGATGAGACGCCGCATTGTGCGACGTTTTATCTGAATCCAAACATTTTGCGGAGTTTATCACGGTTTCGCCAATAGCTTGTAAATAACTAAAGACTTCTTTTGAATGGTCACTGTACAGAGCTTAATAACTAAAACTTATTTTGAATGGTCACTGTACAGAGGTTAATAGCTAAAGATTTCTTTTGAATGGTCGCTGTACAGAGATTTTACTGTAAACGACTAAATAGACAGAATGTTAATGAAACAAAATTGTGCTATAAACAGCAGAATGACAGAATGTATGGTATGCAATTGTCTATAAGCTCAATGCTAGTTTTTAATAATAGGTACCATAATAGCAAGAGACTACGGTTTTGGATTTTTGTCACAGGGCACTTATAATTCATTTTTAATGATATAAAGTTTCCCGCGGAAGCTATTTCAGTTTTCTTCCTTATCACGGCTGTAACAAATGGGATCAAACGGTGATTTACCCTTTCGCTGCCAAACTCTGTCATCTGCTAACTTTGTCGTCTGCTACAAATGTTCATTCTTTTGATTTTCTTCATTTTCTTTTTCAAAAACATAGTAACAGTAACAAACAGTTTCGATCCTGATGAGACGCCGAGTAACTCGGCGTCTCATCTGGATCCAAATTGTTTGCATAGGTAATCACAGATCCGGTATTTGCAGCGAAAGGGTTAATAGTTATGGTCGCGTCAAACAATCAAATAGATTGAGGCTGCAATCATATATTTCTTCCGTCTTGACAAATTGAATACTTTCAAAAACATCATAAAACATAGTATTTATGCTCAACCATGATCTTATATCTAAATTGTCCCTGTGATATAAAACAAAACCGTTTTCATCGATACTTATATGTTTTACTGTACGACTGCCTATGTCGACCCGTTACGAAACCATCCCCTCATTTTTCCATTAAATGTTCACATGCTAGCGGGGGAAAAGTGATGACCTATGTATACACTGTGGATCCAGAATGGACGCCGCATATTGTATACAATTGTATATAATATTTAGAAATATGATTACATTGTATACGAAATAGTAGATGACAGATTTAGCTGACTGTAATTTGCTCATGATCTATTTACAGATTTGCTTATGGTCTATTTACAGATTTGCTCATTATCTATTTACTTATTTAACTGACTGTAAATTTGCTCATGATCTATTTGCAGATTTAGCTGACTGTAAATTGCTCATTATCTATTTACAAATTTGCTCATTATCTATTTACAGATTTGCTCATGATATATTTACCGATTTGCTAATTATTAATTTATAGATTTGCTCATTATCTATTTACATATTTGATTTATTCCTTTCAATATTAAACACCTATCATCTGCAAAACTTGTACTCTGCAATGTCCAGTGTATTTTTCTTTTCTTCTTGTCTGGACTCAAACCGTTTACAAGGTTCATCAGTAATTGATCTGTCAGTAATTGATCTATGGTAATGGAGGGTAAGGATTATATCTACAACATTTGGATCAGCTAGGATATCTTGGAAATGTTGTGTGCCAGTAATATAAATACCAATGCATTTCAGTTATATTGTGCTCAGTTGGAAACACAATGCCTGTGTTTTCTGACCATTTTAAACTGAGACTCATCCATTTCCGTTAGCGTTTCCGGCGATACTCGAATAAATTCGATTGCTTAGATAGCGCTTTATATCAATGCTATGGGCTATGCGTTGAAAATCGTTGAAAGATCTGCACTTGTCATACAAGTGGTTGCAGGTTCTAATCTAATAAAATACATATTTTATATTTCCATTATTTATTTGTACTTGATTTTTCAAGCATATATTACTATACATCAGCTATTTTATACATTACGTATTTTGAAGTATTTTTTATATATGTTGTGTCTTTTAAAGTACATTTTTAAATCGTTTATGTCACTATGTATATTAATTCATTTTATTTCAAGTACATAACACATCCTGGCTGTACACCCCCCCCCCCCCCTCTCCCCTTACTTCCCCGAATCTCAAAACCTGCATCTGTAGAGGTAAGTTTCTTTTCTTTCGCTCGTAAACGTTTCAGAGACTTTCTTTCAGACATTGTACAGTTTTAAATGTATGAATAAACAATGGGTTAATGTAATAAGTTAAAATAGCGAGATAGGATTAGCACTAGCTATCGGAAAATCGTATTCAATACTAAGTAAGTTAATTTTCACTAAACCTAGTTGATAGAAGTTATGTCAATTTATCTGAATATTTATCAAAACGATCGAAAATCCGTTTAAATCTGACAGTTTTGAAGAAAATATTTTAAACGACTATTACAACAATGCAAATATGAGTCATTCAGGAAACACCACATGCACATGTAGTCTTAAGGCCCTGTAAAACTCTGTCTCCCGATAGCTTTTTATGTTAAACGATCGAAGCGAGATAACGTACAGCTGTAACACGGATTCTCTACTGAGAAATACTTTTTGATATGCCGAAACTCGCGTCTAATCCGGACACAAATAAGATGATTTAAATACTGTTAACAGTGGAAATAAGTTCAGTTTCACCATGTAGATATAATATCCATGGCAATGGGATAATGCGACAATAAGTCCAATACCGTTTGCAATGGGTTAATGCGACATATTATTCTAATGTGTGAAATGACGAACATAGTCAGTTTCCATGACAATAATATGACGATTGGTACGATTAATTTAGAGAGACATATTCGAAGCCTACAATATTCTACAAGGCAGTGATACAAAAGTAACAACTATTACAGAGTATCGTGCTTTTAATAATCATAGACTGCATTCATTTTTAAAGATACAACTTGAGTACTGGTCATTTAGAGCCGGATGAGACGCCTGGTCATTTGCTGTCTTATTTTCTCACACATGTGGTAATAGCCATTAATGATTTCACAGTTTAAACAAGCACATGCTTTGATAGTTGTTCAGTACAAATTGATGCTTTAGGCAGGGTACAAACAAGGTTTCTGATTAACAGTACCTAAGTGTTTCCGTTTGCACAGTATTAGATTTCATGTCAGATTAAATTTACATCACATTCATCACGAACGTTTATGAATAAACACAGTTGTCTAAAGTTCATGACCCACGGAAGTAAAACCCGATACCCCTTGACGATTAGTAACTAAGCACGATGTGTGAAGTTAAATTCATCTGTGAAGCTTTATTAGCATGGCCTTAGCATGGTGAGTGTGATACAACAGGTATGTTTACAGCCCTCATCTAAACCAGGCCCTGCTTTATATGTTGTCACCAGTTCAGCGGTATCGTGTTCAACACGTTTGACAAAATAAAACTTAAACTGAATACACACACTTCATGTAATGCAGCAAACTACAATGAATAACCCCAACGTACTGTTCACAATTCCGAACAAAGGGCAACTGTGATGTTATATTAGTCATTATATACGCACTGCTAAAGTACTTTATAAAAAAGGTAAAGTGTGACCTATCTCAAAGGTTGTAACTGCGTGGTCAATAGCATTGGAATATATATTGTAACTCAGTATGGGATACATTATCCCCCTAAATATCATAAATATGTCATAAAAACAACAAAACGGACAGTACTTAATGCAAAAACAGTGAAACACACACAAAACTGAAATGTGCCATATGCACACTACTGAGCAATGTATAAATGTGTTACATGCACACTGCTGAGCAATGTATAAATGTGTTACATGCACACTACTGAGCAATGTATAACCATCTTTGCGAACAGTTTGGATCTAATAGGGCATCAAGATCTGAACTATTCAGAAGATACGAAACTGTCCACTATTCGACACTTAGAGTGTATATCAGTAGACAAAATGTCTGTATTCGACATTAAGAGTGTATATTAATAGATACGAAACTGTCCAAGGTAAGTTACACTGCATGTTAATGGTTGATCTGCACTCGAAATAGACAGTTAGGGTAGCACACACTCGGCTAGACAGTTAGTATAGCACATATTCAAACTAGACAGATATGATAGTATGCACTCGAACAAGATAGATAGGGTAGCATACACTCGAACTAGACACATAGGGCAGCATACACTCGAACTAGACAGATAGGGAAGCATACACTCGAACTAGACTGATAGGGTAGCATACATTCGAACTAGACACATAGAGTAGCATACACTCGAACTAGACAGATAGGGTAGCATACACTCGAACTAGACATATAGAGTAGCATACATTCGAACTAGATATATAGGACAGCATAAACTCGAACTATGCACATAGGGTAGCATACACTCGAACTAGGTATAAAGGGTAGCATACACTCGAACTACACATAGGGTAGCATACGCTCGAACTAGACACAAAGGGTACCAAACACTGGAACTAGACACATCGGGTAGCATACACTCGAACTAAACAGATCGGGTTGCATATACTCGAACTAGACAGACAGGATAGCACACACTCGATCTAGACAGATAAATAAGCAAACACTCGAACTAGACAGATAGGGTAGCACACATTCGAACTAGACAGATAAGGTAGCATACACTCGAACTAGACAGATAGGGTAGCATACACTCGAACTAGACATATAGGGTAGCATCCACTCGAACTAGACACATATGGTAGCATACAGTCGCGAGAACCATATTCACTTGTTCATATCCATGAAAGAAATATTGGCATCATGAATATTTATAAGCTGAAATGTTTTAATAACCGTACATGAACACAGTAGCGTTTACATTGGCACAAACTGTAGAATCACCTTTATATAGTTCCAAAAGTAAACAGAACACAACCTTACCATATGGCTCCTACACGAGCTGTCTCGTCTGTGTCTACTTTGTTGGCAACGACATGGGCAGGCGTTTATATGACGGAAACGATTAACAGTTTTACTTCATAAATATTTATGTAAGTGACGAATCAAATCTATTTTACTTCTTACTCGTACAGGAACAGACCCATATCAGACAGATCCTACGGGAGCCGTCTAGTCTGGGGCTTCTCTATTTTCAAAAGCATAGAAAGGTGTATTTATGGAGTAAATAGTTAAACAAGGAAGTACACACAATTAAACGAGATTAGTTCTGTTAATTCGGATCAATATGTTGATTTGCAAATAGCTGTATTATGACGTTTTGGTTATATGTACAATAAAAACATAATGTCGTTGTAGATATATTATCATTATTATCATTATAATTATTATTATTATTATTATTATTATTATTTTTATTTTTTTATTTTTTTTATTATTATTATTATTATTATTATTATTATTATTATTATTATTATTATATGTTATTATTATTATTATTATTATTATAATTATTATTATTATTATTATTATTATTATTATTATTATTATTATTATTATTATTATTATACCACATTTACATAGCGCCCTTTTCACACTGGATATGTGCGTTCAAACGCGCTTATATATTAATATAATTATATTATATAAGATATATATTAATTATCACAGAAACTGTTTCTGCTTAAATTAAGATTTCCAGAACACACACGTACAGTTTCTGCCAAATGGCCTTTACTGATGTGTAACGGCATAACAACAGGAAACATAACAATTATGTCTCCTGTCATAACTATTGGCAAATATTTCCTCATTTGCATTTCTAAACAGAATGAATTTTAAACTAGACACTTGCCCAAATATCTAAATGTTTTATGAATTAGTATTTTCTTCTGAATGAACGAGTCTGCAAGAAACATTTAGCCGATGTCACTTTTAAAAACAAATCATCAGAGGTCCTTTGAACTGTTTCTATACAGCTAGATACACAGTTTTAAGGTTTAAATTAAATTATTATAATGTATTTATAAACGCTTTAGTTTTCCTGCATTTAAGATTCCTCACTGACAACGAGTATCAGTCAGTTTACGTTTAAACCATTGGGTGATGTTAACTTCTTAAGTTTATACTCCTTGTTCATTCCGTTTGTACAGATATTGAAGATTCGGAATTCAAGGTTTTGCAGGAAGGGGACAAAATAGGTGAAGGGAAGCTGATAGACTCCGGTCGACATATATATCAAAGCATGTCAAAATCATTTTCATCGACATCAACGCAAACAGAATCGGAGGACATCATTGGTGCAAAGCCAAATACTGACAATGGCTATGATAACGAGTACCTCAAACCACCACGACCCCATAAGCCAGTGCCAGTTCATTCGGTGAGCTCCAGCAAGTCAAAGCTAGAACTGATTCGAGAACTGCTCGAATATGAAACTGATCCCGAAAGACTTTTATGTGAATGTTTCGGAATAGAAAAGGACGTGAAGAAGTTAGACGAAAAGTTGGCTTCGTTGGTAGAAAGTGCGGAAACCCTTAAACACTTATCACTGCTCGACAAAACAGATGTTAAAGAAGGTCAGTGTTCCATGAATGTTTTTGATGGATTTTATTAAGCATGTACGTCTTAATTGTTTCATATTTGACTCATTCTATTTTATTCATGGATTTTTCATTTAGTAAAGTATTCGGTTGTTCGTTAGGCTATTCATGAGGTCAGTTTTTTTTATCTAGGCAGTACAGATATAGACGATCCGTAATCCAATGTATTGCAGGCAAGGGACAAAAATGAACACCGGTCGAGTTTTGTCGGTCAGACAGTCATTCAATCGGTACATCAATCATGTCGTTGGTGTCCATAGGGGTTTATTGTAAACATGTTGTCAGTCAGGCAAATCACTCAATCAGTCTATCAATTATCTCTATGTGTTTAGTTTAAAACTGTTGTCAGTCAGGCAAATAATTCAACCAGTCTATCAATTATCTCTATGGGTTTAGTTTAAAACTGTTGTCGGTCAGGCAAGTCATCCCATCAGTCCATCAATCATTTCTAGGGATTTAGTGTAAAACTGTTGCTATTACAATCAAATCCGTGTTGACCTTTGCACATTGTATAGGCGCTGATATCCAAACCATATAAATGTCTGTTTTCAACAGAAAGTCAGCCAAACTATTCAACTGTCTGTTTTAAATAGAAAGTCAGCCGAACTATTCAACTGTCTGTTTTACAACAGAAGGTTGAGTAATTCGTGTGTCCGAAAGTCGGAATGATTAAGCATAAACATAACTGAGAACTTGATGGTGTTCAGACCAGTCTGCCTGTGTTTTACTTGTCACACACCTGTGTTTATATCCATACATTAAAAAAAAAGATACCCGTAGCTATGAAAAAGTATTTGCGCCGTCCAGCATTAAACCTGCATTAAATTAGGACTATCTGAAAGTGCGGTTTTCATACTTATCTTAACGTCCGGTTTAGAGGGGGTTACCGTATGTCGTACCTAGCTGAGTTTATTGGTTGTTAGGAGTATGCTGATTTTATAACAGCAACCTACGGACGAACTAGTGATATCATTTGCAAACAGAGTTGATCAAGATGAGACACGATGTAATGCGTCGTCTCATCACGATTTAACTGTTCTACATAGGTACATGTAATGTGTTTTTCGAGAATAAATAAAAGACAATTTTAAAATTATAATTCATTTAGAGGATTTCTTTTGTCAATGAAAATTTGTTAGGTATTGTTAAGGCTACCTTTTTCCTTCACATAATCGCATTTTAACGTCCTTGCAGACAAGGTAGACCCAAATCAGACACTCCTGTAGGAACCGTCTGATCAGGATCTGCTGTTTGCTTATGGTATAATATAGATCTGAGTATACAAGTTCTGCTTGAGCCAAAATGCTCGTATATAGATAATCTAATAATAATCTGTTCATGATGTCATTATATCTTATATGAATACTCGACAGGGAAAAGGTTAATAAGGTAAAATAGTCAAACAGGGAGAGCCACACACAAAATGACACCGTACCATACACGATCAAACAAGTCATGCAATGCAGCCTCGATTGGCCGAGCAGTCACGTGAACTTCCGCATAACTCGGGGACACAGCTAGTTTTCATGGAATGTCTAAATAAGGAAGATCAAAATACAAAACAAATTCACCTTTAGCGTCGTTGATTTTATTTCCGCAGAGAAAGAGACTTATTTTGATTGCTTATTCATATTATGGTTGCTTATTCATAATAATATTAATGCTAGGGGTTGTGTCAGTCTTCCATTATGAACAAATGTTTGAAGGCAAATTAGTGAGAAAAACTACCCAGATATTTGCACATAAACGAATACAAAACGGAGATGTGAAAACAGCTTGGATATATAAGGTGCATTGAGTAAACATGTCGTTTATGTGTTTTGTAAATCAAATGGATTATTACTGTTTACAGAATTCAATTCGTCAAGCTTTTGTGCCAAGATTGACACTGTTGACACCCTTACTTTAAATGTACTGTGTGTGGTGTATAACTGTACCCTGCTTGTGTTTAGTAGGTATTTGTTTATAGAATCTACCGTCTGTAAACGGTTAATCATTTGCATAGGTAAATGTGTATATCGCATTTATAACCAGGAAGAAAACAAGCCAAAGGTACTAAAGATACAACAAAAATAGTTACACCCTTAAAGTGATGTCGCTTGGACTGTTTATATCTATCTCTTTAAACACAGTATGTATTCTGATTAGAGACCTAGACCAAATCCATACTATTCGACAATGTTACGATGGACAGGTCCAAAATGTGGCAATACTTGTTGACAAACGATACTTTTCTTGACTGTTCCTTATCATTTACATATTTTAAGAATCATGAATGCTGATTGGTTGCAAGCACGCGCTGGTGCATATATCACGAACAGCAATACAGGTAGTCAAACAACCAGTAATTATGCATACACATCAAATAAATCACCACTGAAAGGACGGTAACATGCCACTAAGTAAACATAATATGTCAATCTATTAATCTAAGTGACATTTTAGCAGGGTGTTGAGAAACAGTTTGTTTCTAGATGAGACGTCACGTAATATGTCGTCTCATTAGGATACGAAATGTGACCACAGATGTTTGTTTTCCCAAAACGAACTTAAGTGATACCTATGGATGAACGCCGGGGAATGAATCATCGCCGTCGTAAAAATTAATCTTCCTGTTTGTGTTCCCGGTTCATCGGGAATTTATTCAATATGTATAAAACAATAATTTATGGAAAATAAAATTAAAATTTATTGCTTGTTTTTTCATTACAGTACCCATGCGCCTGCATGGTGTTAAAGGCGAACGTCCACTTGAATCATTTTTACTTATGTTTTTTCCTTACAAATAACTGTCCTTATCATGCTCTTAAGCTATAAATTATTTTCATGTTACATATATTTAAACCTTTAAATCATGTTATTACGTAAATATGTGCGGACAATATGTTTTCTGGTGTCACATTCATATGTAGCAGCATATATTCTGGTGGCATAATCATGAGTAGCAGCATGTGTTCTGGTGTCATATTTTATACGTAGCAGCATGTGTTCTGGTGTCACATTCATACGTAGCAGCATATGTTCTAGTGTCATATTCATACGTTGCAGCATGTGTTTTGGTGTCACATTCATACGCAGCAGCATGTGTTCTGGTGTCATATTCATACAAAGCCGCATGTGTTCTGGTGTCATACTCATACGTAGCAGCATATGTTCTGGTGTCATATTCATACGTAGCAGTATGTGTTCTGGTGTCATATTCATACGTAGCAGCATGTGTTCGGGTGTCATATTCATACGTAGCAATATGTGTTCTGGTGTCATATTCATTCATACGTAGCACCATGTGTTCGGATGTGATGTCATATTCATACGTAGCAGCATATGTTTTGGTGTCATATTCATACGTAGCAGCATGTGTTCTGTTGTCATATTCATACGTAGCAGCATGTGTTTTGTTTTCATATTCATACGTAGCAGCATATGTTCTGGTGTCATATTAATATGTAGCAGCATGTTTTCTGGTGTCATATTCACACGTGGCATGTATTCTGGTGTCATGTTCATACGTAGCAGCATGTGCTCAGGTGTCATATTTATACGTAGTAGCATATGTTATGGTGTCATATTCATACGTAGCAGCATGTGTTCTGGTGATATATTTATACGTAGTAGCATATGTTATGGTGTCATATTCATACGTAGCAGCGTGTGTTCTGGTGATATATTCATACGTTGCAGCGTGTGTTTTTGGTGTTATATTCATACGTAGCTGCATATGCAAATTGCCATTGTCTTACATGTTTACATGCAATTCAGTAAATTGTTTTTTTTAAAATGCCTCCAGTTTTTCATATTAGTGCCATACAATGTACCATAGTTAATCAATGTTATATACCTTATATGTAAAACATCTGTATGTAACGCTATGTCTCTATACACTGTTTATAAAGGTCCAAGTGAACTTTTTCCTACGACGTTGACCGTGCATTATGTGTACAGTAGAAGCTTCGAAACGGCCACATATTGAGTAGCATACATGTTTTTAAAATCTGATGGTTATTCAAATTTTTTCACATACCTTTCGCCCTGTATTATGTTCGACCATTATGACACACCAAGGCCAAGACTTCACTTGCGTAGCCGCTAGCCTGCAGATGAATTTTATTGTAAATCTCCATTACAGAATCTGCGGACGTCACTTGGCCTACTCTACTGCATTTCGGTGCCGAGTTTAACCTAGTCAATTTCTGTGACGTATTGCTTAGCAACCCGTTCCTGTACTACTGCTGTTCGATGACCAATAAAGACGACATGCTGCCCCATCAGTTGGCTCAGCTTAGGGGCCACACGGATCTGGCCGAGATGCTCAAACAGTTCCTGAAATTTATAAAAGCAGGTATTCCGAATTTTCTCATATACACACCTTTATATAGACGTTTCTGTTGGTGTACAACTAATGCTCCACCACTTACTCCATTAACAACTAAGGTAAAAAGTAATGATATCATGAATATTAATAAAAATAATGAGATTTATGTTTATAATAGCACATGGACAGAGGGAATTTTGGCCATTACGACAACTGTAGAATCTTCTTTTTATTCTATGCAATAAGCAAACAAATTAAAGTGGGTAAAGGGTTAGGTCAAGGTCGCATTTAGCAGGATGATTGATTAATAATTAGCTTCACACGATTATATGCATAACAGAAACATACCTATTGTACATAGCAACATCTACATTGAATTTATATGACTAAGATTCCAAATCTGTTTATGTGTTAATAAATACTGTATTCTCCATAGTAAATGTGAGCGGTGTAGTGGTGTGTGGTGGTCTAGTGGTAACGCGCATGACTACCAATCCGGAGATCCGGGTCAAATCCCGATCCCTCCAGGAAATTTCAGAGATGAAAAGCAATTTCAGAGATGCTTTTCAGTGTCTCCCACCCACGACTCCTTTCCACCCAGGGGTTAAAATGGGTACATCTGAGGGTCACGAACCGGTACTGCGGCAGCATGATTGCGCCATATGTTAACAATATTGTAGGCGATCGACCAGGGGAGTAAATGTACAGTCGGCTGAGCGGTACTTCGGACTGAAAGTAAACTATAACTAGGTCCTTTTTTAAATATCCCCAGTCTAATAAACGCACTTTACTTCTTGCAATACGGACTGTTTACGATGAAAAATCTGCTAAACCCTATATAGTAACCATTAAATAAAGAAATGTAAGTTTTTCAAAATATAGATGGTATATTAATGCAGATTGTATTTTGCATGCATTGCTTTCATTCGGTATATACAAAATGCAAGGCTCTCTTTTTACAACATGTTACACCCCGGGGCGTTTATTAGATATACTACGGTATGTAGCATATGTTGGAGCCAATGTATTCGATAAAGTGGCTTGTTACACGATCGGACTAAGAATTCTCGGTATTCAACAAGTAATTAAACGTTTACTGTATTGTATTACAAGAAGTTATATACACCGTATCGAAGTCGTATGCCCAGTAGATCACGGATTATTGATATACCATTGGTGAATCTGCAGAAATATCGAAACATAAACACATGCCAATATATACTTAATACCATGATTTGATATATTCATAGTGTATTATTCTTACATTTTAAATCGGTGGCGTATGCCGAGTTACACGTATGAATATTTTTTAAATTATAACTTGAGTATGTCCCATAGACTGTAATTACAACAGTTTTGAACTTTATATTATATATTTATATTGTGTAGCAGGCAAGGATGGGAAGCACGACAGCGGCTTTTCGACCGACACTCCACGACTGTCGACGATATCTCAGCACATAGATCGGGACGGCAGTTATGTTGCACCCCCTGTGCCGCACATGACCTCCTATGTAGGCCAATATCTAAACGAGATCGAGCAAAACGACGAGGAGAATGACGAATATCTTAACGAAGCCGGTTCGTACTTAGTACAGTATATTGTTACAGTATTACCTTTTTATATCTCGCCCATTGAACTTATTACATCGTAAACAGTTTTATGCATGGTCTATTTAATGCCATTGGTAGATATGAGTATTAAACTGTTTAAAACTGTGATCAGATCTACCCCTCCTATAGGAGCAATGTAGTCAAATATACCCCTCCTATAGGAGCAATGTAGTCAGATCTACCCCTCCTATAGATGCATTGTAGTCAGATCTGCCTGTCCTATAGGAGCAATGAGGGGAACAATGTGGTCAGATCTACTTCTCCTATGGGAGCAATGAGGAGAGCAATATAGTCAGATATATCCCTCCTACAGGAGCAATGTAGTCAGAATTACCCCTCTTAAAGGTTCAATGTAGTCACATCTGCCCCTCCTATAGGAACAATGAGGGGAGCAATGTAATCAGATCTGCACCTCTTATGGGAGCAATGTAGTCAGAACTACCCCTCCTATAGGAGCAATGTAGTCAGATCTACAACTCCTATATACGCAATATAGTCAGATCTACCCCTCTTATAGGTCCAATGTAGTCAGATCTGCTGCTCCAATAGGAACACAATGACGGGAGCAATTTAGTCATATCTACCCCTCCTATGGGAGCAATGTAGTCCGAACTACCCCTCCTATAGGAACAATGTAGTCAGATCTACTCCTCCTGTAGGTGCAATGTAGTCAGATCTGTCCTTCCAATAGGGACAATGAGGGGAGCAATGTAGTCAGATCTATACCTCCTATGGGAGCAATGGATCTAACCCCCTTATAGGAGCAATGTAGTCAGATGTACCCCTCATGTAGGAGCAATGTAGTCAGATGTACCCCTCCTGTAGGAGCAATGTAGTCAGATCTACACCTCCTATATGCACAATGTAGTCAGATGTACCCCTCCTATATGAGCAATATAGTCAGATCTACCCCTCCTATAGGAGCAATGTAGTCCGATCTACCCCACCTATGGGAGCAATGTAGTCAGAATAACCCCTCCTATAGGTGCAATATGGTAACATCTGCCCCTCCTATAGGAGCAATGGAGAGAGCAATGTAGTCCGATCTACCCCTCCTATAGAGGCAATGTAGTCAGAATTACTACTGTTGAAGGTGCAATGTAGTCAGATCTATCCCTCCTATAGGAACAATGAGGGAAGCAATTTAGTCAGATCTAAACCTCCTTTGGGGGCAATGTAGTCAGAACTACCCATTCTATAGGAGCAATGCTGTCAGATCTACCCCTCCTGTAGGAGAAATTGTAGTCAGATCTACCCCTCCAAAAGAAGCAATGTAGTCAGATCTACACCCCCTATATGCGCAATGTAGTCATATCCCCCCCTCTAGGATAAATGAGGGGGGGCAATGTGGCCAGATCTACACCTCCTTTGGGAGCAATGTAGTCAGAACTACCCCTCCTGTAGGAGCAATGTAGTCAGATGTACCCCTCCTGTAGGAGCAATGTAGTCAGATCTACACCTCCTATATGCTGAATGTAGTCAGATCTACCCCTCCTATAGGAGCAATGTAGTAAGAACTACCCATCCTATAGGAATACTGTAGTCAGATCTACTCATCCTGTAGGAGCAATGTAGTCAGGTGTACCCCTCCTATAGGTGCAATGTAGTCAGTTCTGCCCCCTCTAGAATCAATGAGGGGGGCAATGTAGTCATATCTACACCTCCTTTGTGAGCAATGTAGTCAGAACTACCCCTCTTAAAGGAGCAATGTAGTCAGATCTACCCCTCCTGTAGGAGCAATGTAGTCAGATGTACCCCTCCTGTAGGAGCAATGTAGTCAGTTGTACCCCTCCTAAAGGAGCAATGTAGTCAGATCTACACCTCCTATATGCACAATGTAGTGAGATCTACCCCTGCTGTAGGAGCAATTTGATCAGGATATTCTGTTTGCTTAGGCGTGAACAGAGCGTTTGTATGAAGGAAAGGGTTAAAATTAACAGATTATGTGGATAAAAACAGGTAGCTGCTGAATCAAACCAAACGTAATGCAGAACTTTCGATTTTCATTAAACTACCCAGAAGTTTACCTCTTTTTAGTTGGTTTTGTTGAGAGATTTTACAGTAACATTTGACTTTAGGCTAAACCTCGAACGACTTATTATGTCCTCCAGGTTTTTTTCAGGTATTCCATCTTGCTTGGAAGAGTCAGGAAATAGTTGTCTCATCAAGAAACAAAATGATTATTTCCTGTAAACAAATGATAAAATTGATAAATATTTCGATACTGAGGTGGGTTGATTGTAAACTTCATCCACCATTCTGAAGGTTATTTAGTTAAGAGATACATAGTAAATTACGATCGTCATGTTTTCAAAGTCGTTTACCGCTCCAGCGAAACCTCACTAATTAATGATCTATATTACAGAGTTACGAAAGATCAGAGAGACGAATGTATCTGGATACCAGCAGCATAAACTGAGCATAATGTCCGATACGGGATACAGTGACTCAAGTTAGTATGTCCGAATGTCATTTGATTACCAAACATCCAATAGTCTTATAGTATTAATATAATTCTTTCATTTACGGTGTAAGACTTAACACGTGGAGAAATCGAACAATTAGATTTTGGGATTTACATAGCATTTGTTTTTCAAAATCCAGTAAAACACATCTCTTTAACAGCTATTGAAAAGAGGTCTACAAATCAAGGATACAATTTAAGTAGAAACATACAAATGAACAGTTGTTCTACAATAAGCGTTTTAAAGACGCCAAAGTTTAGTTATAAAATGGAGATTAAAGAGTTCTGTGATTTACTGTTTGTTATCTTTACTCATGTATACAGGGTGTCCCATAAAAACCGGAACCCTGGATAAAATTTGTATTTTAACCAATGTAACAGTACACTTTGAAATATAAATATGTACCGTTGTAGATCGGCCATTTGTGCATATGTCTGCCAAATTTCTCTTAAAAATATGTATTGGTTTTAAAGATGAGTATTTTAATGAATGCACCTAATATCTGTTTTAACACGATAGTCGTATATTGCATATTCCGTGCCTATATCATGTTTAAAACGGAGTTTGGGGTGCTTTTATTTAAATGCTGATATCTTAAAAACCAATGAATATGTTCAGACAAAATTTAGACAATGTATAGCAAAATGCTGTCTCTACTAAGCCATATGTATATATTTTTAATTTAAGTTAGCAATATTGATAGAAATGGGACAACACGCAGGTCTTAATACCGGGTTCCGTTTTTTAGACACCCTGTAGACTGTAGATAGAACAATGTAGAATGAGTATATGTTAATTTTATAGAATTGTAGATCGCATGCTATAATGAATAGATACATTTGCGAGACACTGCATGTGATGCAAACTAATATAGAGATAAATATTATGCTAATAATCACACACTTGTAATTTCGATTCGGGCGCTTTACATACAGAGTAGATTCTAGGCATCTGAGTATGCCCCGCAATGTTTATTTATTGGCTCGGACATGTACAATGGGCGATCATTATCCAGGGAGACTGTTGCTAAAAACCTTGTTCCGAGACATTACCCCTCTCTCCTCGCGCTTATAACAAGAAAACAGGTATTTGCAAACTGCATTGAAGTTCTACTTTTGTTCAACCGAGGGCAGTGTTGGAACCCATCTAGCACTAATCTTGTTCATGCTCAATTTGTCCCGAACTACCTGAAATACCGATAACTTTGAGGTGCTGAATAAATACGCTTCTTGCAAAATGACTTGCTGATATATCTTGATACGGCAGTCAATATGTTTGATCATTTGTAGGTTTACTATGTATGATTGATGCCCACCGTCACCTCTGTTTCTAACATCGCTCCTGTCATATCACAATTGCGCTACCCAAGAATAAAACACACTGCATGACATGCTTGAATCTTTAAACTGTTCTGAAATCGTTTGAAAAAAAAGCGATTCCCTTCCTTCAAGAAGAAACTTTATGACAGCAAATTAATCTGCGGATGTTGAGCCCATATTACCATTTATAGATACAATGTATAGGTTATGTATACTTACCATTTATACATACACTGTATAGGTTATGGAGACTTACCATTTATACATACACTGTATAGGTTATAGATACTTACCATTTATACATGCACTGTATAGGTTATGGATACATACCATATATATATATATATACACACTGTATAGGTTATGGATACTTACCATATATACATACACTGTATAGGTTATGGATACTTACCATATATACATACACTGCATAGGTTATGGATACTTACCATATGTACATACACTGTATAGGTTATGGATATTTAAACGTCGCATTGTTTCGATTTTGAAAAGTATTCCTGCATGAAGTCTTGTTTATGCATTCTGACATGTACTTTGCAACATGTCGCGCATCGCTTTTGTCTTAGTCTACATGTTTTTGTTTCATTGACTAAGTTTGTGGATTGTTTTGGTTTCGGCGCCGTGACATTAAATCGGTCATATAGTGTCTGATTGCAGGAAGCGTTCTTGATTTCCCGTGCATTATATAACGCATACATGGGACCACGATGGAAAAAAGGAAAACGTCTGTGTTCGTGTTTTCCTTGGTATTAGTGCGCATTTCATGGCTTTTTTTATTTAATGCTTCTTGTTGTTTTTGCCGTGTGATATAAATTGTTTACCGAAATAAATCTATATATCTATGGGATCGAAATCATCATCATAGCCTTTCATTTAGTTCTTGCTAGATGACATATTTGCTAAATGAACAACATATCCCGAATACAGGTCAACCCTTTCAATCGAGCAAGGGGTGTACTATAAGTGCGAAGTTTCCTAAACGAGTTCATACCATTCACTGTTATAATTGGCTACATTCACTTTATTGATATGTTGATATCGCTTATAGTTCGAGTTTGACCCGTGATTTGTGACCTTTAGGACGAGTCCACCCGTAGAGGTAAACCGCGTCACAAAACTACGTATTTATTCCGGGGTTACCTGTGGTTATACATACATGTAATAAGCATATATATACTAATACTGCACGATTACTACGAGTATCTTGTGACAATCATTGTCCACTTACCCATATATTAGAATGGTTGCAAATTTTATTAACAGAAAAGTGCAGTCACGGCTCAGCTCTCGAAATCGAACTATAGTATTAGATCACCCACAGGCTGTCGTACTAATGTAGATTGCTTAGACACGTAATGCATATGCACGTATGGCTTCAATTGTATTGATGTTCAGTATGTATGTGCGTGTTGCCTGATTATTGCAGTCCAGGAAGAGTCAGACGAAGATGACAGTATACTTGATGGATTATCTCCTCTTCCGAGTAAGTTAAATACGGTCACACTTTCAACTCTGGCAAAGTAACAACTGAAGTGTTCTACTTTAGTGCCATTTATACCTTTGAAAAGTGGAAGGAAAACAAAACAAATGAAAAGTAAACAATAACCCTTTACTTTCATAATAGTATCATGGAATGTATATTTGTAAATGTATTTTGGTTATTTTCTTTTGCTTTACAGTCATGTAAGGCTGCATACATTTTTAGTTTTCTTTTCCGTTTATGGCATAAGAACAAATACGGGAATTTCGATATCGTATATCAATTAAAGCTTTCGCATGCCTATTGTAATATTAACACCTTATGCTTGAAAGTAATATTCACAGTAGTACAAACATTAATGAAATGATTTATAAAGTTCAAAAACTCAAATAAATGAGTGGCATAATTTACAAGTTCAAAGTTTGAATCAGTGATTTGACGCAAAACGGCTATCATAGCTATGACTAACGAACGACGAAAGCAATAGTTCTGGCTATATGGGATATGTTGTGAGTAGCCAAATTCTACAAACTGATATTAAGCTTAATAACATTTTCCAAGACGGGATTAATACCAGTTTGTACAAAATGACTACGAGCATCATATCTTTTTTATTATATAACTTGTTTCGACGACTAAAATACCCTTTAAGACATGTACTGCTTGTATATTTACACAATAGCGCGTGGTGTTTCTATATGACGTCACAGCTTATATCAAACATGTGTAATATAGAGAAATATGTAATGGCTATAATAACTTGAATACGAGGGAGGTTATGTGATAAAAAACGTGATAAAGTCCACGATAATCATGACTAACGAGGAATTTATAGTTGTATATAAAGATACAGTGAAGTTTTACATAACCATGACTAGCAAGGAAAACAATATGTGTAAATATTATTTCTATCACAACCAAAGCGTCAGCAGGTAAATACCATTTCGGTTGTGATAGAAAGAATATTTACACATTGGATTTACCAACCAGATGAACACTTTCATATTAAGGAAAAATATAGTTATATGCAAATAAGTAACACATGCTATGATAACACTTATGTTACTCAAAGTTATAGCAAGAAGGATGTTACACAAGGCTTATAATATTTGCGACAATAATAGCAGAATGCATCTTGACGACTAATTTCAAATTTGAATAAACATTCCACATGATTTTAGGATATTACTCGAATAAGCAGTGTAGCATGTAGCACTATTATTCCTGTGCACAGTGCATTTACTATAAAACCCCTCTTTAACGACCTCTGAAAATATACATCATTCTCGGTTTTTCTCGGTGCTAGCTTAATGCATGACGAAAGTTAAGCAGAAATGTCTGCTATGTGTTCATCATATTCGTTCTGTAGTAAGCAACCATATGTTTTATAGAGATCCGTGTGAATTCATAATCTGGTCGCTATAGAGACGTTTTTACTGTATACTCACATTGGTTTAGGATAACTGGTAAGTATTCAATCAAATTCACGATTTGAAACCTGCAATTTAGGATACAGTAAACATAGTGATAGAAGACTGGACGGAGGCAACCATTGTTGTTTTATAGTCAAATTGACTACCTGTTCGCTTCCCTATTCAATGATGTCGATTTTCCTCAGGTCCACACGATTCTGTATTCTCAACTGGAAGTGACGTATTTTATTCACCTGAAGAGAGAAGACAGAAACCAGTAGTGGCTCCTTTCGAAGGTGTTCTGGATATATCGAAACTCCCGGCCTACGGTATGACGTCATGCCATCAAATAGCACAAAATCAATCACGCTGATATAACCAGACCATCTAGATTAGCCCACATTTTAACTTGTATAACTCATTTAAGTCGACCAAATATATATTATAAATTGCACAGTAAATTGTGAAAGAAACAGTGCAGAACATACATTTGCCACTCGAATCCTTTGATCATGGTCTACACGGTTTCCCTATGCCTCTATTAAGGGACACATGACTTTTCTCGTGTAAGATTGTCATTCTAGCTTGTTTTATACACATGTATGTAACATTGTCTATGTAGGAAATAGCATAATTAAAATCTAGTTTAATAGGAATTGCTTGCTTACATTATTATTCAGCATCCTCGTAGATTAGTAACCGTATTCAGTATGGTTGGTGCTAGTCATTTTAATAAACCTCGATAACATTTGGAGAATTTTATCTACACATTTTTACACATACTAACCTACACACATTGTACACACCTACATATCTACATGCTTACACGCATTAACATCTACACATGTACACACCTACATACCTATCTACACACATACACACTCACATAACTATACATTGACACACCTACATATTTACATACCTACACACCAACACAATTACACACCTACAACACCACCTACAATCTTACACACCTGCATACTTACATATCAAGATAAGTGTACACTATCACTCCAACAACATACACTCTTACTCTCTTAAACGTTTACACACTTACATACATACACACATATACACTTACACACCAGTATTTACATACTTACACACTTACACATCTACCTACCTTTACGCATACACACTTACACACATACTTTTACACAAATACACAATTACAAACTTACATATTTACACACCTACATATTTATATTCTTACATACTTGCTCTCTTATTCACATACACAACTTCACACATACACATTTACACGCTTACCCGCCTGTAAACTTACACGGCTACACATTTATACACATACACACCTATATTCCTACACCTACACACCAATACATACCTACACCTTTACACACCTACACCTAAACACCTACACGTCTACACACATTCACACATACACACTAAATCCATATGCACAAATATTTGCAAATTGCCTGGAACTAGGGTAACTCGGTGTTTTATCATTTTATCAAGACCCAAACTGTTTGGTTCACAATTAGTTGTTTTTTCAAAGTGTTACTGTAGATAATTGTTTAAGCACCACTCTATTTTTCAGTTACATTATAACAAAAGCATGTCATTATCACGGTGATCACGAAACTTTACACGTCCATATATCAATAAAGTTTTTTCCATGTCATTCACTTAGAACGAACACATGGAAGACGAAAATACGTTTCTTATATAAATTATTTCGAATAAATGCACAAATCTTTTGGCGTCATTTTTCGGAATTATGAAAAATGGCATTGGAACTTTTGCAAACTATTAATATTAGAACTTAAACTGTATTCTGATCAGTTAGTTCCTGTTTTGATTTTTCAAACGAACTCCCAGTACAAGAAAACCTTTATTTATCGCCTACTATCATATGTAATGAAACCTTGTAGTGCCTACGTCACAAGAATATTGAACATTGCAATTTACTGCACGCAATTTAAACTCAGATCAGATATTGTTCTGGAAAGCCGGTTTGTTCAGAGACTATACTGTGTTCCATTTGTATGTATCCAGATTCAGATCTACACTGTCTGAAAAAAAATCATAGCATATGCTCGATACACTAAATGCAAAAGTAATAAAGTCAAGCAGGCAAAGCCATATACAAGACGCACAACCAAAACATCGATAGATAGCATAAGTACATGTATGAGTCATGCAGGAAACACCGAATACAAAACACACAACCGCCCAAAAAGCACCACGACTACAAACAGCATATGTACATGTATATAAAAGAGACGGACAGACATAACATACAAACAATAGGGGGAGATGGAAGTACCGCCTTGGAACGGTCAGTGACAAATGTCACTGGGGTTAAACCGGTAGCCACCCACACAAACACACACCAAAATACACGCACATACACAAGATGAACACAGAAAACATTAACAAACACACACTTACTAGCGATAAACATTCAAAACATGAACAAAAGCACAAGTACAAAGACACAAGACAAACAAAAGTACGGGTCACAAAAGTTTACCGCCAATGAACGGCCAGTGGCAAAATCACCACTGGGGGTTTAAACCGGTTTACGGACGTCCTAACCTCGCACTTATTTCGAAGTCACCCTAGCTTAACAAATAATGTAAATAAAAGTACCCTCGCCGGACTTTCCCACAACATAGAAGACGGTTAACACATGACAATATGTAACACATATCATAAAACTGCGACAAACCCGTCCAATATGTACTCAATGACTTTGCTGAAGTCAGCAAACCATACTATAGCACTCAACAATGATGTCACTTAGCTTTCATATCAATTGTATGACTGAGTATTTTGTTTAAATATCTGCACTTTTGCATGTTGCATGCCATGTCAATACCCACAGAGTAAGCTTCCACTATAGATGTATCATACTTGCTATATAGTGCTATCGCTAGTATAATCGGAATTGTAATGTACAGTATATTGGTTCATATGTCATCTTCGTGAAATATATTGATAATGTCTTTACAGCAACACATTTTTTGAATGTTATTAATGTCGAGACATTTTAAAAAAGGTATTAAGTATAACATACATATGCTGTGAAGAACTGTGAAAATATGAAAACCTGAAATATACGCTTTTCGAGATATCAGTGCATGTCCGGTTTGATGTGATGTTTATGTTGATGCCTTCACAATGCTATCTCTCAATGACAGCGACTTTCTATTTCAGATCCTCATAAGCTGTCTAAATCTGTTACCGAACCAATCATGCAGCATAGAGTCGGCGAGCCCCACTTCCGACGAAAAGACATTATAAGCCACTTAGGAATTGAGGTATAAAGCAATCATAAACTAAATGTCCCGTAATAATGTTTTAGGTTCGCAGGTTAAAATTTTTAGTTGGTGACACAGTTGAAAGTTATTGCGTTTATACTTTGTAAACATAATAACAACGAAAAGTAGACGCAATTGTCATGTGTTTTTGTAATTTTAGCATGTTCTTTTGGTGTCGCGAAATTCTCCTTCAGTTTGAAAGTAACTGAATAGTAGACGTGCAAGACGCACTTTTCTTGTGGTTAGCGCCAAACATTGCATTCTTATCTTTCCTTAAAGTGTTTTCTCAGTTTAGATGAAACATAGGTAGTTTGTGTTACGACCCGTCTCTTTTAGGTTCATTGATACTTGCCATGAAAATTGCATTATGCACATCTACTATTGATGGTTATTATAACAACGAGTAGTAGACGTGCAAGACGAAATTTTCTCGTGTTAAGCACATAACTGCAGAAGTATTTTTCCCTTGTAATAGGAGTATGTTTTGTCATTTGGACATATAGCATGGGTAGGTGGTGTCGCATATTGAATGCATATTTGTCATGTATAATAACCACTGATAGCACATGTGGAGGACATAATTTTCATGTGTTTTCCGCGAGGCATTGCAGATGTATTCTCCTTGAACTTTGAGCTTGTTGACATCTGGACCTGTAACATAAGCTTGTTGACATTTGGACCTGTAACATGGGCTTGTTGACATTTGGACCTGTAACATGAGCTTGTTGACATTTGGGCCTGTAACATGAGCTTGTTGACATTTGGACCTGTAGCATGAGCTTGTTGACATTTGGACCTGTAACATGGGCTTGTTGACATTTGGACCTGTAACATGAGCTTGTTGAGATTTGGACCTGTAACATGAGCTTGTTGACATTTGGACTTGTAACATGAGCTTGTTGACATTTGGACCTGTAACATGGGTAGTTTGGTGCTTCGAACTCCTCCTTCACTATTTTCAACATAGTTACAGTAAACCATTACATCTAATTTCAATGGAGGGAAAAGTATGCCATGCAAAAGTGTTTTATAGAGGCCATGTACATCAACTTTCTGTGAAATAATGTTGTATTAGGGTACTTGTGAACTCATGGTACGAACTACATCTACATTTTCCACCAAATTTCAGTGATAGTTTGTATACATGTATCTTTGAAGTGAAGATGTGCATGGAAATGCCTGTTTAGTATCTACAAATCACACTGAAGTTACCTGATCCTGGACTTTTAACCAATATATACACATGATATATATTAAATAAAGATATGTATCACATAATTTATTTTCAGTATCTAATATATAAGAGTTATCAGCCCTTGGATTTGCGATAAAGGCTGATGTGCGGGGGTATCCATTACCTTTAGTGATAGTTGTAGTTAATCCTGTTAAACGCACATTTTGCGTTTCAAACTGACTTCAGAATCGGAATCTACGTACCTTAACACTTATTTAACACTAAACAGTACGGTTAATAAATGATTATTTGTGTTGAAAAAAATAGAAAAATGCATTGGTACGGAAATCAATGGAACAGCGTTCGCCATTGAACGGAATCAGTCGTAAGATTCAAATTTACATACCGGAAATAATCATTCGATGTATATGTGGTCAACGACCAGTGTCAGCCATTGTACATGTGAAAGCAACCTAATAAATATTCAAAGCGTTGTTCCGGAATAGAATCGGAGTCATTCAGGACTTGGCCGAAGAAGTCCGCTTCTGTCCCTACAAATCTCCGTTTCTAAAACAGAGGCTCCTTTTTAATAATTTAGCAGTATTCGGATAGCGATACTATTTAGCTGAACAAAAATAATCCTGTCGGAAAATGAGTTGTAAGCATTATATTCATTGTATGTATACGTATACAGCTTCTAGTGTTAATTGATTAATACGAACATTGCGCATAATACATCTTTAAATTACAATACTAAAAATGTTTCATTTTTTAGACTTCTCATGAAGCTGACGTTCTTTCATCGTCTCCAACGAGTGACCACAAGAAGAAAATGGGATTTTTCAAAATGTTTAAATCCAACAAGCCAAAGATCAGGAGTAAATCAGAGCCTTCTTTCCCCAAAACCGATTTCGATCAGCACCTTAGAAGGAAAAAGGTAATTGTATTTATCACGCTTTCATTATCGACCCTTTGATTTCGAAACGTTTATGCTCAAATGAGTTTGAACATTATATTTATGTTGCCCACTAAAAGCTTAGCAGTACAACAACCAGAAGTAAAGAAAATATTTTCTCTTTTGACTTTTTAACTCTTTTCACGCTACGTAATCGTTGTTCATAAAACTTGTCATCTACAGTTCTGAACGTTTACTTTGCTTATTTCATTAAAATTACTGAGGGCCAAATCTTAATGAGTTCATATAAATAAATTGGCTGGTATACTTTTATTGCAACACTTAAGTTGCTTATTAATTCTTTGGCAGCCATGTGTGCGATCACAGTTTCAAACAGATTGGATATATATAAGTAATCGAGTCACTCGTCGTCTCATCAGAATAATATTAACTATTTGACACGCTGTACTGCAGAAGAAATTGGGACACACTCATCAGGATTTAACATGTTAGATACTGTGATTATACATTTGAAATTTCCTTAATAAACAGAGAAAACAGTTGTTGACGGTATAAAGTAACTTCGATACATAGAAATTATCAATACGTAATTATGTAATTCGTTCAATGTTTGACCTTTACTATCAAACTAAATCGAAGCAGACAACATGTGTGTACATGCGAGTTACTTAGTGTTGGAAAGTGAAAAGGAGTCGCGCCACCAAAGAAAAGTATGTGGGGATTTAGCGAACTGTATACACAGGTTATATGTCACAGGGATAACACATTGGTGAGACAAACTGTATATACACAGGTTAGATGTCACAGTGACAATACATTGACGAGACTCATTCCTTGGTACATATATCAGCATCTGTATGATTTATTCTATACCTTTGAAACATACTGTCGAACTCGATGTTAACATACCGCGAAAATACAACACAGCCATTCGCATAACACTTGTCTGACACATGACTTATGTACAGTAAATATTTAGTAGACATCTCAGGTTTAACAATAACGTTTGTACTTTCAGGAAACACATTATAAGAAAACATGTCCTGAGTTTCGGTCTAGTGGCACAAGTAAGTCATTGTTTATTGTAAAACCTAATTACACGATAAATTGTGTCATACTAGTTAAATCTACCCTTTTATAGCATTGCCAAATGTGACACATACACGTTATGTTCTTCTATGTACATGTCAAGGTCAGTATGTATTACATGTACTTTCTTCTATCAATAATTAGGCTATTAGCATCAATAAGTGCTTCGTTTGTGTTCTTCTAATAATATGTAATTCATATCTATATGTACTTTGTGTATGTTCTTCTATTAGTATGTACAGTTCGGTGCAAAAATATTGATGAAATGGCGGCCATTTTGATATTTCCTGTTAACACTACGGACATCTTTTATGCTAATAACAGAAAGGAAAATGAAAACAACAAAGAACTTTTCAACTTTTTCTGACCTTAAGACTGTGCTAGATGTCCGTTCAGTCTAATAACACTCATAATTCTTCTTGGAATTGGTAAATAAAGGCTTTGTATATAGGCAGTTTGAATATCCATCCAAATCCTCTGAATGTCTGAATAAATCGTCATGGCTGTTGATTACTTGATGCATATTTCCAAGTTTTCGTTTGATGTACAATCAAACATTTTAAATAACATTATTAGTTATGCAGTGCTTAGTGTCCCTAATATGGACTATACACTGCCAGCAAATATTTATATGGGACGAGGAGAAGCCGAGTCCCATATTAATATTTGCTGGCAGTGTATAGTCCATATTAGGGACACTAAGCACTGCATAACGAATTTATCTTACCGACTACCTTTAATTTCAAGTATTTACACGCATGTTTGCATCATAGGCCTACGTGTATGGCTTGCCGTAGGGAAGCAAGGGAATTACCTCCCTTTAATAGAATTAAATAAAATATTTTGTATTTGCCTCAAATCTCGTTTATATATTTTGTTTTTTTCTGTTTTATCATTGTAAAACTAATTAATGTTTATATTTCAACTCCAATTAAAGCATAAATTATATGTATGCATTTTTTAAAACTGTAGTGATAAACATAAAATATTATTATAAGTAACAGAAAAGCATATGGTTGTCAAATAAGGGAGGTAACTCTTGTAAAGCCATGATAAGGATTTTAGTACCCCCATAAGGAATCTATGGGGGTTTCTCGTGACCTCTATTGACCAATGGAATAACAAGAATTTTGTAGGAGGTAAGATAATTTAAAATATCAGGTGACTGTGCAGGCCAAGAAAGAGATTTCATGTTATTTGCAGCACTGTATTGTTGCAGCACCCTAGACCTGTGCACTGGGGCATTTTCATCTTGAAAAATATAATTGTCTCCTGGAAAATGTCATACAATGATTGCAATATGGAAAAATAGTTAAACAGGGAGAGCCACAAACGGAATGACACCGCACCAAACACCATCTAACAAGAAACGGTAAAGCCACAAGACAAAACATAACAGGACGCATATCAAGACGAAACACATTAAACATTAAGCATATTAAACAACAAAATTGACAAAAGGCTGAAAGCAGGAGTGCCGCCTTGGAACGGCCAGCAGCCAAAAAAACAATAAAAAAAGGGCTACTGGGGGACTTAAACCTGGTTTACGGGTACCAAACCTCGTCCTTATCCCACTTGTTCAAGTTGTCTTCTAGGATGTCCCTATACTTTTCACAATTGATGTTTCCAATTAATTTTGCCAGTGTCCCTACACCATTCCAATAAATGCAACCCCATATCATTACCTTGAACTTCCAATTTATCACAATTTTTGGTATTCCACAACTTGATCTATTTTCCACTGATCCCGTTGCTAAAAACTTTTTCACAATATTTGTCACTGTAATGTAAATTCTGAAAGGAGGTGATCCCCCGAGAGCGAAATTTGCAACACAAAAAGAGAAAATTGCAGACTCGGTTTTATTGAGTCTGTTCATGAACAGTAATGAAAGTGCAACACTGCTCACGCCCCCTAGCACCGGCTTAAGCGGTATTCAATTTTCAGAACAAGAAGTACTGAAATTCATGATCTCGAAGGATCAGAAGGTATAACAACACTGAGAATGAAGTAAGTTAGTCCCAATGCCCTGCTTATTTCATTAAATTTGATTCCACTCTTCTATAAATTGCAACTTCCGTAGTTTATACGATTATTCACATCGCGCACGTGATAGGAAATCGGGTAATATTTGCATCGTGCATGTATTTGTAACATCGTGTACTTCGTGTACGTTCTTCTATCAATATGTCCTCGCATCATTATGTACATTATATATTTTCTTATATCAAACACATGTACTTCGTATCAATATCACTTCGTCGACGTTATTCTTATAAAATGTACTTTCTATGTTCATCTATATGTACTTCGTATCAATATGTACCTCGTGAATGTTCTATCAACAGACGCATATTTAGAGGGGCGGAGCAGGCGTAACCCCCCCCCCCCCCTTAAAATTGCCTCAACAAACTTTTTAAAGTAATATTTTAGATCTAGATCTACTAAAAAACAATAAAATAATCGGATTTGTTTTATTTCCCTCACCCAATTAAGCTATTTTCAACATGTATTACAATTACACTATTTAGTTATGGCATCAAACACAAAAATCTACGCCTCTCCAAAAATAAAAAAATCTATACCCCCTCCTAATCTGAAATCCTGGATCCGCACCTGATCAATATGTGCTTCGTATCAATATGTACGACGTGTACGTGATTATATTAGTATTGACTTCTTGTAACATGTTTTTCATATCAATATGTACATTGTGTACGAACGTATATCAGTGTGAACTTCATATCAATATGTACTTCATGTACGTTCTTCTATCACTATTTAGTTTATATCAATGTGTATTTCGTATAATTATGTTCTTCTATAGATATGTACTTTTTATCAATATATATTTCGTATCAGTATGCGTTTTCTAAATGATCTGTCAATATGTACTTCGCATATGTAAGTGGTAGAAGAATGCTAGAAATGCGTTATTGGTTATGAAATATACAACTTTAGGACCAGTCACAACATTGAAACGCGGCGTGACTCCGATTAACCCAATTTTTTATTTGCTTATCGAATGTATTGCTAAAGACATTTGTAAATATTATTCGTTATAATTTAAAATATTTCCTCAGTGTTTTCTATTTTTTAGCCGGATTTTTCGAGAAAAAATCCGGTTTATAGTTTGGCGAAAACCGGACGGGGTGGCGGTTGGGCCCGCGGGCGGGGGGTCGGTCGGGCGGGTGGCATGCCCTCGTTAAGAAAACTTTAACATTGCTTATAACTTCTGAATTTCTTAAGATATACATTCATATTTAGTATGCAGATAGCTTGGGTGAAGGCCGTTCACTTGATACAGGGATACATAAAATCAGGTTAAGGTCAAGGTCACTATTTCGAACGGTTTGCCGTTTTTAACAAATTTTAACACTGCTATAACTTCTGAACTACAAATGCTAGGCAATTCATATTTCGTATACAGATAGCTTGGGCGAAATCCTTTCACTTTGTACAAGGATACTTGAAATCAGTCAAGGTCAAGGTCACTATTTCCTAAACTTTGCCGTCATTAACAAAACTTTAACATTCCTTATTACTTCTTAATAACTTAAGCTAAACCATTCATATTTGGTATGCAGATAGCTTGGGTGAAGGCCATTCACTTGATACAAGGATACGTGAAATCAGGTCGAGGTCAAGGTCACTATTTCGAAAACTTTGCCGTTTGTAACAAACTTTAACATTGCTATAACCTCTGAACTACAAATGCTAGGCAATTCATCTTTGGTATACAAATGGCTTTGGGAAAGGCCTTTCATTTAATATAAAGATATTTGAAATTAGGGCAAGGTCAATGCCACTATTTAGACAAGTTGGCCATCATTGAAAAACTTCAACTTTTTTTCTTAACTGCTGAACCTCATGCTAGACAATTCATATATGGTATGGAGATAACTTTGGTGAAGGCCTTTCAATTGATACAGGGATACATGAAATTGGGTCAAGATGAAGGTTACTATTTTTAAAACTTGGCTGTTTTTAACAAAGTTTGACATTTTGCTATTACTTCTGATCCACGAGTGCTTGGCAATTCACCTTTGGTATTCAGATAGCTTTGATAAGGTCCTTACGGATGACATAAAAATACCTGCAACCAGGGCTGGTCACTATTTTGAAACATTGGCTGTCATTAAAATGTTGTTATAACTTCTGAACTACTTGGGCTAGACAATTTATAGTTGGTATGCAGATAGCTAGGGTGAATGCCTTTCAGTTGATACAAGGATACATGAAATTGAGACAAGGTCAACACACAAAAAATCCGGCTTTAATGCGGTATCCGCATTTTTTGCTAGTAGTGTCAATATGAGAATATTTCTGTGTTTTTAAGGTTCTGGTAGTACAGCTTCAACGATATCTGCTGAAAGTAAAGACGACGAAGATTCTCACTCCGTAAGTAATTCCATTATGATGCGTTGTGTTATTTTCTGTTGTTTGGATACTCAGTTGCACTTGTTTACTTTGGCCATTAACGTATAGATACCAGTCTAATACTTTGTTGTTACATCACCTGTTATAAGTGGTTGTTGGTTTACCTTTGCAATCTTTATTTACAATGCATGTTTGTATTTCAGTCCTCATATCTATCTAAGGGACACACAGGATACTTTATAAATGTGGGCAAACACTATATGTGTATTTCAGTTCTCGTATATATCTCAGGGACGTACATGCTACTATATATATTTATGTGTGCAAATACTGTTTGTTTGTAGTTCAGTCCGTATATATCTAGCTAAGGGACATACATAACACTGTGTTAATATGGACAAACACTATGTTTGTATTTCAGTCCTCACATATATCTAAGAGACGTATAATACACTATTTAAGTGTGGGCAAACACTGTATGTTTGTATTTCAGTCCTCATATCTAGCTAAGGGGCGAACAGGACACTATATTGGTGTGGGCAAACACTGTATGTTTCTGCCCGATACTCCAGAGTTACCTGATGATGTAATGTATCAATACTGCACCATGAAACCCTCTTCTCACAAACAGCTAGCTAAGTGGCGTACAGTAAATTATATTATTATGGGCATATGCTGCATGTTTCTGTCTGATAATCCGGAGTTACCTGATAATTTATCAACCCTGTATCCTGAATCACTCTTCCTTCAAATATGACAACACTTTCAATACTCACACGCCTCTTATAACCACACTCGCCAGTTATACGATTATCAACCTTAAGCACGCTGCGGGCAAATATTTATATAACATTTGCAAACAGTTTTGATCTAGAAGAGATGCCAAGTATTTGGGCATTTCTCTAGGATCCAAAATTGAAAAATGCACTGTATGTTGTACAAGGGGACAAAACCACTCATAATACAAATCAGATCAAGTTTTGAGACAGTGAAAATTCACTTATCTTGCTAAAGAGTACATAGCCAATAAGAACAACGTGTTTCCAGATATTCAGATATATAAGAAACCAAGTTCAGAGGGAAGTTAAAAATCAAAGACTGACTATATGTTAAATAAGTTAGAAGAAAACAAAAATTACCCCCAATATGTTCTGGTAAGAATTGAAATACTAGGCTATAGTAACAAAAGTAAGTCTTCTCCATGTTTAGTATCCACTAGTATTTATATCTTCTTGCGATTTATTTTTTATAAAACGTCGGTGTAGAAAGGTTTCATATATTTTTCCCCCGTACTTTAAATGATGACGTCATTTAAATGATGACGTCGCTTGTTTACCTCTAACGTTTATTTTAAAATCATTTCATTTTGGCAGACATCGTTATTCATGTTGTGAAGTTGTCTGGAGGGGGGATTTTACTTACATTTTGACTTTGGTGAAAGTGGGATAAAGTCGAGGTTGCGTACCCGTAACCTGCAGATAATAGGAAAGTCGTCGCCCTTGTTAATTTAATGCATACGCTGGCGGGCGACCTCGGCGACCTAATTACGTCTGCGTGCAATGCGTGACTTGATACAGCAGTGATAGAGAGCGAACAATACCTTGGATTGTTTGTGTATGTGCATAGTCAACGGTATTACGGCCTATGTCGCCCTGACAACAATACGCAGACGCGGTTCAGTTAAAGTTGCCTTTGCTATCCGAGATCTCATGCTCGAGAGGTCATTCTGAAACGACCGTAGGTTAGGCACACGAACTTCGTATCACACACTTTCACCTGGCAAAGACGGGTTAGGCATATCTCCTAGGGTAGAAGTTCCGGATCGCCATTCGAAGGCTCAGATAGATGCGACACTTTTCAAGTTTGTGATTTTGTACGTACCCCGGAGCAGATCTGTAGGATTGGGTTCTTCCCTGAACATGCCAGTGACATTGGACACGTCCAGGAGCAGTTCGTCAGCTTTTCACAGTGTATCTCCCCTAACCAGTGAAAGGATATACCTGATTGCATTTACACCGCTCGACTGTATTAGATATTGCTGCCGTTTCTAAAATAGACGGATATACTCGACCCAGATTGCATTCACAGGCATGAGATACACGTCCGTGTATGGTTAAATGAGATTTACTGCAGACGAAATCAAATAACTAAAGACAATGCTCTGCGAGCCTGAACTAGGGTGTTGGATAAAGACTAGTGGCTAAATGGGTAAAGGAAAATAAGGAGAAAATGTAGGATAAATAAGAGAAAAAATATTGATATTACGGATAAGGGTCTGCGTCTCTAAAACAAACTAAACTCATTACGTATGTATGGATTTTGGACGAGTTCAGCGATGATATCGTTGCGACACTACTCTCGCTACTCTTCCGGAATACAGTTGTTTCAGTGTGGGCAGATATTCTGCATTTTCAGACATTACCATATACTTCTGTGCCCCCACTGAAGCACAACAAAACTTACCAGACTGTGTGGTGGATATGTACTGACCAATAGGTCTATCCGGCAGACCCTTGCTAGAGGCTTCATGATTATCGGAATTTTTCAAAGAATTTGACGGGGCGACCTCCATATTGTCAATGACTGTAGATCCATCAAATCATTGATAAAGAAAAATAACCCTTTATTAAGCATGACCTTTTCCGGCAAATTTATTAATCAATACGTATGGGTCCTGACACAGAAATACAATTTCGGACTCAAAGAATTTATATAGCAATTTATACACACACACACATATATACAGGAGAAAGTCACATACAAGACGCAATCACCACCACCACCAAACATACGAAAACACCAACAAATACACAAGCACCAGAGACAAACATGAAGAAAACACAAGCACAAAGACACAAGACAAACATAAGTAAGGGTGAAAAAGAGAGAACCACCTTGGCATGGTCAGTTGCAAAATCACCACTGGGGGTTTAAACCGGTTTACGGATGTCCTAACCTCACACTTATCTCAAAGTCTCCCTAGCTTAACAAACATTGTAAATAAAGGTATCCCCACCAGACTTCTCCATAACATAGAATATGGAAAAATAGTCAAACAGGGAGAGCCACAAGACAAAACATAACAGGACGCATACCAAGACGAAAAACATTAAACATTAAGCATATTAAACAACAAAATTGACCGTAGGCTGAAAGCAGGAGTACCGCCTTGGAACGGCCAGTAACCAAAATAAGACAGTAATCACAGTACAAAATGTAAAACATAGCATAACAACTGTGAAAGTCCGTCAAATATGTACTCAATGACAGAGCAACTGCAGGGAAGCCGTTAAGGGCACGACAGAGAAAGGGTAATACATGAGTCTGGTGAGCTCATCCCATTTCTGGGTTTAAGGGTATACCATCATAAAGTACTACCCTCGGCCTGTCATCGTGCAAGCAAAGAGGAAAGCGTAGCGACCGACTGTAAAGGGTCGATAATCATACATGCAGTGTGTTGCAATATAATAGGGTCATAACCTTTCTTCCTAAAAGTTTAAATGCGTTTAATAAACAAATCGTGAAAATGGATATGACCCCGAATTTTCCTAAGTTTGTAGATAACATCACCATAGCAATATTGATGAGCAATACCTTGTTGCAGTAACGTCCGTAAATTGCAGTTATATTTACTAATGAGGGGTAAATTTCGATAATAGAATTTTAAAAAAGCTTTCTGAGTTTTATGATATATGTAGCCTTGCTTAAGAAGTTTATGAGTTAAAGCAGTTTACTCGCTTCGACGCCCTCCTCGGCGCCGTTATGAAAATATGACAAAAACTCTTGGTCAGGCAGCATTATAATGTTTACAATTAGCATGGTCTAGGTATCTCAGTGATTAGAAATTGTAGACGACCACCGCGCGGTCACTTGGGTATTTTGGAGACAATGTCAATACCAACCAGTATTCTCAGGTTAAGTGTCTTTGGTGATTTTAACAATGCCCTGATCATTTTCCTAGTCTGTCCTGATTGGTTCAAACTGTCTTTAAGATACTCGATTTAAGCGCGCACTCTTCAACAGGCTAAGCTGCCTTTCCAACTTGCAAATGAACACTTATAGCCATGCGACCAGCCCTTGCGTACATACCATCGGCATCGCAATGTTGTCGATGATAAGCACTGACTTCTAATCGGTTTTATGCATATTTCAATATCTGAATACATGACTCATCTTGCCTTAGGGTTATCAATCTTGTCGTCCAATTTAATGAAGCGCTTGGACATGTTAAGCAGTTCTGGATCATACTCGTAAATCACATCAGTCATTGTTGACATGATCCTACTTGGGGTAAATAAAATATTGAAATTGTTTACTCGATAGCATTAAGGGTCTAACCTTTGCTTTCAAAGTTGTCCTTCTTTCGCTGCCACATATTTATTTCTCATCCTCGTATTCACAGGATTGGCATAGATTATTCTCCTCCCGTATCGTATACAAGGCTTGTGCCACTATATTTTCTAAGTCGTTCTAGATATTCTTTACAGTACTGTTCGACGCGGCTTCGAGCACATACCTTTGTGAGACCCTAGTGAGCTAATGAGGATTATTTTTGTATACTGTTTACCTTTGTATATACCGCAAGTAAAACACCTCACATATACCCACCTAAGATGTGTCTGTATAAAAAGAGAGCCTTTGTCAGGGAGAATGTGTACTTTGGGTCTCTGCTTAGGTATTACCGTATTTAGGGCCTGAAGATGGGGCTATACTGGTCGGATCAGAGCTTGTCAATTCGCACCCTTTGCTCAACAGAAGAGTTTTATACGAACTAAATATCAATGTTTTATGTGTATGCTGTTTGATATCCATATGTTATCAGGAAGTACTTTGCTATCAGTTAGTTTCTGATCCCTTCGCTGTATTTGAAACAAATAGAGAAAAGTAAAAACACAATAAATGTAGAAGAAAAAGTTTGCATACTACAAAACACTGCCTCGAAGGTGTTAAAGGTAATTACTAGATTGCCACTTGGCCGTTAAGCCATGTTCATGAATGTTTATACTCTGGTTACCGTAACACCATTTTCTCTTTGCAGGTGGATCTCAGAGACTCAGGAAAAAGTAAGAAGACTTTGAAGCAAATGTTGGTATCAAAGGTAAATAATTTTGTTTAAAGTTAGTTTTAAAAAAAATTAAAGCAAATATATTTCCACAAATTGGCAATATCAAAATTTACATTCATTCGTCAATCAAGATATATGCTTTTGGACGAAATATGTCCAAAATGACTGAAAACTGTTTGGGTGCTCACACTATGTACTTCCTATTACTATTAGTAGACAGTATTTGGTATATATTGAATAGTTTGGTACACTTAAATCTCCCAATAGTGATCATTTAATTGGTACATCAGATTAACAAAAAGACGGCAGAACGGAAGTAATTCAGCTTTCTGCACTCCTTTTGTCCTGCATTATTATACAACCTGTTTTAAAAATAACTCAAATAGTATTCGTTATCTAGAGTGGTTGTGATATAGAGATTTTACTATTTGTGATTAACTTGCAGAGGAGAAAGTCTATCAGAATGAAGAACGTGCTGAGAGACGCCAATTTGTCGGGACCCAAACTTCCTTCCAGAAAGGACAGAGTTACAGAGTTCTTCTGAGGGAAGGGTGTGCAGTATGATGTTACAAATCCATTGTGAAAGTTGTTCCAATGCTCAGTATGATCTAACGTTTGGTACACTTTGCAAGTCTGCAAATACTGTCGCAATAGTCAATTTACAGTAAATGCTTTCTAAGCATTCTCAACAATACGAGCAGTGTCAAACCTGTCTGGTCTAGGGGCGCCGAGTTATTCGCTATTGTAGTCGGATCTATTTACAATGCTTATTATGGATTCACCTACAGCGTGCTAAAGAGAGAACTTTACCATGTGTGCAATAACAGTATTAAATCCATAGTATGTTCATTTATACATGTGCATATTATACATCGTCGATTACTTGGTTATGTAGTCAATTGTTCCAGAAGAAGACGGAACAGCTATGTGAGTCAAACTCATTAATTGTTAAATTCTATAATTCGTAGTTTGCTCACTTTGTTCGTTACCTTCAAATGAAATTGTGCATTTGAATTGTTTGACCAAACCGTGATTAAACATTTATATGCTAATCCTTTACCCCTTTAATGTGCTTTTAGAACTGCACCTTTGCAAACAGAGTATAGCCAGGCTGATTAGAGCCTACTCTGCTTGCTTAAGAAATAACACAGACATGACTCTGCATTTACTGCAATGACCAGCATTCCTGTGTTTAATGCCTTGAATATGAATGGTGTACGGTTTATTTTTGTACTACCGCAACGCAAATTTTAATTAATTACATAGTGTCATGATTATAACAACGTTAGTGCATCATATTGTTTTAATATAGATTTATATTAACCCTTCGCTTGCTATTCACGTCAATATACCCACCTGTAAATAGTAAATACCCAGATGAGACAGCTCCTGCAGGAGCTGTCTCATCAGGGTATGCATTATTTACAAGTTGTTTGTGCAACCAGTGCACTCCACAGCAGTGATTGCACAGCGAAATACATGTACACAGTGAATATATATGTAATTATACAACAGGCATGGGTAAAGAAGGAGAAATGTATTTTGAAATTCAGCAAGCGAACGGTTAAAGTTTACGTACATGCAAGGGGCGACCAGGAGTTCCATTTTTGTGCCGTCGGGACATCAGCAGGAATGAAGCGACAGTTCTATGTATAATTGGTGCAAGAGACATGTATGACTTGATTCTTAAATTATGTTTACTTTATTGCATTAGACAGTCAAAGTATTATGCAGTGTTAATGTTCCTGATAATGATATTTACAAACAGTTACCCAGTGTGAAATAGTGTGCCAGATACTAAGAGTATAGTAATAATACTGTCGATTTCAATTTACTTTGTCACTGAATTTGAATCGAGATCTTTTTTTATTTCTTACGGATTGAGATCAAATTTAAACCACTTGTGTCATCGTTTTTCACGAAATCTGTGTTCGAGTTTCCCTTGAATCCATTTTTAAAAAAAGTTTTCAGGCCTAAGAACCATGTTCATTTCAAATTGCAAATGGCGGACGAATGACGTCGAGTAGAACGTTCGATTTTTTCTGAGGGTAATAATAGCTCTTAAAAGTTATATATGAACTTACGTCATTTAGTATGCAATTCATCACTGTTTAAAGATGATACGCTCCACTATCCATAATTCGGCGGCCATTTGCAAAAAAAACCAGCTGCTCGAATTAGCATGTAGAAAATGCATTGAGGCATTTTCTCTTCCTTGTTATTGCATGGCATTATCGGATATTTAGCATGGGAGTTCGTAAAAAACAATGCAATCAAATGAAGTAGAGTTAAGTTCATTATGACTCGAAATAAAAAACAATTCGATTTAAATTCAGTGACACAGTATATTGAAATGGACGGTAGTGTAAACTATTATGTACTGTTGGTTAACAATATTGGTAAATTTGCAAACTCTGATAAACCGTTGCGCTCAAGCATGGTGGTATTTAATGATCAGCCGTTTTGCTCAAGCGTGATGCATCTGTTGTGATGCATCTGTTGTGCTCAAGCGCTGTGGTTGCCAGAGTCAACCGTTGTGATCAATCATGGTGGTAACCTTGCGAGCAAGCATGGTGGTTGGTCATGATCAGCCATTGCACCCAAGCGCTTAATCTAGGTATGACCAGACGTTTGCACACAAGCATGACGGTTGACCATAATCAGCCGTTGTGCTCAAGTGTTGTAGCTGGTCATGATCAACTGTTGTGCTCAACCTTGGTGTAGTAGTTGCGCTCAAGTGTGGTGGTTGGTCATGATCAGCTGTTGCGCTCAAGTGTTGTGGTTGGTGATAACAGCCATTGTGCTCAATTGTGGTGGCTGGTCAGGTGAAGCCGATGCGCTCAGGTGTGATGGTTGGTTATAATCAGCCATTGCCCTCAAACGTGGAAGTTGGTCATGATCACATTTAAACCTAAAGCTTTAAAGTAAAATATAAACACGAGCGTACTGTTGGTGAGCAAAATTAGTAAAGTGTGCAAAACTGATCAGCCATTGTGCTCAAGCGTAGTGGTATATCATGATCAGCCATTGTACTTAAGCGTGGTGCAGCTGTTGCGCTCAAGCGTTTTGGTTGGTCATTATCAATAATTATGCTCTTGAGAGCGTGGTGGTTGGTCATTATCAGCCGTTGTGCTCAAGCGTGGTGGTGTGTCGTTATCAGCCGTTGCGCTCAAGCGTGGTGGTTTGTCGTTGTACTTACGCATAGTTGTTAGTCAGATTTAGCCGATGTGCTAAGGAGTGGTGGTTTGTCATGCTTAGCCGATGTGCTTAAGTATGGTGGTTGAACATGATCAGCAATTGCACGCAAGCGTAAAACGGCCGTTGCATGTAAATGTAGTGGTTGGTCATGTTCACCGTGGCTCCCAACCTCAAGCGTACTGGTTTAGTCAGGTTCAGCGAAAGCATAGTGGTTGGTTAGGTTCAGCCTTCATACTTCAGCGTGGCGATTGGTTAAATTCAGCCGTTGCGCTCAAGTGTGGCAAGTCGGGTTTAACCTTTGTGCACTCGCATTGTGTTTGGTCATGTTCAACCGTTGCGCTCAATCGTATTTATTGGTCAGGTCCAGTCAGCGCTCAATCATCGTGGCTGGTCGGGTTCAGCTGTTTTAATCAAGTGTTTTAGTTGGTCAGGTTATGGCGTTGCACTAAAGGGCAATGATTGGTTATGTTCACCATTGTGCTTAGGCGTGGTGCAGCCGTTGCGCTCAAGCGTGATGGTTGGTCATGGTCAGCCATTCTGCTCAGATGTGGTGGTTTGTTATGATCACCCGTTTTCCTAAAGCTCAAGCGTTTTTGTTTGTCAGATTTAGCCGTTGCGCTCAAGGGTGGTTGTTGGTCAGATTCCACAAGGTTCACAAATGTCTAGAGTTTGCTTTCTTAACAATGTAAACTTGTCGCTACAGTTAATCATTTCAATATTTACGTAACTTTCATCTGGTCAACGTGTTCGTTTAATTCTAAACAATCTTTGAAAATCAAAGTACTGATTTAAACTCTTCGCAAAAGACAATACAAAACTCATCAGTAAGTTCGAACGTTTTGAAAGATTTGAGTTTAAAGCGTACAATAGCTTGCTTTGTAAACAATGCGTTGTAATAGTGTATGCGTGAGACGTACTATTTGGCTATCATTCGACACCAGTCGTATCATAAATGATACGGCTCTGGGATACATTTACCTATATTTTGTATGCATTTGTATCAGGATTTTATTTAAATGAATTAAATTACAATTTCCATAATAAGTTAACAAATTATAAAATGGTCTCGTATAAGTAATTCTTTGTGCCAACATCCACGTTATAACATTGGTGACGTCAACATCACTTTTCGCTATTTATGTACATTTGTAAGTTAGCTAGAGTAACTGATATATGCCTCATGCAGCTTAGTGGGTCATTACCAGCAGAGTGAGGCACGAGGCTACAATATTTAGAAAAACAGAACAGAGTAGAATATGTATTTGTTTTAAGCATTACAGCTCATCACCATACGTAAAAATACAATTACAGATATTACATTGTCACATTCGGTATCGGATCTTTATTTTGTTTTTATCTAAGATGTATTTTGTGAGTGTTATTAATAAAGTTTGTCAAAGACATCGTTTTGGACTTATCCATGTATGGCTAAAAGCATGCCATGAGCACACTATGTATAGATGCGTGTATATACAAATATACATTGGTCAATCTTGTACATGAATGGGACATGAATGGGACACGTATTTCCAGACGGACGACATAGTATCTCCATATTTACATACTTAAATGAAGCAGAACAAACCCTGATCAGACATCTTCTATAAACGTGTAATCAGTGTCTGCACTGTTTCGCGTATATTGACGTAGCACTGTATTATAAGTTATCATAATAAGTAATAAGTTATACATTTTAAAGAGCATGCTTCCTGTCAACACAGCACACTCACATGTAATTCAGTTCAATACGAAACACAACTGGGCAGATCTTAGCCAGATATATGCCAAATGAGATATCCGATCTGAACATGCACTGTTATTGCGTTTAAGTGACATTAACCGTTACATTTATTCACTACATGCAGAACTTAATTGAATATTAATTGACAATGCACTAACATTTGCATATTAAACAGTGTCGTCTTTTTTAAGGTTTCAGAGGAAACACGAAATGAAATCAAGCAGTAGATGACACACATCACTGCTGTATTATATGTTAAGATTTTGCCAACAACAACAAAGGTATCTATTGAAAATATACCAGAACGACACAAAATAGTACGAGAAAAGATATACACGGCACATGACAAATAACCAACCGTCTCATTCAACCGTCGGCCAAACAACGACCAATCATCTCAACTAGCTTCAGTTCTATCAAAATACTAAGAGTTGTACAAACAAAAGTTTTATGCACCCTATACTAAGTAGACAGTCCAGGACGTAACCAATGTACATATTTCCTTTTCGTTAAAAGAATTAGTGTTTTGTCAAACTGAACAGGTATATTCTCAATATGTTTTGTGAAAACGCAATGATGTTATTCAAAGACTAATATTTACATTCGCTCTGCAACGTCCTTATATAACCTTATTCTAAAAAGAAAGTTGCATAACCTCATGAACACCGGAAGCACGTCATTCATTTCTTAAATATAAGAAATACAACGGAATATAAATATAAGAAATGAATGACGTGCTCCCGGTGTTCATGGGTTATGCAACGCATAGCTTTACGAGCAAAGATTCACGTGAAGCCCTTCGGGCTTCACTAACTTTGCTCGTAAAGCTATGCGTTGCATAACCTCATGAACACCGGAAGCACGTCATTCATTTCTTAAATACCCTCATACCTTTGGCAAATCCTATGGTTTTTTTTATAATTCTTGAAAATGTTAATTGGTATGGATTGCTCCAGATGATATAGTGACAAAAGCTATTTGTCAGTGACTTAGACCTTATCCTGCTAGGCCTTATCCTGCTTCCCAAGACCTAGCTCACACTTGCAAACAACTGAATTAGATGCTTAGTCAATTTAACGATGATGATAATAATAATAACAAACAATTTCATAGAATTGATATCCCCTGCCAGTAAAACGGCAACCAATGAGGGGAACTTTAGATAATCAATTTAAAACAAGAGGACTGTGAAAGCACTGGAGCGCTCAACCAAGTGCCTCTGATGCATACTGAAACCTTAAATAGATATGTTGACAAACGTTATCAATAGTGGGCCAAATTACTGCTTTCAACAGCAGTTTTTAATAATGTTTTGATACTGAATTAGCCATAACAAGGGGAATTGTGACTTATTGTATTACAAAAAGTGTAGACATAGACTGGTTGCCGCGTCTCCGCTGCAGCATCTGATCCAGTCTACTACGTTTTGCATCAGTTGTGTTTTGTATACAGTTTATTCTGATACAATGAATAATTACATATCTGGATTTAGTGTTGCATTGGTGACGCGGTTGCTGATGTGTTTCTGAACAGTTTGAATCATGATTTGGACCATTTTACCTTTACAGTTAATGTTAAACAGTATTGAATGCAGTACAGTGTCCTATGCCCTCAGCAGGGGATAAAGGGCCAATAAATATATGTTTTTTGGATATAAAAGGGGAATAACTCGTAAAATGTGCAGGCCATCTGAAAAAGTAATACATGGGAACGATGTCATGGCGATAACAAATATTCATGTTGAGTTTCATTGAGTTCTGTAATTCTGTTACAGAGATACAGCATTGAACGAAATAAAATGTTATTTTTGCGTATATACGGGCAATAACTCCTAATTCCATAACTGATCTGGCATTAGAAAGAAAAATGTGATTTTTGCGTATAAAAGGGCAATAACTCCTAAATGATGCAAGTGATCTGGAAAAGTAATACATGGGGACCTTGTCCCAGTGATAACAAACATTCATGTTGAGTTTCATTGAACTCTTGTGAATCCGTTACAGAGATATGGTATCGGACGGAAATATATGTGGTTTTTGAGTATCAAAGGGCAATTTCTCCTAAATGCCAGAAGTGATCTTTAGAAGTAATACCTTGTAACGATGCCCAAGTGTAAACAAATATTCATGCTAAGTTTCATTGAATTCTGTCGATCCGTAACAGAGATACGGCATGGGACGAAAAAATAGTTATGTGATGTTTGGATATCAATGGGCAATAACTCCTAAATGCCATAAGTGATATGGAAAACAATACATGGGGACACTTCCCCAGTAATAACACAAGCCATATTGATGTTGAATGTCATTGTATTTTGTTCATCCGTTACAGATATATGGTAGGACAAAAACATATGTGATTTTGCATATCAAAGGGCAATAACTCCTGAATGCAGCAAGCCATCTGAAAAAATAATACATGGTAACTTTGCCCTAGTGATAACAAACATTCATGTCGAGTTTCATGGAATTCTGTCTCTGACATAGAGAGATGGCATCGGACAGAAAAAATATGATTTTTGCATATAAAAGGGCAATGCCGGAAGCGATCTGGAAAAGTAATACATGGGAAATATGACCAAGTGATAATAAAAATTTAATACTCATATCCCTTTGCATTGAACTCTGTCAATCCGTTAAAGAGATATGGCATCGGACGGAAAAAATATGTGTTTTGGTGTATCAAAGGGCAATTACTCTTAAATGCCGAAAGCGATCTGGAAAAGTAATACATTGGAAAGAAACCTAAGTGATAACAAATACGCATGTCCAGTTTCATTGAACTGTGTCAGTCAGTTACAGAGATATGGCATCGGACGGAAAAAGATGTGATTTTAGCGTGTTAAAGGGTAATTACTCCTTAATGCCGCAAGCGATCTTGAAAAGTAATACATTGGAAAGATGCCAAAGTAATAATACTTATGTTGAGTTTCATTGAATTTTGTCAAAACGAGATATAGCATAGGACGGGAAAAAATACGTGATTTTTACTTATAAAAGGGCAATATCTGGAAAATTAAGACATGGGAAGGATGCCTCGGTGAAAACAAATATGCATGTCAAGTTTCATTGAATTATTTCAATTTGTTACAGAATTATGACATCGGACGTAAACTGGACGGAAGGACGGAAAGATGAAAGGACGAACGGAAGGTCGGATAGAAAACCCCAAAACAATATCCCTCTGCCTTTTGCAGGGGAAAATAATAATAGTAATACTACTACAGTCTAATAATAATAATAATAATAATAATAATCAGTACCATCATTCCACCCTTATAAGGGAATCCTTTGGTGACGGGTTTGTATAAAGAACATGCTATAAACACTGGATCGACTTTTAGCTGCATTGTAGTAACAAACTGACCCTTGTTTTAACTCTATAAGTGTTATATACTCCACACAAAAAAACAGTTTTTCAAACGCAACATCGAAGATATTTGTAACTGCAAAACCAATGTTTCAATACATTGAACTTTCTTGGATAGGATGTATTGTCCTGTTTTATTAACCTGTCAACATTTAAATAATTATACGCTTGCTGAACACGCCATATATAGCTTCGGTTGATACCGATTGTTTCCGCTAATAAATGCCTTTCTACTTGTCTTATTCGAGTACTTGTACAGTTATTGTGAATCTCGTGAAAAACGTTTGAAAAACATGTGTACGCTAAATATATCCTTTCAGTGATGTAGGAATATTCACATTTGACAGGTCAATAAAACAGGACAATAGAAGAGTATTACATCCATCGTCTGCACATTTCATCTAATTAAATATTTCCGCAGACATAACAAAGACAATTTCATAAGTCGTATTATGGGTGCTTCTGAACTGGAAAATTCCCTTCAGAATACTTCAAGAGAATGGAATGACCCAATACTCAGATAAATGATATAGCATACAGTACGACTCTCTAAACCACAACTGGAAATTAGTACTATGTATTAGTTAGTGTCTATTAAGTGTGGAATTAATGATTATAGTGTTTAACCTACTTTTTGGGCCAATCACAATGCTGGAAATTTTGAATTTCTCCACGATTATTTTCATATAGTCAGGCACTAATCGCTGACTTAGCGACTAAGTCGGCTGTCACCAGCGCATGCGCGAGTACATCCTGTGACGTACAGTGCTTAGCTCGTCCCACCATGTAACAGCGCGAGCGTCAAATACACATGTGTATACATGTTCTGTGTAGAATACCAAGCTGAGACTAAGAAATGAGGTAAATTGATGCAACTCAAACATTTTATTGGTAGATCTACATGTACTGAGATTCGAAATAAAGAAGAAAAAACCAAAGCATTAAAAAACACCAAAAAAGAAGACCCTATTTAGTTATTAGACAAGTGAATGCTAAATGCAGGACAAATGTAATGTAGAATGCTCCCTCGAGGCGTTCTGAACTACCTTTGTCTGTATTAAGCAGCCACCTGTCTATAGAGATTTCATTGTTTTGCCGTTGAATGGCTATTGTACAACGGTTTACTGTTAAACATTATATATGGTAATTCCTGTCTGTTATGTAACTGGTCTCTTGTCCAGGCCCTGAAATTATAAAATGTGATAAAATTACCAGCTGTCGGTTAGATCTAACCCTTTCCTCCATAGTTTGTTTCAGAATTAAAGCAGACTTTGGGAGTATTCTGCTTTAATTTCAGCCTGCTTTAAGCTACCGTCAGCTAGGATGTGGGAAATATTTCTTACGATGCCTACCCATGACGGTATAAAGTGAAACTAATTTCTAAAGTGGAAGAATAATTAAAGGCGTTAAAATAAGTACCTATTGCGTAAAGGGTTAAATAGCATGTGTAGTCTACGTCTGCATTTAAAACTGAATTTTATTTTTAAAGCATTTGTTGCATTGGCTATCTTTTTTTAGAGCACAGCGCTTGAAACATCGACTCAATGAAACATCTTACCTAATTCGGGTTTTAACAACTTTTGTGTCTGCACTGTGTTAGACAGCTATCTTGAAATGCATCGTCCGTAAAATTTAACGTCATGGTCCCCAAGAAGGTCGAACACCGGCTTCATTTCTGCCATCTTTCTGAACGACTGAAACATTTGTTCAACACACGGTCTCGGCTGTTGCCCCTAGCAACGCATGCGACCAAGTCCAGCTTCACTCCGCCCACTTTTAATCCTGTCCAAAAACTAGGCTAAACACTATATCAGTTAGTGTCTATTAAGTGCGAATTTAATGACTTTAAATGCCTTGCTCGCTCGCTAACGCTCGCTGCGCTTCGGCATTTAAAATCATTAAATCCACACTTAATAGACACTAACTAATACATAGTGTTTAGCCTAGTATTTGGACAGGATGTAAAGTGGGCGGAATGAGGATGGAATTGATCGCATGCGTTGCTAGGGGCAACAGCCGAGACTGTGTTTTGAACAAAATTTAATGTGTAAGTCGTTCAGAAAGATAGCTGAAATGGAGACGACATTCGACTTTCTTGGGGACCATGCGGACGGTGCATTTCAAGAAAGCAGTCTAACTTCACTGTTCAATGTACAGACCCGAATTAGGTAAGCTATTTCATCGATTCAAGCGCATTGCTATTAAAAAAGCCAATACATGTACAATAATATGCTTTGAAATAAAATTCATTTGTATTTAACCCTTTACGCAATAGATACGCATTTTAACGCCTTTAATTATTCCCCTACTTAAGCAAATAGTTTCACTTTAAACAGTCATGGATATGCAGCATAAGAAATGTTTCTTATATCCTAGCTGATGGTAGCTTAAAGCAGGCTGAAATTAAAACAGATCCTAAAGAAACATTCAGCTTTACTTTCAGTCTGCTTTAAGCTACCATCTGTCTACAATACTGAAAACAAGTTCTTGAGTAAAAGGGTTAAGCGACAGCTGATAAGTTCAGGGTCCTGGCATTTTGAGAGACCAGTTACATCTAACGAGATAAAAGACAGAATTGCTTGGTCGATTCCCAAGAAAACAAGAAAGGTCTACAGTTGAGCAATTGGAGTATGTCGTCAGTGGGCACAGTATCGGAATGCATATAGCCCGAATCCAACGCTTGAACCTTGGCACCCAATTCCTGAGGGTATTATTCAACTTGATTACGCTATGCTTGATTTATTACTTGTTGGGTCTTGTTTTCATAATATCAGTACATGTAGATCTACAAACACAGGTTGAGTTACATCAGTTGACTTCATTTCGTAGCCTTGATATTCTACACGGAACATATACAATCATGTATGTGTAATTTACGCCCGCGTTGTTACATGGTAGGACGAGCTTAGCACTACCCGTCACAGGATGTACTGGCGCATACGCTGGGGACAATTGACTTAGTAGCTAAGTCAGCTATTAATGCATGACTATATGAAATTAATCATGGAGAAATTCAAAATTTCCAGCATTGTGATTGGCCGAAAAAGTAGGACAATCTTTAACATAGGCGACAGCTTTATACAGGTTAGAAGTAATACAGAAACACTCGTGCTTTCTGCATGATTGTCACCCTGCATTAACTCTTTACAAATGGTAGGGGTTAACCTAGTATCGCCTAATATAATAGTGTAGTTCGTGTACTACTACTACTACAGCTACATAAGAATTACTATGCCAGTAGTTTTGAAGTTCATCTGTATTTTGGCGAGTTAGAAAAGTTGTTAAATGTGAGCCTTAGTGAGCATTCATTTAACTAGATCTAATTTTCTGACAAGCAATAATACAGCTTAACTTTAACACTACTAATATAGTAATTTATTTATCATGCAACACTAAGAAAAAATGGAGAGAAAAAGAAAACAAAAGTTTGCTCAAGTGGTATACTATTAGTTACAAGGAATTTTCAGGGTGTACGGGCTGGTATGACCTGATTATACCCCGTAACGCCGAAGGAAATATGAGATATAACCCGGTCATACCAGCCCGTACACCCTGCTAAAGTATCGTGTAACGAATTAATTACCCGTCAGAGATCCAATTTACCTAATTTAGACAAGAGTGCCTATATTTTAGCAACTGACATGTTGATCTATAGGGTCTAAATAAGCGAGGATATGACAAGGAAAACATGATGTCATCACAGGGCAAAATCACGTCATCAAAGGTCAACTAAAATTGTTTTGATACAAAATTGATGTCTCCCCCAGCGCGTGGACAAAATTTCCAAAGTCACATGACTTTGCAGAAAATCATCGAACCGCAAAAGGAATAAACCCCGTGAACAAAATTTCCATGTAAAATTTCAAAGTCCCATATCTCTGCAGAAAATCATCAAACAGGAACAGGAAAAAGACATGCACATCTAGACATGGTGCTGATCAATCCTATTAAGTTTCATGAAAATCTAGTCAAATGTTTTGGAGAAACTGCGCTGACAAATTCTTCCGTGTAAAATATTAAAAGTCCCATTACTCTGCAGAAAATATTGAAACTGGAACAGGAATAAGATATGCACAACTAGGCATGATGCTAATCAATCCTATGAAATTTAATGAATATCCAAATAACGGTTTTGGAGAATACCTGCGGACAAAATGTCCATGTAAAAATTTCAAAGTCCCATAACTCTGGAGAAAAACAGGGACAATAACTCCAACATTATTGAAGTCAGATTTGTGAAACTTGTGTACAGCACTTCCTTTCACCATTCTCTTTCCATAAATGAAATATCACTCCAATAGCATCAGTAGAAGAGGAGTTATTGATCGGACACAACATTTATAACAAAGGGCAATAACTCCAAAAGTATTGAAGCCAGAGTTACGGCTCTTATACATGACACTTTCTCTCATCAAGCTCTTTCCAAGTATAAAGTTTCAATCGAAATTTCACTCCAATAGCATCAGTAGAACAGGAGTTATTGATCAGACACATTTTTTTAACAAAGAGCAATAACTCCAAAAGTATTGAAGCCAGAGTTATGACCCTTATACATGGCACTTCCTCTCACCATGATCTTTCCATGTATAAAGTTTCAATCAAATGACAAGAGCCATATAGAAGTTATCGTCCGGACAAAAAAGTGTGAATAATTGACCTTGAATGGTGACCATGACCTTGAATTGTGACCATGACCTTTGAACCACGTGCTTGAATCCTGTTGTCTGCACATCTATTTGTTAAGGAGAACATTTGTGCCACAGCATTTTGGAATCCTTCCAAGGGTAATAAATACAGATGTGGAGCAGAAATGAAAATTAAGGCTAAAACATTTGACCTTGAATTGTGACCTTGACATTTGAAGAAAGTGCCTGGATCCTGCTAGTCGGCACAATGGCTTGTTATGGAGAACATTTGTACCACTGCATTTTGATATCATTCCAAGGGTTTAAGAGATATGGAGCGGACACGAAAGGTGTGGCTAAAACATGACCTTGAATTGTGACCTTGACCTTTGACGCACGTGCCTGAATCGAATGCTCTGCACATCGTTTTGTTGAATCAAACATATGTGCCAAAGCTTTCTGAAATCCGTCCATATTTGTGAGAGATATGGAGCGGACACGAGTGTAACAGACAGACAGACGGATAGACAGTCAGACAGACGGACAACTCGACCAAAAACAAATATGTATCCCGATTATAAATGAGGAAGACATAATTACGATACAGGAATTCAAACTTTAACAAACAAAATGACTGAGACATGCAAAGACACAGTTTTATCTTGCTTGGTAGATGATCACCTGCACAGTGCAATGGAATATCGGTGCAGGTCATCGAGCGGCAGTGTTGACAGTAATTGTTGGCTGGTCGGGGAAAACGTCTAAGAATAGTTATGCAATACAACCTCACTTACACAGGTACAACCTCTCTTATACAGTAAAACCTCTCTTACACAGTAAAACTTCTCTTACACAGTAAAAGCTCTCTTAAAAAGTCAAAACTCTTTTACACAGTACAACCTCTCTTATACAGTAAAACCTCTGTTACAAAGTGAACCCTGTTTTACACTGTAAAACCTCTCTTGCATAGTACAACCACTCTTACACAGTACAACCACTCTTACACAGTACAACCACTCTTACACAGTACAACCACTCTTACATAGTACAACCACTCTTACACAGTAGAACCACTCTTACACAGTACAATCTCTAACCTTTCTTACACCGTACAACATATCTTACAAAGTAAATCATATCTTACACACAGTAAAACATATCTTGTACAGTAAAACCTCACATACACAGTAAGACCCCTCTTACAAAGTCAAATCACTCTTACAACCTCTCTTACAGAATACAACCTCTCTTACACAGTAAAACCTCTCTTACACAGTAAAACATCTCTTGCACAGTAAAACCTCACTTACACAGTAAGACCTCGCTTACACAGTAAGACCCCTCTTACAAAGTCAAACCACTCTTACAACCTCTCATACAGAATACAACCTCTCTTACACAATAAAACATCTATTACACAGTAAAACCTCTCTTACACAGTAAAACATCTATTACACAGTGCAGTCTCTCATACAAGTACAACAAATCCTGCATCCCGTCTTCAATAGCACTATGGAACAACATCAGTCCAGATCCCAGAAATTAAAATTCATTCAGCTCAATTAAAATACCATTGCAATACAATTTTAGCAATTATAACGTTCCATTCTATTACTATTTCGGAGATGGATATTTTTAGCTATACAGGCCAGGAGTAGGAACAACTGTAGCAATATGAATGATCATTTTAAAAACCATTTTAATCAAAATCCTTTATGCGAATATTCACTTGAAGTAGAAAATGACGACCATTACTTTTTTCAATGTAGATTTTTTCAAAACCAGAGACTTAACCTAGTTCGTGCAACACAGAGGTACCATTCTCTAAATACGGAAATTATTATGTTTGGCAAACAAAATCTAAATGATGAAGACAATAAAATCATATTTGCTGCTGTGCATTGTTATATAAAGCAATCACGGAGGTGTTAGCCTCGCATATTGTACAGCTATCGATATTTGTTCTAGCTCTTCGCTTAATATTATACTTTTTCTAAAAGTATGCTTATATGTCTTACCTATAACGGTATGCTAATATGTCTAAGTGACCTCTGATCGTACTACTGTAGGCATGTTACCTCTCCCCACATCTCTCTCCTCTCCCACCCCTCTCTCTCACCCTCTCTATCTTTCACAATCACGTCTATTAAGTTTATATTTTGTTTGCTATTACATGTATACATGTATATATATGATTTGTATAGGGAGGGTCAAATCTAATGTTGTAAGAACTTGTGACCCGACCCAATTTCCTATAATATGGAAATTAAATATAATTAGATAATATATATATATACAATCTCTCTATACAGTACAAACCTATCTTACACAGTAAAACCTATCTTACACAAGTACAAACCTATCTTACACACTAAAACCTCTCTTACACAGTAAAACCTCTCTTACACAGTAAAACTCTCTCACCCAAGTACAACCGCTGTTAAACAGCACAACCATTGTTACACAGTACATCCTCCCTTACACAGTACACCCTCTATTACACAGTACATCCTCTCTTACACAGTACAACCTCTATTACACAGAACAACCTCTCTAACACAGTAAAACCTCTCCTACAAAAGGACAACCTTTCTAACACAGTAAAACCTCTCTTACACAAGTACAACCTTTCTAACACAGTAAAACCTCTCGTACACAAGGACAACCTCTCTTACACAGTAAAACCTCTCTTACACAAATACAACCTCTTTTACACACTAAAACCTCTCTTACACAGTAAAACTCTCTCACCCAAGTACAACCTCTGTTAAACAGCACAACCTCTCTTACACAGTAACACCTCTCTTACAAAAATACAACCTCTCTTTCACAAGGACAACCTCTCTAACACAGTACAACCTCTCTTACACAGTACAACCTCTCTTACACAGTACAACCTCTCTTACACAGTACAACCTCTATTATACAGTACAACCTATGTTACACTGTAAGGCCTCTTTTACACGTCAAGACCTCTCTATCACAGTAAACCTTCTCTTACAGAATATATACTCTCTTACAGAGTACAACCTCTCTTATGCGGTACAACCTCTATTACACAGTTAAACCTCTCTCACACAGTAAACATCTTATACAGTACAACATTCCTTATACAGAACAAACTCTTTTATATTGAACAACGTATTTTACAAAGGATTACCTCTTTTACACAGTATGAACTTTCTTATACAGCACAGATCTGATCAATGTCTACTCTGTTTGCTTAGGAAATTATAAAGATCTGATTCAATCGTTTCTACCAATACCAAAGCTATGTGTATCTATGCGTTTCGTATAAATCTGAAAGCATAGTCTTGCCACACTCCGCCCAAAGTTACATTTAATACAGTAAAACCCCTCTAAACAGGACGTTCAAATTGGTATACATATGTGTTGGAGACAGATTGCAGCTTTCTGCATGACTTTCACACTGCATTAAGCAGCCACCTGCCTAAAATTATCTAAATTATTCTCTACTAGAATTCTGGTTTTGAGAGGTTTTACTGTAATTATGAAGTTAATTCATGTAATAAAAACACATATGATGGATTTGTGCAATAAAACAACAGATACTCTGTAACATATAACCAATATAGAGTTACGGTCCTGATCATCAGTCTCTACAAAAAAGTCTGATCTAGTTCTAATCTGTTTGCAAAGGCGTAAAAAGGTGTGACAATGGGGTAATATGTAAATTATTCTATTGCTGGTTACGACCTGATGTACATAAAGATGACATTTGTCTTGTTAACCCTTTCCTTCACATAGACATTCTTTCACGCAATTGAAATCTGAGTTGACCCAGTTCAGGCGGTCCCTATAGGAGCCGTCTGATCAGGGTCTATTCTGTTTGCTATTATGGAATTTTGTAGATCTGTTTCTTTAGTTTCTAAAATTGCTACAATATTCTACCTTCCATATTTCATTATAACGTGTGTCCATGAATAGTCAGTAGGTATAACAAACACATAGAACAGGGAAAGGATGTTTTTTAATGCCATTGTGTACTTCACTGAATTATATATTGGTGATACAGTTTATATTCATTATTTAGCATAATATTTATATTCACATACTGATTCAAGAAAATGTGTAAAAAAATGTATATAAAGAGAGTAGATATCTTCGTTTTTCTTTGATCGCCTTTTTACCACCATGCATAAACACAACGCGACGTCCACTTGTGGAGGTTTATAGCTAGTTTTAAGTAAACAGATAAACCGTGCTATGATATAACACATTTGTGACAATCATCCATTCAACTACTGGTACTGTTGATAACTCGTTAATATCGTGGATTAAAAAGGTGCAACACTATGTGAAGACATAGAAATGTGTTTATACAGGACATAGATTTGTATACTATTTTACTGAAATCCTACCTTTATAGGTTTTGAGAGTAAATTAATTCAGTTTGCCTTCATCTTAACCTCTTTTGTGTTAGTTTGAGTTTAGAGGTTTAAAGACATTCCCTTGGCCGGCTTGGGTCTTTACAGCTAACCTGTGAAAAAGCATGCGGCACATGGTAACAGCTATAGCAGTCTGCCTGTCAAGAACCACTGGAGCGTTCCATGTGAGGCCCGTCTCTTACATTTGATGATTTGGAAATGATTAGATTGTCACTAATGCAGTATATGTTTTTATTTTTTATTATGCTCCCTGAAACTATAAGAAGGAGCATATAGGCCCCGCTTTGTCCGTTCGGCCTGTGAATGTCTTCTAAAGTGCTCACTTTTTTCACTGAAAGTACTTGACCCACACTAACGAAAAATCATATTTCAGCAATTCTTTACCGAGAGATGCTGTGAGAACGGGTGATTACTCTATTTGCAGTGTTTCTTGAGTTAAAGTGAGCTATTGTGTTTGCCCTGTGTCCCGGTCTGTCGCCGTCTGTCGTCATTTATTTTAAAGAACTTCTTGGACACGGCAGGGCCAATTTCATCAAAACCTCAAAGGATTATTACTTGTTGGTTCATCTGTCAGTTTTCTTCAAATATAAGCCATCCAATCGGAAGTGTTGTTGCTATGGCAACTGATTGAACACAAATAAAAATCTTCTTGTGAAAAATATCAGAATGACAGAATTGTAAATAATTTTACACCAATGATCTATGGAAGACCATTTATCATGTGTTTGCAAAACAGACACAAACTATATGCCAAGCAGAATTATACTCACTGACTCTTTTGCAAAACAAATACTTAATACCACTATAAAATCCTTTGATGTTTACAAACACCCTGAAAATTATGTACATGCCATGGGCACATATCCTGTTGAGTCTTTCAATAACACTTTGAACATATTTCATGATAAACGTATTGGGTCATATGGTGATAAACATTACATTTTGAAAACAAATTTAGCAGTGTGTCACTGGAATGAAAATATTAAATCGAAAAGGAAAAAAACTACGTGCAACTACGCAGACAACATTTTATTTCGCTGCAAAAGCCAGGAATTTTCTACAGGTGTATGGAGACCTATCTAGTTTGTTCCCATGCTCATCAGCAGTACAACACATTTTCAGGTCCAAGTGGGATATCGGGCATAAAAAATACACCAAAGTAGAGCGAAACAATATGGAAAACAGGGGTCTGGTCCACTCCATGGACACCATCGTTGGTCATAATAATTCCAAAGAAAGGAGACCTTCACACACATTCACACACACACACACACACACACACACAGAGTGGAGAAAACGTTATTCTTTCCCATTAAACGCGTTTATGATAAAACAATTATTTCCAATGCAAACAGTTAGGAGCCAGATCAGACGCCGGGTAACCCGGCGTCTGACCAGGCTCCAAACGGTTTGCCACTCAGATAAAAAATATCTTGAGATATTTCAACAAGGTGTATTTTTCTACATTTTACTTCAATGCATTTGCGTATAGATACTTTTAAACGGGAAATGATAACGTTTTCTCCACTGTACATACAAACATGGCATGTATATATGAACGCCAGCTCTAAAAGACAAAATTGAATTCTCAGCTTTAATTAGGGCGCCTTTGAACATATTATAGCTCTCCTCCACTGCAGGTTAAATGGATTCTACTGCAGGCCAAATGTCCAGAGTTTTATCTCTGATATATATAAGCGCTCAGGTTTTTTAATGTATTTAATTCTTATAAAATATTCATCTGCTAAATTGCTTGTCTGCTTCAAATGTGAAAGTGCTTCATAGTTTGTAAAGATTTGTGAAAATGTTGTCTGTCAAATAGCTTGGATCCAGATAAGATGCCGGGTTACTTGACGTCTCATCTGGATCCATCCTGTTTGCATATGGCCCTTTGTTTGTTAGTGGTAGGCTTCTTAAGGGTTGAACTTCTATTGGGTTCTGACCAACAATGGTCTTTTGAGTGTGTTCCCCTTGACTAATTGTATGTCAGGGCCTCTCTAGACAGAATGAGACGGCTTGCCATATTTTGCACACTTGTATCATGCTTTTACAGTTACTTTCACGCCTATTGAGAACAATGGGGGGGGAATCATTGAATGGACCTGGGTAATGTCTTTAAGCTTTGTAACGCCTAGCTGCCTCTTCAATATTAACGGTCTGTCGTACTTGGACTTATAATGTTCAAACGATTTAAAACAGCTATAATGCATTAATTCAAACCGTGATACTATGGCTGATGTGGACAGATCTACCTGTTATGATCCTAATTAAATGTAAAGTACTAGGATGACAGGCTGTGGTCTAATTGGTTGACGACAAAAGAGAAGTACGCAGTCGTGTAAACGTGCCTGGATAAGAATAACTTGTCATTAGTATGTTCACACAGCGTTGGTATTCTTTATTTTATCTGTATGTAGAGTTAAAACGATGTTAACTGTTCCATATTTGACTGCGGTATGAAGAACCAGTAGTGTACTTACATTTGTAACAAGGTCTTTTGCACAATCAGACTGATTCAATCAGTTATTGACATGTCTCAACATGTCAATTTAAACCAGTTTAAACATTTTGGGTTTAGATCTGTACAAGATAGACAGACAGGCAGACACGGATAGAGATAGAGACAGTCTTTGTCTTCCCAAAAGTATGCTTTTCCTAAAAGACAATGGTTTAAACATCTATATAATGTCGTATAATCCTGCATTTATCTATCACGACCGAGTAGCTGTGACCTAATTGTGACGACCCGATACTGTGGCGGATGTTTTTAACCCTTCTCTTGCTGAATTTTAAAATACATTTCTCCTTCCTTACCTATGCCCTATTGTATAATTACATATATATTCACTGTGTACAAGTAATTCGCTGCGCAATCACTGTTGTGGTGTGTACTGGTTGCACAATCAATTTGTAAATAACGCAGACCCTGATGAGACAGCTCCTGCACATGCATACAGTAAAAACTCACTAAAGCTGTCACTTAAAAGAAGTCTTAAACCAGGTGGTAGCTTAATGCAGGAGCTGCCTCATCTGGGTCTTCACTATTTACAGGTAGGTATATTGACGTAAAAAGCAAGCGAAGGGTTAAAATGTGTATAGTTCGATTTCGAACGCTGAGCCGTGACTGCACTTTTCTATTTATAGAAGATGCAACCATTTTAATATATGGGTAACTGGATTATCGATTTAATTTCGACACAGAAGGCACACTATCTTTATTATACTTTGAAAGGTAGGTAACTCCGGAACAAATGCTTGGTTTGTGACGCTTTAACCTCTACGGGTGGACTCGTCCTAAAGGTCACAGCTCACGGGTCATAATCAAACTATACTATACAATGAAACACTTTTGTCGGCTGCTTATATGTCTACCTTTTAATCCAAACTGCACGATTATATACGAGTATAATTATATACAATTTCTTTTGTTCATCATTGTCCACGTCTTCATAAATTTTATATCTATAAATAGAAATATGCAGTCGTGGCTCAGCGCTCGGAACCGAACTATATATAGTGCTATACTATGTTTTATATATGTGTCTGACAACAAATTACGTCGCCTGCTCACTCACAGATAAAAATAGACCAGCACAACGTTACGGTCAAGTGACTCTGAAAATCCCCTTATGCACCTGGCCTATGAAGATGAGGATAACTACTATTATATTACAATGTATATCAATCCATAAGCAAACAGAGCAGACCAGAGACATATACATATATGTCTCTGGGTAGACCTAGATTAAACAGAAAACCGAGCCGTCTGATCAAATGCATTTAACGGCGTTAACTATTAGCTTATTGAGTAGCTCGTTTAGCAACAGAAAGTATCGACTAATCAGGTAGGTAGGTAGGTAGGTGGGTAGGTGGCTGGGTGTTTGGGCGATTTGGTGGTTAAGTAGGTAGGTAGGTAGGTAGGTGGCTGGGTGTTTGGGCGGCTGGGTGGTTAGGTAGGTAGATAGTTAGGTAGATAGATAGATAAACAAGCAGCAAATCAGACAGACAGACAGACAGAGAAACAGAAGACAGACAGAGACTAGAACAGGGAGAGAGAGAGACACACACACAGAGAGACACACAGAGAGACATAGAGGGAGGGAGAGAGAGAGAGAGAGAGAGCGAGCAGGAAGGGAGGGAAGGAGATGAGAAGCAAGAATACAACGAATATATGGAAAGTTAGAAAAAGGAACTGATAGAGAGGAGGGGGTGAGATACAGACACAAAAAAGAAATGCATGTCTATAAAACATATTAAAGACACAGAGAAACGAGAGACACGTGGCAGACGTGGTTACAGACACACAGAGGGAAAACAGAAATGTGAGAAAGAGACATTAACAAAGAAGAGAGGGGAAACAAAGAGATATATAGGACAGGAAAACAAACGCAAAAACTATGCTCACTAAAAGTACAGAACCAAACATAAAAATCCACAGAACTGTTTCATTCAATTCAGATCTTCCTTTCAAACTACATATATATATAATAATAATAGAGTTTTGCGGATATGTTGGAAATGTGTAAACATGTGCATGTATTTGGTAATTGTATAACTGTTATCATCATGTTTGAGTGAATCTGACTGCTAATTTAGTGTCATCGTCTTCGCAACGAACATGAAATTCGCGTGCACGTATTTGCGAACTTGCTCAGAGACTGAAATAAACAAAACAATAAGACCCAATGGTGTTATAATGAACACCCCTCTTTAACCTTTAATCCTAATCCGTCAAATAGTTTTTATCTGCTAATGCTATCGTCTGCGTCAGGTTTCAACAGGGACATTTCTTCAATTTAATTCGAGAGTCCTGATGAGACGCCGGGTCACTCGTTGTCTCAACTGGATCCAAACTATTCCCGAAGGTAATCACACATTGCCCAAAACACAAAGTTAAAAACACCAACTGGCGATTTAGTTATTACATTTGCAAACAGTTTGGATCCAAAAGAAACCCCGATAAATGCAGCATCTCAACAGGATCTAGATCGTTTTACACTCAGATTACATATTTGTATGGAAGGATAATTTGTCTAGTATACTGAGTGTCAATCAGACACACGTTTTACATTAGTTGCCTTGTAGAGAGATGTCCCTAAGTCTATGCGCGCTTTCATCTAAATGTGAAATGTTTGGAGACTACGGGGGGGGGGGGGCTTGGAGCGATTTAAGACTAACTCAAGATACAAGTGACGCAACAATATCTTCTATGAGCCATGCATTAATTATCAACAACTAAACACCATCAAGCCCTCCATCGTTCCTAATCGTTCTCTCCCCCCCCCCCCCCCCGCGCTATGTTTTTTATGGAAAAGACAAACCAAAGTCCTTTCATACTCTAACATTTAGCAGATGACAATTGTAGTGCAGTTATTGTTATCAATGCTCTTTAGTGTGGATGATATTATTGTTTATTGTTATATTATTGATTATTGTATCTTAGTACGGGTGGTATTACTCAAGATTCCTTTGTTCTTACCCCTTTGATTGTCACATTTTTTAAGATTTGACCTTAAGCATGTCATTGGGAATACTGCGATCGGCTTAGCCGACGGGTTGGATACAGATGAAACACCGCGTTACCTGGCTAGTTATTGTAGTATCAAAACTGTCAGATACAAGTCGAATACTCTCCTGAGAAAATTAATATAAACATCAACACCTGAACTTTCAGGAAAGATGATCTCTAAGAAATACTTTAGGTTTTCTAGCAGTTGTAATTTACCCTTTCAACGCTGGTATTCCAAATGACTAGTCCAAAATTCAAACAGGTCAAGATTACTATGAATATTCAGAGATGTTTTATTAAAGAAAAGTTAGCCATGCCAAATAGTCCTCTAGGAGTCCTCTCATCTGGGTCTACACTGTTTGCAAAGGACATAAGTAACTCGTCTCCCGCATTCAAATGGTTATTAAAGATATATTCCGCATCACAAGCATCCTACAGCTCTGATTATCAGACATGCTCCCCTGACACACCCATATACGTCACTACTTAATCCAGATACAATCCTAATCAAACTTCAAAAACATTAACCTTTTCCCAAGGATCCGAACCATTTAGATTCTTTGTATCATTATTTACATCAAACTGGCTAAAGATAAGTTGTCAGTGCGTTATATTTCAGTGTCCAAATCTAATACTTACTTATTTAGGTCATTTAGCGGGGGATTAAATGACGAGTGCGCAAAAAGAATAAGACAAGGCATGACATGCCAAATAGTTTCTTGTTTGTTTTTTTCGTCGGACATTAAGTACATAACAATTGCTAGTTTGGACACATTGGTGCTTGTTCTGTAACATTTACAACTTTAACAAGCATTGGAAATGGTTTGAGGAGTATTGCGTGAGATGGGCGGACCAGTGAAGAATGTTATATGGTTATAATAAAACATTTGTAAAATGAGGGTATTTCATCTCGTTGGTGGATGAAATGTGGAAATATGTTGATATGGTTAACAAGAATATGAAACAGCTGTGACAATGACTTGTCTGTGTCCGAGTCGACTGAAAATACAGAAACACAAGAAAGGTGAGGTGAAATTAGCGGCGTCACTAAGAAAGGGCGAATGGGACGTTAATACATGCCAGTTATTAGTGCTACGCTTTTAATCCCTCTCATGCTATTATCGTACACATCTGCATTTGCGAATAGTGCAGAGTATGCTCTATTTTCCAGTCTAATTCAGCGGTTACAACTGATTCAACTTTAGAATGATTCAGCTAATAAATATTCATAGTAGATGGATTCACACTTGAATATTCATAGTAGATGGATTCACACTTGAATATTCATAGAAGATGGATTCACACTTGAATATTCCTAGTAGATGGATTCACACTTGAATATTCATTGAAGATGGATTCACACTTGAATATTCATAGTAGATGGATTCACACTTGAATATTCATTGAAGATGGATTCACACTTGAATATTCATAGTAGATGGATTCACACTTGAATATTCATAGTAGATGGATTCACACTTGAATATTCATTGAAGATGGATTCACACTTGAATATTCATAGTAGATGGATTCACACTTATATATTCAACATGAGAAGAGCTAATATACTATCACTGCAATCAGTGCACACCTTGACTAAAGGCCGTGTTCAAAAGGAACGACTGATCTAGATCTACACCTGCTGTAGATGTCAGATGGCTATTTTCTAAGAAGCCGATACAACATGGTTTATGTAACTCATTTGCCTTCTAAGATAAAAACATGTATTGTAAAATGTAAACCCACTCTAAATCGGACTTAAATTTAGCGTAAATATAGGTCTTTAAGACAGGTGGCAGCATAATGCAGGTAAAAATCATGCAGAAAGCTCCTATAAGAGCTTTCTGCGTGACGTTCACCCTGCTTTAAGCATGCCCCTGTAGATTACCAATTAAGATCCTGATGGAGCACCGACTATCTAGACGCCTCTTCGTATTACGGTTAGTCTGTTTTACATTACACAACAGCAAAATCTCTTTGATACGACCACTCAAAAGAAGTCTAATTCTTGATGTTTTAAACAGGTGGTAGCTTAAGGAAGGACATAAGTTATGCAGAAAGCTCCCATAGGAGCCTTTTGCATTTCAGGCCCTTGCCAGAGTCACGCCGTTTGCTTAGTAATTCCCTACGTTAACGCATTAACAGAGTAGACACAGATCAGAGTAATGCCGTACGTTAACGCATTAACAAACAGAGTAGACACAGATCAGACAGTCACTACTGGACGATATTATCAGGATCTGTTCTGTTTACATACAATGCTCCCTCTCTACAACGACACCCTTTGGGATACGAAAATTGTATGTGTTGTTCAGAGGGAGGTGTTATAGGGAGGGGAAATCAAACATAATTAGCCTGTTTGCAGATCCCCAGATAAGGTATATTTCTAGAGCTAAAACCGTTATGTCTCAATCAAACCCTATGTTGTGACCACTCTTTAGAATCGTCACAAAGTGACGATTCTAAAGAGTGGTCACAACATAGGGTTTGATGTAGGCATATAGAAAATACGATGGAAAAAGTTGTTTCTGGAGCCTTATTGTTTCGGAAACAGTGACATGCGTTGTTGTAAGGAGGGAATCGTTATTGAGAGGGCCGTTGTAGGGAGGGAGCACTGTATATGTTCTAATTTTGATTCTCTGCTATTTGCCATATTTATACATGTTTTATTTCCGTGATGACAATTGCAAGGGGTTGGATCTAGATGAGGCGTCTAGTAAGTCGGTGTCTGATCACGTTCTTAACGACTCGTCATTCGGACCCTGTATTAACCCATTACCTTCATAGGCTCTTTTTAGACCTAACCTTTTTTTTTTTAAATAAATCTATCGAAAACGCGCATTTACTAGAGAAAAGGGATTTTTTTTACAATTGTGAAGTTTTGAAACCACTGTGCTCTATTCATCACAATCGATTCCAAAAGTCTATTTTATCCAGTCACCAGGCTTCTCTAGTGACATAATAAAGGGGGTGCAGATACACTTAGGTTTATTAGGTTACTTCCGGTAGTAGAAGGTTTATTAGGTTAGTAGATAGGCGTAATGATTCTATAACCATGGAACTATTTTAATTTTCTGTAAATATGCATAAAAATCATGTTGACGAAATAGATCTAACAGAAAATTCACCAAAAAAAATATTCAAATGAGAAAAATAAAAACAATCGGCTAGAGCTGGATTCGAACCCGCGCCTGATCATACAAAAACCAATTCTAATCACTCTAAAGACGTCGTCCTTACCGATTACGCCACTGAGGCCACATAAAAAGTGACGTTGATTTATCAGTTTTATTAATTTAATTCACCGCTAGCGAAACGCGTTTTTGATAAAATCAACCCTGGAAGCAAAGATTGACAGATATATACATGTAGTAAATGTTTTCTTTTCACTCTCATGATAATTTGATTGATAAACTCTTACAGGGGCGGTGATTGTCATAGACCTAAATATAGCCCGTTCAGTTCCATCGATTTATGAGTGACGTTATGTCTATCTAAAAATAGAAACCGAGACTACGGAACTCGAATTTGACCAGGAATATAACCCTCGATTCAAATCATCTTATTTTTCAAATTCAACCACGTTTCCCCTCTTGTAATGCAAATATCGAAACTATTTTCCTCTGCGGTAGCTCATTAGATCTATTTACGTCTAAATGGAAATGAAAAGGGAGGGATCCGTTGATCGAAAAACCGCATTTTCAATGTAAATTATTTCAAGAGTGTTATGTTAAATATGAGTCTATGAAAAAAGATATTTAACTAAATTGACTGGATAAATCGAATAATAGGTTATGCCGTAGATGGGACGCCTTTATCCGACTCGGAGAGAAAACAGTTGAGGCTCGGCAAGCCTCGCCTCAACGTTTTCTCCCCTCGTCGGATAAAGATTAAAGACAGGGGCGTCAATATGAGAGAATGGGTTAAAAAGACATGAAAGTAAATGCTACATTTAACTATGAGTCCGAGGTTATAAAACTTCCGAGTCCGGGTCTGAGTTTATTCTCAAGTATCTGATTGGTCAGATTTTTAGAAAGCTCAAAATCATCTGACCAATCAGATACATGAGTATGGTTTCAGACTCAAGAAAAACATTTAAGACGATACTGCAGTATAAAAATGTACAGTTTCTTTATCGTGTTGATCTGTAGAGGAGGAGGCCACAACAGACACTGATATTTTGTCACGGAACTTGACACATATGGTAGGAATAATAACATCATGAACATTTATTAGCTGATATTTTCAAGGAATTTTCGTGCTTTGACAAAAACTGTAGAATCAGATCTTTATCGTGTCAAATAGCAAGCGGAGCACATCCTTATCAGAGGGTTCCTATAGGAGCCAGTTGAGCTGGGTCTGTTCTGTTTTTAAACGCATAACAATGTTTTATATATTAGGGAAAGGGTTAATGATATGATAATGACATAGATAAACCCTACTTGGTTTACTCACCGTGAAAGCTTGTTTTTGCCAAGATTCTTGACGCAACCTTTACTTTAAATTGTACAAATATATGTAGATTTTGTTTCAGCAATATGAATGTTTATAACAGAAAATTAAGATTTATTCGTCTATAGATACATTTTGTGCAAATTTACTAAAACGTCACAGGACTGAGAACATGAGTTTTACAGAGCGAATGGTTGCTAATTATAGTGCAAAAGTCAAACAGAAAGCTCCATTGAGTACTTTCATCATGACTTTTATCCTGCATTAAGCTACAATTTAAATTACTACATGAAGCCTATAAAACTCAGAGTAAGACATAGTTCCACTGGTCACTTAAGACAGGTACTACTGTACAATTTACCATTTTCCGCGAAATCTTTTCATTGCCTTTTCACACCTACCACTAAATTATACAAAATGACGTCACGTCATGGCGAGACAAAACATGCCATTGTATTACAGTCGCTATGCAGTACAGAAAACGCCGTATTTCCATGTCTTTTCTTGTCATTGCAAAATAATATACGGGTTTGATATCGATACTACGTACATTAGCCTAGTTAGGTTACCGGTATGTCTTTTTATAATATAGCCGTTTCAATATTTCGTGGCATCCAACGTTTCAATGATGGGAGCCGTTCGACTGCTAAGCCCCCCCCCCCCAACATACACCTTCTACAATTCAATTGAAACGTCTTAATAATTATGTAAACACCTGAACCCATGTAGTTGATAGCAAAAGTTGATCAGTACAACACGATCAAATATTCTGATTGTTTATCAGCATCTGGGTCATATTTCAATGGGGGTCCTTTTTCATGTAAGGTATCTTTTTCACGTATGGGCAGGGCCGTTATTTAATGACCCGGGTCATTTCTTATCGTTAAAACTTGACCCGTCCGGCGGGTCCTTTTTCAACAGGGTCAGAAATTAATGCAACACCGGCCCGGGCACTCGTATTAGATATACTTGCAATGTGACATGTCATAACGTGTTTCAGTGGTTGAACGTTTAGGAAAAACGGCTTTCAAAAGCATGGTACGATAAACCTGGTCAGGATCCGTAGAGGAGGCTTAATTCAATTGTCTTGTAGGTCTTGTGGGAAACGGGTTCAGAGAGAAATACAATTCTGACTGGCCTGTGATCGAAACACAGTTGGGCACCAGTATATAGAGTTGGAGAAAGCTGTCAAAAGGCAGCTCAGTCTGGTGTTGACTCAGCTTCTTGCCGTCCGAAAACACATTAATAGAAAAGTATTGCAAATGTCAACTGTGTATTCAACAGACTATATTCTGAAGAACATATAACAGCTCTCATTTAATTTCAGCAAACGCAGGGAAGATAATGGCATTGGTCCACAGGCAATGCGTGTCCTTTAAAAGATTTGCAGTCGTCTGTACTTTATTGATGTCTGTATCGCTAGTGGTGTTGAATTTGAGTTTGAGGAAAGTTTGGTCACGTGGTGTTCCTATGAAGAAGAATATGTCTGATATCCAAACTATCAATGCTAATCCGTACAATGTCTTACGTGATATACTGGAGCTGTCTGGTCATTATGGTTACCATGGATTTAATTCAAGCCAACAACTCGGTAATGCTGATATTGAACAAGCAGGATTAGCAAGCCTCTTTCATAAAGTCAGGTCAACTATTCTACAGGATGAAATTATTGAGGCGACATTTCTACCATCTGATAATTTTTTTGAAGTGAGCAGAATTGTTAAAGATCTGAACTGCAAAAGATTATTTGAAGGGAATAATACCGAAATAGAGAACGCAAAGATTATCATGGAAAAGGAGCCTACAATACGTGAACAAATAAAGGCTGAAGATTACATCAACATTACCAGAAACTGTTCATCATTTAAAAGTAGCAGGGGTTATATTCTAAGTCCTTTAACTAAGGTAGAAGAGGCATTTCCAATAGCTTTTAGCATCTTGATGTTCAAAGACGTCTGGCAGTTTGAGCGCCTTCTACGTGCGGTCTACAGACCCCAGAATATTTACTGTTTACATGTTGACAATACAAGCAGCTCCATCATATTTAGCGCAGTCTTAGGAATCTCGCGATGCTTTGATAATGTATTCATTTCATCTAAGAGATTTGACGTTAAGTGGGGCACGATGACAGTACTAGAACCAGAACTCACCTGTATGCAAGACCTTTGGAACAAAAGCAAAACATGGAAGTACTTCATCAATCTAACCGGGCATGAATTTCCGCTCCGGACAAATTATCAACTAGTAAATATCCTGAGGGCATATAACGGAGCTAACGATGTTAACGGATACATTAAACGGTAACACTAGTTCGTCATCTCATCGCAAAATTATTCTAGCTCTTCGAACCTTAAATCCTAATATCCCGGGGCCAGGTAGGGTTACCGTACACCCGTCTGACTTTTTCATGGGTATCAGAGTGTTTTGTAGGGTCTGCCTAATGGAAATAAAAAATATGTACCTATGAAAAAGCTCATTCCTGCTGTAGGTATTTCTACCGTTTCTAATGGCAACTAGTGGTCTGGACAACGACGGTGGGTAAAGGCTATAATGAAGTATATCTATGCTATTTGGGACACAAACTAAAGGTAAGACATCGTTCCTTAATTACGAATATGATTTTGTTAATTAGCTCATTTGCATAATCATGAACATTAATGAGAAAACCAAACAATGAAGGAAAAAAATAGAATATGATGAAAACTAGATCTGAAATCACCCTTGATGCTTCAAATACACCCAGATATGTTCTTATACATAAAACATTTCCAAGGAGAGTATTTATAAAACAAAATCGTGTCCCTATAGCTAATTGCATTTTTATAGTTCTTTCGAGTATCCGTAATAGACGTGCGTCCGGACAGCGTCAGCGCATAGAGGAGATAACACTATATCTCATGACCTTCGAGAGCTGGAAGCACTAACCTTTCTTTTGGACAACATATTTGTACGTTATGGGAATGCTATATACCGTCAGGTAATTGGTATTCCCATGGGTACGAATTGTGCACCACTTGTCGCAGATTTGTTTTTGTACTGCTATGAGAGAGATTTCATGTTGAGTTTGAATCCTCAATCACAAGAAGATGTTATAAAAGCCTTCAATGATACTTGTCGATATTTGGATGATATTTTTAACTTAGATAACCCTTTCTTTAATGCTCTGATTCCTACAATTTATCCTAAAGAACTCAAATTGAATAAAGCTAACCCGTCCGACAATTATGCAGCGTTTCTTGACCTAGACCTTAAAATTAATAATGGAATGATTTCTTCTAAAATATATGACAAAAGAGATGATTTTGATTTTAATATTGTAAATTTTCCTCATCTTGACGGGGATGTTCCCCGTGCTCCATCTTACGGGGTTTATATATCTCAACTTATTCGTTTTGCTACAGCTTGTTCATCTATTGACGATTTTAACAGTCGAAATCTCATTTTAACTGAAAAACTGCTTAAACAAGGATATAGATACCATAAACTAAGAAAAACTTTCTCTAAATTTTACTATCGAAATCTCTCGCTTATTGGCAAGTACAAATGTAATCTCAAGGTACTTTTGCGACACGGTATTTCACATCCTGAATTTTATGGTGATGTGATTTACAAACTTCGTAGAATTATTGGACATACCCATTTTCTCACTTTGTTCATCAAATATATAAAACAATTCATTAAAAAGGGATATGATCCTGTATTATTACAACATACTGCATGTTTGGTTGTGAACCCTTTTACAGTTGGCAATCACGCTGGCCTCTTTGCATGTACGCCGACAAGAAAGGTTTAGTACTCTATGAAGGCGACCTCTTAAATCCAGAAATGGAAGGAGAACGTCGGATATCTGTACTATTTCATTTTTGTCGTACCCTTTATTACTTTTCTACAGTTACTCTGTTTGCAGCTCAATCATTGAGTACACTAGCGATAGGTGGATACAGTATGTTCAATTAAATGTTTTTTTGTTATACATGCACTTTACCACTGTATTTGCTGTCGCGGTTGTTGTAGATTAGTCGGAGAGGGGATACGTTTATTTACACTGTTTGTCTTTTAGGATGGGGATGGAATAAGGGTGAGGTTGGGCGCCCATAAACCGGTTTAAACCCCCGGTGACTTTTGTCACTGACCGTTCCAAGGCGGTACTTCCATCTTCCTCCTATTGAATGTTTGTTTTGTCTTTGTGCGTCTCTTGTTGTTTTTTCTACCCATGTACATTTGCTGTTTCCTTGTGTTGCTGTTCGGGCGAGTGTTTGTTCTGTATGTGGTATTTCCTGCATGACTCATTTTTGTACTTTTGCTACCAAACATAAAATAAACACACTGATCTTTGATTTAGAATGGCATGCCGTTAATAAGCTCATTAGCATATTCATGAATATAAATGAGAAACCTCCTTAAAATAGAGAAAAGGACATGGATATGGTGAAAACTAGATCTGAAATCATCCGTGATGCTCCAAATGCATAGAGAAAATTATGTTCTTATACATAAAACCGCCTGATTGAGAGTAATTTAGCTGATACTATGTAAAAACGTGACTCTATGGGTTATCTGCATTATTAAGCTTTAGAGTTTCCATGGCAAATGTACGTCCGGACAGCGTCAACGCACAAAGAAGGTAAAAACGTTATATCACAGCGCATTGGGCAGTTATCAAATATATAAATCCTGAAGGGAGGTGATCCCCCGAGAGCAAAAATTGCAACACAAAAAGAGAAAATTGCAGACTCGGTTTTATTGAGTCTGTTCATGAACAGTAATTGAAAGTGCAACACTGCTCACGCCCCCTAGCACCGGCTTAAGCGGTATTCAATTTTCAAAACAAGAAGTATTGAAATTCATGATCTCGAAGGACCAGAATGTATAACAACACTGAGAATGAAGTACGGGGCGACGTTTTACGGCCGCCACACAAGCACTTAAATACACATAAGCACAAGAAATACAATGGTATTTGATTTAGAATAGCATGTTGTTAATCAGTTCATTAGCATATCCATGAATATAAATATTTTAATCAAACAATACAATAAATCTATTATTAAAACTGTAGAAATGAAGTTCTTAACCATCCGTTATGCTCCAAGTATACCGAGACAAGAAAGAACTGCATCGAACTATATTTAACAACGTTTGAGTCATGATTTAGCTGGTATCATATCTAAAGATGATGTCTTTATCCGGTCTTTGCTTTTTCGTATGCAGGCGTTAGTGTGAACCCTTCTGGTATGAAAACCATTTAGATACATAAAGCTCTGATCTAATATTTCGACCACTAAGGGCCTTTTTCAAAGATTATCATATCATTAAGATACAAATAAAAGTATTCCAAGTAAATTTTTCAGTATGATATAAAAATTAAACCATGTTCAAATAAAAAGATCAAGATTTATCTAAATCATTCTGACCAAGAACAAAATACTCAATCAATAATTTAAATTCATTAAGTAAACTAAACGTATCAATTGTAGACTGGTGTCTTGGCTCATATAAATTGTATACATACATTTATTTCGTTTGCGTTATCCGCATCAGTACATCACAGGAATGGTGATTGAAAAATATATTTCTATTAAAAGTATCAACTTATGAGAATATGCCAGTCTAATGGCTTGTACACTACAATCTACAAGCAGAAAAAGCAATGAAACGAAGTATGTAAAGTAGAATTAGAATAGACAGAAGCATAGTAGAATCAGGGCTTACTGGTACATCTCGTGACATACAATTGACTATGAACTAATCGAAGCATGTATTATTCATTCAGCATATTGACACATCATTATATCACTGAGTACTGTAAAGAATGTCTCAGCCGGTTTACAGAAAAATACATTTCCGGTGATAATGATAACCGAGGTCTTCAAAGATCCCCAGTCTTCATTTTCTTCGTTTGCCTCAAATTACAGAATGTCTACTACGACTTGTGGAGGAAAGTAACCACATATTGTATAAATGTACTATGCGCCAAAGTGTGAAGGCTACATTAATTTCGCTCTGATGTTTTGCATAGTAAGAGGAAATAACTTCATAAAACTTTCCGAAACGTGACACAATTGTGCATGAAGGAAGTGTGAATAGATTGGTGTACTTTCTACGTGATTCTGTTGTGTGATTTGACAGGAAAAGTGAATTTAATAAAAACAATTGTCTGCCATATTTGATTTTTAAATTCAAATGTGTGTGCCCAAGGCATCAGGATATAGAGGTGGAGATGAGAAGCAGATTACTACAGTACCACTATGCTACTCCAGGTGTGATCTTTCTTTTATAATGCAATTACCGACCAGTTTAAAACCTAACAACCTGTTAGTATCAAGATTAAAACAGCTAGAGACATCGGGCTATTTGGCTTAGCTTAATTTAGTGGTTCGAGAGATGGCAACTCAAAATCAAAGCGTATTTCGGATGTAAATAAAAGTGTTCAAATGAAGGGAAATGTCCAAATCAATTTCAGTGGTTTCTGAAAACCGGCAAAACAAAAGGGAAGTTCCATCTGCTAGCGTAAATTTCTATCACTTGAAAGAGTTCCCCCAGATAATCGGACCCACTGTTTTAAAACCTCACAAAACACTGGTAAATTCTCAGCAGTGCTCTTTTCCAAAGAAATGAAAAATCTTGTACTTGTAATTTAGACTTCTGTAAAAGTATGCAGTATAAACCCTAGATCAGTCAAAAACAATGATCTTTTTATTTGCGACTCTATCGTTTTAAAAGACGTAGTTGTGGTAGCGGTTACAGAAACATGGCACGGTAGTTCTGTAGACAAATTGTGCTTAAGCGAACTGGTTCCCGACAATTACATAATCGAACATGTCGCTGCAATATCAACCGTGGCGGTGGGGGTGGCAGTCATACATGTTAAGGCTTCAATAGGACTTCGACTCCATGCATCAACAAGAGATGATGATTTCTCAAATTTGAGTACATGGACTGCACCTTAAGTATCCGAGATTTCACTATACGCCTAATGGAGATGTACACGCGCAGTCGGAGTTCGACATTAGAGCTGGGATCGTCTCAAAGCGGTCTCCGGTCTCCACATCATGACAGCTTGTAGTACGGCACGCTTTTATCGTGGCAGTTTTGATCAATTGATATTCAGTGGCATTTCGCATTAATGTTCGCCAATTTGATAGGTAGATCTTTCGAAAGAATTGGGTGCCATGGTAACTGAATGATGGGTTCTGATTTGTCAAAATTTATATATTGTTCGATTTTGCTGAAAGTTGGCATTTATTGGTATCTGGGTACCCCAAGCTCAATCAAGTTTTTTGAAATACTTGGTTAACATGATAATGGTTAGGTTTCCTCTGATTGGTCACAGTTTACATATTAGATATTTTCGGAAAATTGGTGAGTAGGGGTATATGGGTACTCCGAACTTAATGACATGTGTTTGAAAGGGGTTGGTTGCCATGGTAACTCAGTGATGGTCTCTGATTGGCTGAAATTTAGATACTTTGCTCATCGATACAAGTTTTCAGTTTGATAAGGGGACATTCTGTAACTGATTATGTTCCAATTAAATTATGTTATACGTGTAGTTTCCTTTATATAAGTCCAGTAGTTGTTTTCCTACATACCAATGCTGAGCATAGCCTAACTGCGAATGACCATGATTTACTGTGAAACTACACTCCAGAAAAATGCAGCTGCAATAGTTTTCACTATGCTCACTTAGTCTCACTAACGCCCAAGAACACTTGATTTTTGGTTTGTTGTTAACATTATGCAAGTCATTTGCAGGTTATTTGCTGTCACGCATAATGTACTCCAATTACCATCCGCACTCTGAGCAATTAATGTCTGCAAATATTGTCGTCCGCTGCAAAAAATATCTCTTCCATATATTTTCAAAAACAAATGTCAGAGTGAAAATCACTCTGGAACCTGATGAAGTTCAAACTTACTCGGCGTCTCTACATCTGGATCAAGACTATTTACAAAGATTATTATAAATGCTAAAAACCAAAGCAATAGCAGCTGGAACATTTCAGAAGTCAGTTGATCGTCTTTTGTCGGAACTTTGTCCTTGCATAATCAAAATTACTAAACTAGAGCTTTTTTCTCTTTTTAAAACCAACAACATATGTCTCCCACATGATCCTATCTAAAGAAATGATTGGATGTTTTCCAAAGATTATTTTCGTTGAATTTTAAGACGTTTTATATCAGTGGTTTTACAATGAAGCTATGATAAACTCTACAAATGCCAAAAAAATGTCTAAGAGAGTGGACAATGCTAAAAAGGCCAATTTTGTATTATTCAAGGACCATAACTCTAAAGTGCCTAGTTCAATCTTGCTGATTATTAACTTGGACTGGATATTATAGCCATAAACATTTTGTAAGGTTTGGCGAAGATTGGATGAGACGTTAATGACTTAGACAGCGGACAAGGCTAAAAAGGCCAACTTTGGATAAATCAAGGGCCATAACTCTGAAGTTCTGGAACAATCGTGATGAATATTGAAAATGGCCTGGATTATATAGTCATTAGCATTTTTATAATTTTCGGTGAAGTTTGGATGAGGCAGTATTTGACTTAGGGAGCGAACAAAGCCAAAAAAGCCAAATTTGGATAAACCAATGGCCATAACTCTGACATTCCTAAAACAATCTTGCTGGATATTGAACTTGGCTTAGATATTATAGCCATAAGCATTTTTTATAAGGTTTGGTGAAGATTTGACGAGACGTTTTTTACTTAGATAAGGCTAAAAGACCAAATTTGGATAAATCAAGGCCATAACTCTGAAGTTCCTGAAACAATCTTGCTGGATATCAAACTTGGCCTAGATTTTATAGCGATATACATTTTTTTAAAGTTTGGTGAAGATCGGATGAGAAATTTTAGAGTTAGAGAGCGGACAAGATTTTGTAACAGACGGACGTACAGACAGACAGGCAGACGGAAAGGAGTAAATCAACACGTCTCTCATACCACTATGTGGTGGGAGACATAGTAATGCTCTCCGTGTTATCTACTTAAACGTGTTTAACGCAGCCATCTTACGCTTGCATAAATTCGCTTTTGTTCGGTGTTCAGGGATTTTAATGTACTTACTGTATTGTACTGTCGGCACGATATAACATGTCATGATATGGATACCGGAGACCGCTTTGAAACGACCCCCAGCTCTAATGTCGAACTGCGAACGTCGTATTTCGAACTCCGGCGACTGTGCGTGTACATCTCTAATAGCCGTTTACAGACCACCACCATCGTGGGAAATGGTCTTAAAATCGGAGATTTTCTTTATAATGAATGGCCACTTTTCCTATCTAATTTTGCGACTAATGGCAGGCCAGTCATCATTGCAGGGAGCTTAAACATCAATATTGACAATCAAAGTGACAAGAACACAGCTAACGCTGTTAGTACATTAGCTTCATTTGGATTACAACATCATGTAGATGAAGCCACTCATATTGGTGGACATACCCTTGGTGGTGTTATCACAAGAAATGAAGATGTCTGCGTGTCAAATATTGAATTCACCGACCCAAGACTATCTGACAGTACTGGTAAAGTTTCGCTCGATCATTTTTCTGTAACTTTCGAAGCACAGGCGGCTAAACCTCCAACAGTGAGAACAACTGTTTCATTTTGAAAATTAATCTCCTCAACTCTGAATACATTACAGCAAGTTTGTAAATGACAGATGTTGATGAGCTGGTTAACACATATACCCAAGCGCTGGCGGCACTTGCCGATCAACATGCACCATTATGTACTAAAACCACAACACTCATACCATCGTGTCCGTGATATACCCAGGAACTGCATGATGCTTAACATGTACGGCGCAAGTTTGAAAGACATTTGAAAAAAGTCCAGATCACAATAGACCATCAGCTATAGAGAGAACACTGTGCCAACGTAAACAAGCTGTTGACAAAGTCAAAGGTTGATTTCTACTCAGAGAAAGTAAAATCTTGCCAGGCAGACTCTTTTCCCAGTCACTTAGCACCTGCTAGGTACAACTAGTGACATCACATTGCCTAAGACTTCGTCCTCAATACAACTTGCACAATACTTCTGTGACTGTTTTGTCGACAAAGTTTGAAAAACGGGCAGATATTGCATCAGGCACTGTATCGAGTGCGCCAGTTATCATTGAAATGCAGCGTGCAACGAACGTTTTAGATAGATTTGTTACAGCTACAGAGGAAGAAGTAGAAGAGATCATTAAGGCATCCTCTTGAAGGCATATGAACTGGATACAATGCATACATGGCTATTAAAGTCATGCCTTGATGAACTTCTACCGATTCTGCCAAAAATTGTAAACCCCTCTTTAGACACTGCATACGTTTCAAAAAGTTTCAAGATGTCACATGTCAGACCTCTTTTAAAGAAACCGAATCTCGATTCAAATGAATTTAAAAGTACAAAAATGAGTCATGCAGGAAACACCACATGCAGAACAAACATTCGCCCGAACAGCAACACAAGGAAACAGCAAATGTAAATAACTATAAAAACATCAAGAGACGCACAAAGACAAAACAAACATACAATAGGGGGGAGATGGAAGTACCGCATTGGAACGGTCAGTGACAAAAGTCACTGGGGGTTAAACCGGTTTTTGGGCGCCCAACCTCACACTTATTCCATCCCAACCCTAAAAGACAAACAGTGTAAATAATCGTATCCCCTCTCCGACTAATCTACAACGACCGCGTGTTAAAGTGGTATAGTGCATGTATAGCGAAAACATTTAAGTGAACAAACTGTATCCACCTATCGCTAGTGTACTCAATGATTGAGCTGCAAACAGAGTAACTGTAGAAAAGTAATAAAGAATTATAGGCCTGTATCGAATTTGCCATTTGTCTCCAAAGTGTTAGAAAAAGTGGTCAACCAACGCATTGAGTCCCACTTGACCTCAAAAGAACTACACGAACACCATCAGTCTGCATACCGAAAGCATCATTCAGAAACTGAGACTGCTCTCCTGAAAGTTCAAACCGACATCCTTCAATCCCTAGATAAAAACGAAATTACAATTCTGATGATGCTTGACTTATCGGCTGCATTTGACACTATCGATCATGAAACTCTGCTAAAACGCCTGGAAAAAGACTTCAGGCTGTCTATCGGTGTTTTGGTGGTGGTTGCGTCTTGTATATGTCTTTGCCTGCTTGACTTTACTTTTTTTCCATTCAGAATTATTGGAAAACCCCTTGAGTGGATAACCTCTTACCTGAATGACCGCTATTAAATAATCTCAGTAGATGGACAAATGTCCACCTCAGTTAAAATGGACTATAGCGTACCACAGGGTTCCGTCCTAGAACCAAAACACTACACAATGAACACAAAACCTGTCAGCTCAACCTGCAGAAACCATGGGCTTTCTATGCCAATGACTCACAGTTATACCTGCCATTTAAGCTCAAGGACATTTTCCGTCACCAAGAAGCTTTATCGCCAGCTGAGGACTGTCTCAAAGAAAAAGTTTCTCTCTTGGATGCACCAGAACATGCTGAAGCTCATTACTTACAAAACTGAGGTCATTCTGTTTTATTCAAAAACACAAAAGCAGAGGTTAATGTGCTAGTAGGACCCTCTAAATCAGACCTTTATTCCCTATTCTCGACTATTGAGAGCAACATGTTTTCATGTTAGAGTAGGACCCCGATCCCATGTCTCTGGTTGTGAGTGGTCTTTCACTGAACTCCTATGGTTACTGTAGGGTGTTCATTCACTCTGGTTACTGTATGCACCAGATTCCGTAATTTTACTTTCTCTGTTTTGTGTATATAATTGCTCAAGTGATATTTGTGTAACGAGGGGTTTAACAAATGACTCAAGAAAACGTCTGCCGGTTCCAATAAATTTATATACAGAACAAATAAGCCTGAAACAATACGAATAATCTAAAAATGGGTGATCCCTCGAAAGCAAAAGTAGAAATGCAAAAAGAGAAAATTGCAGACTCGGTTTTATTGAGTCTGTTCATGAGTAGTTATTAAAAGTGCAACACTACTCACGCCCCCTAGCACCGCTTATTAAGCGGTATTCAATTTTCAAAATGATTAACATAAAAACTAATGATTCCGAAGGACCAGAAAATATAACAACACTGAGAATGAAGTACGGGGCGAACACTTATACATATCAAAGACTAAAGGTTTCAAACAATTCCGATATTCCCGTTACTGGCGGTCTAAAGATACCAAATAATTAACAGTGGAATTAAAATAGTTTTCTAGATAAATACAAATAACTTACCAAGCTATGACACGCTAAATGAACGTATAATATTATAATAGAATAAAGTAGCTGTGAGCAGCAATTCTAAGTATCTTAATAGAGATATTCTATCAAGGTGCTTACACCTTGACAATATAACGAAGAGTGTCGGGTTAGTATAATTATCTAGTGACGAAGCTGTTTAAGCGGGAAGAAGGGTGGATGGGAAGGTTCTATAATTAGTTGCTCGTGCAAAGTGACCACTCGCTCACCAAACCAGTTATACGACTCATTCATTTATCAAGCATACTACGGAATGTACGGCGAATACACGTAAACCGGATATGACGTACTATAGCAAAATACCACGATAACATATACAATGAAACCTGGTCAATATTTGGGTTGGTTCAATTGACTATCTATTGCCATAGAGGGAATCATGTGGTTCCATCCGGCTAGCGATTTCATTTATATTGTATATATATTGTATATCTTTCATTGCCTGGCTAGATAATTATATGTACAACGCCATTGAATATGTATCTATCATAGAAATAGGCGTTTAATCAAATAAAACAGTTTACAGTTTACAGTTTATAATCATGCGGTTCGTTCCGGTTAGTGATTTCATCCATGTGAAGCGCGTTGAACGCACATATCTTGTGTGAAAAGAGCATTATTTAATTGTGATATAATAGTAATAATAATAATAATAATATACATAATGGAATGGTCCAAGAACCACATTGACAAGGCTCCAGTCATGTGATTCAGAGCAGGAAAAGAAATCGTCCAAATTCGCACCTGATAGATGTCCCTTTAAATGTGTCGAACTAAGCACTTTCTACAAGTTGGCAAAGATCCCATGTCAATGTTATGCAAATCATTAATTGGCTTATCTACGCGCTTCTCCTACGCGCTACGCAGCAGTTCAATTCAGCGTACATTATTGCATGTGAACAATTCGTATTCACCAATTAGATCAGCTTAAACATCCCAAGTTTCCGAGACCTACTAGTGGAGTTACGAATCTCGGTCTCTTTCCATGAGTCCTTATTTGGTGACACATACCCTTTTCCTTAAATGTGCTGGTAGTTACAGTAAGCACAATGACCCAACAGGACATCCACACATTTGAAACTGTCAGTGTAATCAAACAGTATGAAAATATGTCGTTTGTCGGTGTTCTAACTTGAATAGTCTAGCAGTCTTGTTCTCTGGCTAAAACCTGATATTAGTTTCTTCTTGTACTGACTTCAAAACAGTTTTCTGCATAGGCATGCTTACTTTATGCTTTACAAATTACCAGAACAACTTGTCTCTTGTTGACATCGTTCATCAATAAGCCTACTATTCAGCAGGTTTCTTTGTATTCTCCCTTTACACTAGCAGCTTTTCTGAACTCCATCGCCTAATTCTCTCCATATTTTTGACAGAGGTTTCCTGATACATATCTATCATGAATACTTTCAGGCGTCTGAAAATGCCTGGGATGTCTCGCACTGAATGGGATAAAGCATTCCTGACTTCTTTTACAATGTGTTTCTTATCTTGTGTTTTTGCCATGTCCACCTCTTTTATTATGTTATCAGATCTTTTGACATAATGCAGGGTTTTGCTAAACAGCAATCAGCAGTACCAATGCTGAACGGCACTGTCGTTGGAGGGTGCTTCATGAGATCCTCAAGACAATGTCCACATATGACCTGTATGACTGAGCTAGTAATTACATTAAACTGTTTCCATGTTGCCAGTATGCTGAACCTCCCATTGTCTTCAATATTAGTATTTAATAACTCGAAAAACCGTGAATGGGTTTCCAGTCTGTTGTTTATAAAAAAAACTTCTTTAACTACTCTGTCCCTTACATCTGTCTGAGATAATCACCTTCATTTTGAACAGATTCTCGAACACATACTACAAACAAGATTGACATCGATCATTGCCACATTGTAGAAAGTTGGTTGGTTGATTGCTTTGATTACCGCCCATTGCAACTTTAAGCTAATTTGATACCACAGAAAGAGGTAAGCGAATACAGAGAAAACCAGGTGCGATGCCCTACTATTATTATCGATAGAGTTTCTGTAATGGATTGAGGGTGAATTGCTTCCACATTTCATAGTGGACATTCTGGAGTAGACGAAAAATATGAAGAAGGGATGGGGGCTCTTTCAAGGAGATTATAATTCGGTCTAGACTTGCATTACGATTAATACAGATGTGATGATAGCTCAATATATCACACAGAAAGGTCTAGATACCGCTTAAACCGGTAGAAACATTTTCAACATTGCGGACCAGAATCGAAATGAGGGATGGGTTTTCCGTTTCTTGTGTTATCATTAGTATTTATTGAATTTAACATGATAATGTTTCATGCATGTGTTGCCATGAATCTTATTTTAGTAATGTGAAATGTAGTTTATCTTAAAACTATCCATCTACAGCATGCATGGTTTGTACATGAGCTGAAAACGACAATGGTATAATGGTTTTTATGCCCCCATTGACGATAGGCAGGGGGCATTATGTTTTGCACATGTCCGTCCGTCTGTCCGTCCATCCGTCTGTCCGTGTTTCACGCTTTTAGGTGCAGTTGGATGTCACAGTTTTTCAAGTGTTATAAGTCAGTAATTTCTACACTTATACACATGAAACTTCACATACACATCAATTACCATCTGTGCTATCATTTGGCACCCCACCTATGCTGCCGGCAAGCCCAAGGTCGAGGTCGAATGACTTGGAAATTTTACGTGCAGTGTTTTGTCACAGTATTTTCATTGTCTTATATCTCCCTAACCACTGTAGCTATTGCCATGGAATTGCATATACACATTAAACACCATTCATACTTTCATTGCACACCCAGTCTATGCTGCCCGCAAGCCCAAGGTCAAGGTCAAATGACTTAGGAATTTTACGTGCAATTGGTTGTCACAGTTTTTCATAGTCTTATATCTCCCTAACCACTGTAGGTATTTGCATGGAATTGCATATACACATTAAATACCATCCATACTTTCATTACGCACCCGACCCATGCTGTCCGCAAGCCCATGGTCAAGGTCAAATGCCTTAGGAATTTTACGTGCAGTTGGTTGTCACAGTTTTTTCATCGTCTTATATCTCACTAACCGATATAGCTATTGGCATGGAATTGCATATACACATTCAACACCATCGATACTTTCATTATGCACCCGGCCCATGCTGCCCGCAAGCCCACGGCCAAGGTCAAATGACTTAGGAATTTTACGTACAGCTAGGCAAGCACCCACACGGGGGCATCGATTAGCTTATGTCTAATGTCACTTGTATGTCACGAAAAACACCAGTTAAATAGCCTGGTTTCGTTCCCACTTTACAAACCATGCTATATTGTTCTTCGATGTCCTCATCAATACTGGTAATTTACACGTCATTACAGTGGCATCTCCGTAAAACTTGATATTTTAAAAATTATTTTAAACATCATAATCATTGTTGCGATGTGATGATACGGATAACAACATACAACTATTCTAATGAGCCGAGACATCAGCTTACACATACTCCGTTAAGTTTACTTAATAGGTTTAAGTTCTTTGTTCATTATCTTAATCTTTGCTTAAGGCAGACACTGGGTAAACCATTTCACGTTTTTCATACTCTACTCATTGTTTGGAATATAATAGTAAACAGATTTTAAGTTTTCATATCACACTTGGAAATTAAACGCTATTTGCACCTTAAGTGTCCATTTGTTAGAAAAGTGCACACTCATGCCCGTATAAAGAAAATAACGGATACTGACACCATCGTTTGATATAAAACCAACTAAATCATAATTTGAAAGCGGTCGAGTTATTGAGCATACAGGATGGTTTATAATTAATTCTGGTGTTTTTAAATAATGTCTATTCTTTTTGTTTTATTTAAGCATTAATATTCATGAATATGCTAACGAACTGATTAACAACATGAAATTCTAAATCAAAGACCGTTGTAATTCTTATATGTTCGGTAATATATTGGCAATGTTAGTTCCAAGCTGCCTAAGGCCCTGTGATATAACGTGTTTACCTTCTCTATGCGTTGACGCTGTCTGGACGTACATTAGCTATTGAAACACTCAAACAGAATAAAATGCAGATGACCCATAGAGACACGTTTTTACACAGTATCAGCAAAATTAATCTCAAGTTGGTGTTTTTATGTAAAAGAACATATTTCTATGCATTTGGAGCATCACATATGATTTCAGATCTAGTTTTCACCACTTCTCTGTCTTCTCTATTTCAGGGAATTTCTCATTAATATTTATGAATATGCCAACGAGCTTACTAGCAACATGACATTCTTAATCAAAGACCAGTGTATTTATTTTATGTTTGGTAACAAGTTGATACTGTTAACTACCAGCTGTCGAAGGCCATGAGATCTAATGTCATCTTCTCTACGCGCTGAATCTGTCCGGACGTACGTGTGCTATGGATACTAAGAAACTCAATAAAATGCAAATAAGTCATAGAGACTCGATTTTGTTTTATATAATACTCTCCGCGAGGATGTGTTATTTATAATAACTTATTTGGGTGTATTTGGAACATCACGGGTTATTTCTAATCTAGTTTTCACCATCTTCTAGTCTTTTTTCAATCATTTTCGGTTTTCTCATTAATATTCATGATTATGCAAATGAGGTAATTAGCAAAATCATATTCTTTATTAAGGAGCAATGCCTTACCCTTAGTTTGGCAACAGTTTCAAACTCTTAGTGCCCCAAAAAGCATAGATGTACTACATTATAGCTTCTACCCACCGTCGTTGTCCAGACCACTGGTTGTCATGGAAACGGTAGAAATATCCATAGCAGGAATGAGTTTTTTCCATGGGTACATTTTATATTTCCATTCAGCAGACCCTACCAAACACCCTGGTACCCATGAAAAAAGTCAGACGGGGGTACACGGTAACCCTATCTGGCCCCGGGGTATAATGAGCCCTCACACCTTAGCTTTTAACCATTTCGCTGCCATTGTCATATCTGTCAATATATATGCAAACAGTTTGGAGTCACCGGGAAGCGACTAACATAGTTTGCTGAACTTACCTTTTGAAACAGTTTGGATCCAGATAAGACACAGAGTGACTCGGTGTCGCATAAAGATCCAAACTGTGTGACAAACCACTAACGTTTACAGACGGAATGGGAAGAAAGTTCATTCTGAAACTTATTAAAGCAGATGATATAATTTTCAGACGAATATAATTTAGGGGCAAAAGAGTTAATTAACAAGTAAAACACAACAAGGGATAATTCCCTTTTTAGATTCGCTATCAAGAAATAATTTATTTATAAACCACAATGAAATATAAACAATGTACCATTTTAGTGCCAACAAAAAGCGATGGGAAAAAGCAGGCCCCCCTCCACACGGAATGACTCCGGTAAAAGGAAATGTTCACGTGACAGTCACCAGAGAATACGTGGAATTCTTGCTACACGACCAAAGGGCTCACGATTTGTTGGACTGGGTCAGAAAAACTGTTATTCCTGATGAAACTTTCTTCGCTACACTAAATCATAATCCAAGTCTTAACGTTCCAGGATCTTTTAGAGGTATGTTTGAAATGGCATATAGAGTGGTTGTTGTCATGGTAACTAGTGTCAACTTTACTTTCACAATGCAGTAAAAGCCCTCTAAACCGGATTGTAAAAAGAAAATGTGAGTCTTTTATGCAGGTAGCAGCTGAATGCATGTTAAAAGTTATGCAGAAAGCTCTAAGAGAAGCTGTCTGCATGACATTCAAGCGGCATTAATAGGCTGCCACCTGTCGGAAAGACTTGTTTTGATACCATTTTGACGGCCGGTTTAGAGGGGGTTTACTGTACTCAAGGCATATACAGAAGAACCTCTCTAAAGACGCAAATAAGTGAAAAGGTACGGGTCTTTGAAAGCAGCTAGTGTCAGTGGTTAGCCCTTTGTGTCATATATACGTGTTTTCACGCATTTGCAAATAGATTAGACAAATAAAGTTTTGGCCAGAAACGGCGCACTCGTGTCAATATTATTTCAGAGGCAGGTAGAACAGACCGAGAGTAGACGGCTCCTGTATGAGCCTGTTTAGCGAACAGTTGCATAAAACAGTAAGGCGTAGAAAGGCGTATTTATGGAGTAAAGGGTTAAACTCCGACCTGTACAACTTTTCACTTCATTCCGTTTTATCGGACTCCAAGTAATTTACAAATGACCGTCACGACGTACTAAGCAGGATAAGGGCTAAGTAGTGATAGTAATTACGATGTCAAGTGGCACCATCGTGTACAGTAACCCTCTCTAAAACGAAGGCTAAATTTAGCGTTAATATTGGTCATGGAGAAAGGTGGCAGCTTAATGTAAATGCAGGGTGTGTCACGCAGAAAGATCCTGTAGGAGCTTTCTGCATGACTTTCACCCTGCATTAAGCAGCCACCTGCCTACAGGTATCTAAATTATTCTCAACTAGAAATTCGGTTAAGAGGGGGTTTACTGTACTGGTGACGTGAACTAAAATAACAAGGTTGTTCGTAGGTACCCGTGTTGATGCCACTGACAAAGTCTCAGATAAGATGCGTGAAATGATAGAACTTTAAGAATAGCTCCAGATGAGACACCGAGTACGGCGGTGTCTCATCTGGACCCGAACTATTTGACACTCCGATAACGTGTTTTAGTAAGGTAAGTCTCACCAGGACACGAACTATTTGACACTTCGATAACGTGTTTTAGTAAGGAAAGTCCCATCTGGACACGAAATATTTGACACTTCGATAACGTGTTTTAGAAAGGAAAGTCTCATCAAGACCTGAACTATGACACTTCAATAACGTGTTTTTGTAAGGAAAGTCTTATCAAGACCGGAACTATTTGACTTCGATAACGAGTTTTGGTAAGGAAAGTCTCATCAAGACCCGAACTATTTGACACTTCGATAACGTGTTTTAGTAAGGAAAGTCTCATCAAGACCTGAACTATTTGACACTTCAATAACGTGTTTTTGTAAGGAAAGTCTTATCAAGACCGGAACTATTTGACTTCGATAACGAGTTTTGGTAAGGAAAGTCTCATCAAGACCCGAACTATTTGACACTTCGATAACGTGTTTTCGTAAGGAAAGTCTCACCAAGACCGGAACTATTTGACACCTCGATAACGTGTTCTCGTAAGGAAAGTCTCATCAAGACCAGAACTATTTGACACTTCGATAGCGTGTTTTCGTAAGTAAAGTCTTGGCAAGACCGGAACTACTTGACACGTCGAAAACGTGTTTTAGTAAGGAAAATCTCATCAGGACCCGAACTATTTGACACTTCGATAACGTGTTTTCATAAGGAAAGTGAATAAACCCCTCAATGAACAATGGACAAAACGATTGTCTTAGTAGCTGAAATGAGCTCACCCTTTACTCCGTGAATATTCATGTAACAAACAATGACATCATGAAAATTAATTAAGATTAATTCTCAAAGTACCAAACAAACACAATACTTTTGGTCATGACAGAATCTAAACAATCAGATTTATATTATATAATAAACAAACAGAGCAGACCCTGATCAAACGGCTCCTACAGAAACCGTCTGATCTGGGTCTACTCTGTTTGCATTGCGTAGAAAGGCATTTTTGTGAAGCAAAGGATTAAACAAATTGAAACGATTATAATTTTAAAGTAGGCTAACCTGTTCACGTTTGACCCACCAAAAATGAACGAAATACAGAACCGTGGGATTTTTTATATGTTTGAAAAAATAGCCAATGAGCTGAAGATTACCGGTAACAAATCGCTGTAACTGTAAGATATCAGATTTTTTTTGTATTAAAATAGAATTCTATCAGCCGATAGAATAGTTTTATTTTTAAACTGGCCGCCATAGTATCTGTCATGTTGTTGTTGTTGTTGTTGTTGTTGTGTAAGTTTCCTCCGCTGACTTGTCGGAGTACCCAAGTAGTCTTGGTGCTGTGGCCTCCTGGTATCTGAATATGGTCTTAACACTAAGCACGAGAGAATATGTACGCGTTCACCGTTTTAGCATGCCTATATACAACTTAAGCTGGTAAAATGATAAAAGTCATAAGACCAATAAAAACAGTTCTCTGCCTAAAACTTACGTACTACTGCGTATGCATATAAAGTTCTGCCATTCAGTATATATTCAAGATTATGTATCACCACAAGGAGTAGAACTAGTTAAAATATATCCTAACCCTCATTATCTGTCAGAGGGGTATACTGAACTTAATAACAATATTGTGTGGCCCTTGTTGCAATCAGTGTACCCTTATAGTAGTTAAGGGCCCTTTGCTAGCTCACGGGATCTCTGTAGATGGATACTCCAGATGAACTCCCTGGATAACAACTCCATTTGTGTAACCTCTTCCTCAGATGGTTGATAGCCCTGGCACAGGTTTGGATGTGTACAATCCAGCACCAATTGTGTGAAGCTTTCCTCAGTGTCCAAAAGTCCCTGGGTGTCCGGTCTACCATGGGTTAGCAAACATCTGTGAATACGACTTCTATATTTCTCTCTGACTGACGTAAAGACTGGACATTTAGATATGAAGTGAGTCCTAGTCTCTGCTTCTCTATTGCATAATTTGCATTTCGGGTCAACTGCATGTTGGTTAAATACTGCTCTGTTAGATTGCAGGGTGTAAGTTCCTGTTAGAAGCTTTGCCTTTACTTCTGCTCTCCTAACATCAGTTTGGTTTGGTCTCACAGTGGTATATATATGGTGGGCATGTCCAACTTTTACTGCATATGGATTCAGGTACTTCAGAGAAGACTTCTTTTGAATTTCATCTCTCCATCTGTCAATTGTGTATCTATCAACTGCATCCCTCAGTCTGTTCTTCCAAGTCGCCTTATCCGGGGTGTCAGTAATTAATTTATACGCATCCGGTAAATCATACATTAGAAAAAGCCTTCTTGCCCTTGAGAAGAAACTTTGGTCCGACAGTGTTTTGAGAGCCAACTGTCTTTCCGCCACTCTATATTCCACAGTATCCGGGTTTTGAATGACAGAGTAGAACAGGTTGAGGGTATTCTTGTGGAGTTGGGTGGTTATAGGGAGAATGCCAAGTAAAGCTGTGGCCGCAACTGTGGCCGTTCTGTCCGCTAGATGTTGGATTTGTCTAAGAGTTTTGGTCTGATAGGAATCCAGTGCCTTCACATCAGATTGATTATAAGGAAGGACTTCAAGCCCATAAAGTAATCTTGGGATAACATAAGTGGTCCAAATATGTGCCTTTAGGTCCTGTCTGATTCCGTTTTTCCCGTTAAGGCCTGCTCCCATGAGGGAGTATGCTGTTCTTCTGCCTAGCTTTATCTTATCTTCTACCCTTGCCTTTCCCTTTGTGTCTCTGTGTATGCCTAAATGAACAGCTGAATCAATCATTGGTATGCATACTCCCTCTAGTGCAAACTCCTTAGGGTTTCCTGTACTTTTTGCGTTCTGTACAATGCAGCCGCTCTTAGTTGGGTTTATGTCATAACGGTGCTTCCTGCTGAAATCTTCTACAGTCCTCAACATGAGCTTCGCTTCCCAGTCTGAGTGCGACAGCAATGCAAGGTCGTCAGCACAAGTAGTATGTGGTATTGCTATGCAACCAATTCGTGCCCCTTTAAATTTGTCTTCTAGGCTAAGTAGCAGTGGATTGTTATATCTTTTGTAATGTTCCGTTGAAAGTACTCCACCTTGACGCACGCCTTGCCTGATATTAAATGAATTAGAGGCCTTTCCCTGCCACTTGGCGCTCGAGGTCATGTCCGTATACATATCTTGTAATATTGCCCATTCATCAGGATCAACACCATCCAATAGAAGGTTGCGCAGAAGGATTTGGTGATTCACAACATCAAATGCTTTCCTCGTGTCCAGAGTAATGAGGATAATCTGGTCCTTTCTGGATTTTGCCTCAAGTTGGCATTCAGTCACTAAGAGTGCGGATTTCATAGATGAAGTCCCCTTGGTGAAGCCCGTTTGCAGTTTCGATTGAGTTGGGAGCAGGATTCTCCTATGTCTTGTGTTCAGGATGTGTTCCAACACTTTCAATATTATGGAGGTTACGGTTATCCCACGGTAATTATCCGGGTACTGGTTGTCCCCTTTCTTGAAGATAGGTGTAATAGTCCCGCTTTTCAGGCTATGAGGGATCTTCTTCTGTGCGAAGATTCCATTGATAATACTGACCAGTGCAGGATATATGATGTCTCCTCCAAACTTGAGATGCTCAGCCGTCAGGCCCATGTAATCTGCTGCTTTGTTATTATTCAACATTTTTACAGCTGCCTTCACCTCTTCTATGTCCGTAGGTTGTACAACATTTCCTCTGGAATGTATGAGATTCCGTACAGATTCTATATCATCTGTGGCCAGGTCCAAGAAGTCATCATCATACTTCGTGTCTGCCGTTGGAGTCGCTAATCTCTCAAAATGAGTGGCCCATCCCTCTGTAATTTCCTCAGGCGTAGCCAATTTTCTGTTATCAACGAAAAGGCAGTTCGTGGGGGTGTTATTAGTAGTCCTTTGTCTTCGAATTAACTTATGGAACATGGCATCATTGTCCTTGGATTGCATGATACTCTCGAGTTCAGCTCTCCTCTTTTCCGCATGTGAACTTCTTTGTGCCCTTCTGAGGTTTCTTTTTGCCATTTTCATTGCCAGTTTCAGGGGGTGGTCTACCTGGATAGGAGCCCCACCACATTTCCATTTCCACCATGCTTCCTTGCTCAGACGTGCAGCTTCCTGAATTTCTGGTCCTCTTGGTTTAGGGGGCCTCTTCTTCTTTCTAATAGAAGGGTTGAACCCGGGAATACTGGATATGGAGGCTATAGTAACAATGTGTCTGAAACGCTGCATGTCATCATCCATAATGGAGTTATGTCCGAAATTATCAGTGTCCAGTTGTGAGCTCAGGGTTGACCTGAATATTTCCTTGTTACATTTGGCCCAATTTGGTTTGGGATGTGTCATTATAACAGGTTCTTCAGTCAAGTAGCTGATATTTAGCTTTGTGCTAATAGGTATGTGATCTGACACATTACATGGATGTGTACCCTCCACCAGTATGGACGACGATATAGCTACAGCCAGGTCGTTCTTCAGGATATAGTCCAGTTCTGCGGAGTTGTCTCCACTAGCATGAAAGAAAGTATGCTCGCCCCTTTGTTGCGAGTGTAGGCGTTGTCTTGACACAAACTCTCCAAAAACAGTGTCACGATCATTGGGGGGTTGCCTCGAGAGAGAAGAGTTGAAGTCCCCGCAGACAAAAACAGCATGGCTACTACTGTATTTCTCTAGTAGTTCTTCAATTTCTTGTATTACTTCGACGAACTTCTCCTTTGAAGTATTACCTCGACAGGGTAGGTACGTGCTGATAATGCATATTCTTGGGACTGCAGCTATCTCCATGACAACAATCCTGTCACATCCCTCTTCATGTAGGGTTGTCTTCAGGTTCCAGTTCCTTCTCACCAAGATGGCATTACCGCCATATCCCCGTGGCACCTGTAGGGGTGAAATCGGACCTTGCCAATCCACTGCCTTGGAATGGGCTGTAAAGTTTCTATCTATATCTTTGAGCTGATCGAGCTGAAAATTGAAGAGCCAGTGCTCCTGTAGGCAGAGGATATCACAGTGCTGTAGCAGTTTCTGTGTGTACAGTTGGTTAGTTCTGACATTCTTGACATTGAGGGTTGATAACCTAATGGCTGTCCCAGGGTTGTCGGGATCCCTATGTTCTACTGCGGTCCTATGAGGGTCGGGTCCTGCCTGTCCAACTTCTCTGAGGCCCTGCCATGTCCTAAAAAAGACTGGTTAGAGTTGTTACATCCTTCTGCGTCTTGGGTGACATCACCGGTATTTCGTCCCTGTGTTTTGTTATCGCTACATCCGAATTTCTGTTTGTTGTCACAATTCACCAGGACTGAACACTGGACCAAATGAGTATTGCAACCACTCTCTTTGGAATCCCTGGTGGGCTGTGGCTCTAGAGCGTCGGATTGGTCGGACACATCAGACACATTTATAGTCGGGGCTTCATACCCAGTGCAGACCTTTTTCGGGGTTGAATGGAATTTCCCATCTCTTGTTGCCAGTGCCTCTGTTGTAAAACCGGTTTGCTGGTTAGGGTTACTGTTCGAGGTGTGTGGCTTTTGCAGCCTCCAGTCTGTCGCATCACTGCGCTGCCTCTTCCTGTTATTCCATGTCCTACTGTGTGTACCTGATGAGGGTTGTATGAACTGTTCTTCCTCAGGAACGTCAATTGTTTTCGTGCTCTCCTGCTCTTTCACAGAGGTTGTTCCGTGATATGTGGGAGATTGCTGTCTGGGTTCCCATCGTCTAGTGCTTTTGTGCCTAGCTCTGCGCGGATGGTAATGAGCAGTCGATACTGTTGAATTTGGTAAACCCTGTCCCTCGTGCTGCCTCTCCCTTGAGCGAGAGTCTAACCTCCTGTTTCGAGAATGTATCCCCGTATCTTGCGGAGTACTTCCTGTACGAAGACTGTTCTGGACAGATACATGTCCGGGGTTGCTCGGGAGGTTAGGGGGGGGATATGTGTCCCTGTAAAATATGTTGGAGCAAAACTCGTGTGCATAAAGGGAGGGGGTGGGAATTGTGGAGGTACCTGATGGAAGCCGTTTCCTGGCATGTAAGTAACTGGTACGGGATGGTAGAATTGGGGGCCATATGGACTGTGTCCATTCTGTATTGATAAACTATTCAAATGTAGCGTCAGCTGTTGCAGGTTTTCCAAATTACTTAACCGGGTCCTTAGTACTTCATTCTCTAGACTGCTGATCCTCCTCTCAAGGTTTGGGTCACTATCCTGCTGTATGCACTTGGGTTCATCGGTTTTACAGTTAAGATTCTGTATTGTCAGGATCTTGTTTCTTGTTTCAAGCTCCCCTATTTTCTTCTCCAGATTGACTATGGCCGAAATCGAGAAATCCAATTGCTGCTGGATGTCGGATGTATGCCTACCCTCACTTTTCTGTCTCTTCTTCTTCCCAGGGGGCTCTTCTCGCCCTGTTTTCTGTGTCCCTGGTCCCTGACTAGTCGCACTTAATGATGTGTGGTCTTGTCTTCTGATAATGATCTCGGTCTCACTGTCAGGTTCAATTCCTGTTTCTTGCCTCTCTATACCTCGATTGGTCTCGCCTGACCCAGTAACACTCGGGTGAAAGGAGAGTTGCCCTGTTTTCTGTCCGGGGGAGCTTGGCGTTTCATTATAGTGGGGGGAGGGGGGCCTGGAGGTTGGGTAAAGTTGGTACATAGGAATCCCCTTACGTTTGCGCATGCGCACTTAATTACACACGAGATATAAACAATGGCGCAATATATGAACTGTCACCGATTCAACTCGGAGAAAGACACGCATAAAGTACGATTTTCGACGGAGCACCAGATCCAGAAGTTACAAGTATGTGAACTACTTGGGGTAAACAACAGAGACCTAACACAGCACGTACGTATGCTTCTAGGAAATGCCTACTCTCAATTTACTAACACAGAGCACAATCTGTCGATATTTACTGTAGCTGATTAAATCATATCCGTCATATCCGGTGTTTAGTTATACCGGATTAAATCTATATTGTGCAAATTCATCAGACTGCATCACACATAATCGTCATTACTGTTACATGCAGCTCTTTCTGTCTACCTTCAAATGATTTATTTATTGGTGGTTTTCGGATCAGAACATGATCAAGCATGGCCTAACGCAAGTACATCATCAACCTACTCGCGAAGGGAATATTCTCGACTTAGTGTTCACAAACAATCCATCGCTTATGAAAAGCTCGACTAGCATTCCAGGTATAAGTGACCACGCAATGGTAGTGACCGACTCGGATATTAAGCCTTTTTATAACGTACAGAAGCCTAGAAAAATCTATTTGTTCTCAAAGGCGAACTGGGACGAGATTTACAAAGCTTGTGATAAACTTTGAGAAAAGATCGTTAACATGACACATGACCCTATTGAGGCAATGTGGGACAAAATGAAATCAGAGATCCAGTGCATTATGGACACTAACATTCCATCTAAAATCTTCAGGAAACGAAATACGATTCCGTGGTTTAATCGCACACTTAAGAAAATGTCTAAACGGAAAGCCCGTCTCTATTCTCATGCGAAGAAAACTAAGCAGTGGACGGAGTTCAAGGCCTACCAGAAACTATGTAAAAGAGAATTCAGAAAGGCAGAGTCAAATTATGTGAATGATAAGATTAAGCAAGGATTTGATGAGAACAATAGTAAACCGTTCTGGCGGTACGTTAAATCTAAAAGACAAGATAGTGTGGGAGTGGTCCCTCTGAACCGTTCTGGCGGTACGTTAAATCTAAAAGACAAGATAGTGTGGGAGTGGTCCCTCTGAAAAATTTAGGCAACCTTGTGTCAGAAGGTAAAGAGAAAGCAGAAATACTGGTCGAGCAGTTCAGGTCTGTTTTTACGAAACGAGTGGGAGGGTGCATTCCGGAATTGTGTGATAATTTTAAACATGCTCTTCCTAAACTTAAGATCACGGAACCCGGAGTTGAAAAATTATTGTCAAACATTAAAACATCCAAAGCAGTTGGACCTGATAACATCTCAAATGTTATCCTGAAAAACTGTGCTAGACAACTTACACCAGCTATCACTAGCATCTACCGCAAATCACTGAGTACTGGGACTCTGCCAAAGGACTGGGTTAACGCAAATGTGACACCTGTATTTAAGAAAGGAGACGTTCACCTCCCGGAGAACTACCGTCCAGTGTCCTTGACCTCGGTGACTTGCAAGCTCTTAGAACACATAGTGTGTAAACACCTGCTAAATCACTTTGATAGAAACCATACTTTAACTCATCTTAACCACGGTTTCAGAGAAGGATACTCGTGTGAGACTCAACTGCTGATAACTATGAACGATCTTGTCAAGAACTATGAAAAAGGCTATCAAACTGATATCATGATACTCGATTTTTCGAAAGCATTCGATACTGTTCCTCATTGTGAACTTCTTAGTAAATTAGACAGTTTCGGAGTGCGTGGTAATATTCACACATGGATTAGTAATTTTCTTACTCAAAGATACATGAAAGTAGTAGTAGACGGTGAAACATCTCGAGAGGTTACAGTGGACTCTGGTGTGCCACAGGGCACAGTATTGGGACCTCTACTGTTCCTGTGTCATATCAATGACCTGCCAAACTCTGTCAAGTCACAAGTTAGGTTATTTGCTGACGATTGCCTACTGTATCGGGAAATAAAATCTCAGAACGATCACATTATACTTCAAAACGACCTTGATGAATTGGATAAGTGGGCTGTAAAATGGGGCATGAAATTTAATGCCAGAAAATGTTATTTGCTTAGTGTAAACAACAAATCTATGCACTTTTACTCGTTATGCGGTGAAATATTAAAACAAGTTGAAGAGAACCCATACCTAGGAATAACACTTCATGAATCTCTTGAATGGTCAACTCATATTACAAAAGTGGCAAAAAAGGCAAATTCAACCATGGCTTTTCTTAGGCGCAACCTAAGAAATTGTACCGAACAGTGTCGTAAACTAGCCTACATATCACTCGTTCGTTCCTTGACCGACTATGGCGCAGTCATATGGGACCCATACTACAAGAAAGACATTGAAATGATAGAGAGGATAAATAACCAGGGTGCACGCTTCATCAAAAATGACTATAAAAGTAGAGACGAGGGCTGTGTCACACGTATGCTAAACGACCTGGAATTACCGCGACTTCATGATCGCCGAAGATCCAGCAGGTTGATTCTCCTGTACAAAATTATAGAGGGGATGGTGCCAGCCATACCACCAGAAGAGTACATAGTGCCGGCACGAAGAAAGAGGCGCATCAGAGCTAGGGTTAACAGAGACTTCACATCAGTAAACATAGTGGACCGATATATTGTGAATCATGATAGAGGCATCCAAGTAAATAGTGGAAGTAAAACCGACCAATACATAAACTCTTTTTTTGTCCAAACCGCAGTGGATTGGAACCACCTGGACAGTGAGATAGTGAGCGCAAAGACATTAGAGGGTTTCAAGGCAGCCCTTCCTTTCAAATATTTTGACTAATATTTTTAAAGTCGCACCCCACCACCCGGTGTTCTACGCCATAACTGGCCCTGCACCGTATTGAAGCAGAAGCAGAAGCAGAACAGCATGACGATACTCCATTACGATTCGCCCTGCGACCGACTGCGACCGATCGCATCGTATCTTTTCACGAATTTATAACATTTAACCTTTACTCCATGAATATTCATATACATGTAAGACATAGAGACGTCATGGATTAATTAGATTAATTGTTATATTACCTCAAGGACGTAGGAAGTGTTGACTATGAATGACATTGCGGATTGCAGAAATCATTTCTATATTCATATTTTATTAACCCTTTCCTCCATGGATATTTATGTAAGAAATAACAATTTGACTTCATGAATATTAATAATTAGATAAATGTGTTATATTAGCACATGGACACAGGAATGTTTGACCATTGCAGAAACTGTAGAATCATATTTATAGTATGTCAAAAGCAAACAGAGCAGACCCTGATCAGACTTCTCCTACGTGAGTCATCTGATCTGGGTCCACTCTGTTTGCAAAGGCGAAGAAAGTCTTATTTATTGAGTAAAGGGTTAAGCAAATGGCAGACCATATTCTGGGTCTACTGACTCTACTGTTTATGAAAAGACATAGAAAGGTGAATTCATGAAGGGAAGGTTTAACCCTTTCCTATGGTGAAAAGGCCTTTGCAAACAGAGTAGATCCCAATCTATAATAAAGTTATCAATCCTATTAGAGCCAGAGCTCCAGATAAGATGTGTAAATTTTAACATTTTCAATGTATATCTTCTTTATTTCTCCACCAAACCCTATGCAGTCAGTGAGTGACCACTCTTTAGAATCATCTCGAAAAGAAGATTCTAAAGAGTGGTAACAGTATAGACCTAGGCCAGGGTTTGGTGGAAAAATAGAGATTTCAGTATTTGGGTTCCCACCTTTATCTATAGCTCTGAATCTGATCAGAGACTGCTCTGTTTACTTATAAATTAAATATCTGACTTTACAGTTTTTAACATTGATATCAAATAATCATCTGTACATATGCTAATAAATATGCATGATTTCGTTACATTGTATTTATAATGAATATTCAGTGGGGATTTGTAAATTTTAAAATCATATTTTATTAATATGTTAATAATTATATGTATGACACATTTATCCCTGGCTATTTTTAAATTATAAACTTCAATAAAAGAGTGTAAATTATGATATTCTGTATTGTTATAAATAGGTTCCTTGAACAAACACCATGGTCCACACAGAAAGAGCAATGAATATTGTCGCATCAACACCAGGTCAATCAAAACAGCCTGCTGAACTACCAGACCTGTCAAGCATAAAGGGGACAAGTGAAAAGTTAGTGGAATCTACATATATTGCAATTGTCCAAATATATCTCATATTATTGCATGATTTCAGAAAGTTGTCTATTATACATATACATGTGTATTATTCATGAAAGAAATACTTTGTGTGTGTTTTAGTTTGAATGTCTTCATTAATGACATTTCATAGACGCAATTAATGAAACTACTGCATACAAACATTACATGTTTATGATGTATAAAGAGAAAAATAAACAGACAAATAACATCATCTGATGGGCAAATATTCTACACTATTTAGACTGTAATGTTGTTTTTTTATTATTGTGTCTGAATGGCACAACTGTGACCCTGTGCATGCAATGTGACTAATAGGAGTTCAGTGAAAACTGGAGTATACATTTCATATTAAATTCTCAAGCAGGTGTTAAGTTTCTGGACCCATATCTCATAATTTTGATCTTGAATGATGTAAATGAGATCTGGTTCCAATAACTTTTCTCTTATAATGGTGCCATATAACATGTTCCGTTTTGAGGTGCTATAAAACCAAATTCATCAATTTATGTTTGATAAACATAAAAAGCTTTAGACTGTATGCCTTAGTAGATCCAAAATGTATAGATGTTACTTGGATAACCGTTTGATTGATGAATGTTCATGTAAAAGTATTTATTAGCTGAGTTTGACAATAGTATAAATTAACACATGATTTTTTTGCCATAGCAGAAACTGTAGAATCAGATTCCATAAGCAAACACAGCAGAACCTGATCAGACAGACACCTAAATGAGCCATCTGATACTGGTCTGCTCTACTTGCCGATGAATCTCCAGGAAAAACCCGGAAAAGGCAAACCCTTTCTTGTCATGTAAACGTTTTTTCATGCTTTTGCAAAGATAGTAGACCTAGAGCAGAAGGCTCCAGTAGGAGCCATCTGATCAGGATCTGCCTTGTCTGCTATGAAATTAAAATAGATCTAACTGTATGGTTTCTATCAATGCCAGGAATTCATGTATACATATGCCATTATAAAAAAGAGTTAAGAAATATCCATGATAGCATTATTTCCTACATGAATACTCAACTGGAAAGGGTTAAGTAAGCCTATTTATTACATGATTCACATTTGTTTGAGGTTTCTTATATTGACATCATCTATAAAGAATGAATTTGCTCTGATCATAGAAAACATTGTAAAATTGTAAATATCATGCAATTTGTTTGCAGAGCTGTCTGATTGGGGTCTGCTCTGTTTGCTTGTGGAATTATGTAGACCTGGCCTTACAGTTTTTTGTCTACAAAGCCAACACTTCCCTTTTAATTTATAAATAAGTTCATGAATATTCATGATGTGGTCAATTCACGCGTTAAACATTGAATTTCAATACATTTAAAGTCATAATAAATGATTAAAATCTTATAAATGCATGCTTATTTAATCTTTCAATGAACATTTGGTGTATATGTTATTCATTCTTAGGCCAAATCATCAGGAGAGGAAGGCAGGCCACAGTCATAAGGAAAGAACAGGCAACAGTAAGCTTTACACATTGTTATGGTGTGTCATGATCTAACTCGAGTTTACATGTTTTAGCTCACCAGAACACAAAGTGCTCAAGGTGAGCTTTTGTGATCGCATGATGTCCGTCGTCCGTCGGCGTGCGTCGTCCCGCGTCAACAATTTGAACCTTTAAAAATATTCTCCTCTGAATCTACAGGGTTCTCAGCTTTCATCTTTGGCACATAGCCTCACATATAGGTCCTCTACAAAAGTTATATAAATTATGCCCCTGGAGTCCAAATTGGCCCCACCCTGGGGGTTGAAGTTTTCAATAGAAACATGTAGTAAAACTTTGAAAATCTTCTCTGAAAACAGAAGGTTCTCAGCGATCATATTTGGCACAGAGCATCATGTTCAGGTCCTCTACAAAAGTTATATAAATTATGGCCCTAGGGTCAAAATTGGCCCCGCCCCAGGGGTGGGCAGTTTTCAAAAGAAACAAATAGTGAAATTTTTGAAAATCTTCTTGTCTGAAACTGGAAGTCTCTCAGCTTTCATATTAACACAGAGCATCATGTTCAGGTCCTCTACAAAAATTATATAAATTATGCCCCTGGAGTCAAAATTGGACCCACCCTAGGGGTGGGCTATTTTCAATAGACACAGATAGTGAAATCTTTGAAAATCTTCTGAAACTGGGAGGTTCTCAGCTTTCATATTTGGCACATAGCATCATGCTCAGGTCCTCTACAAAAGTTATATAAATTATGCCCCAGGTGTCTAAATTGGCCCCGCCCCAGGGATGGGCCATTTTCAAAAGAAACAAATAGTGAAATCTTTGAAAATCTTCTTCTCTGAAACTGGAAGTCTCTCAGCTTTCATATTTGGCACAGAGCATCGTGTTCAGGTCCTCTACAAAAGTTATATAAATTATGCCCTTGGGGTCAAAATTTGCCTCACCCCAGGGATGGGCCATTTTCAATAGAAACAAATAGTGAAAACTTTGAAAATCTTCTAGTCTGAAACCGGAAGGTTCTCAGCTTTCATATTTGGCACATAGCATCATGTTCAGGTCCTCTACAAAAGTTATATAAATTGTGCTGCTTGGGTCAAAATTAGCCCCACCCAGGATCGGCTACTTTTCTATAGAAACATATAGTGAAAACTTTGAAAATCTTCTCCTCTGATTGTCTGGTGAGCACTTCAGGGCTATTCTGGCCCTCTTGTTTTAGCTCACCAGAGCACAAAGTGCGCAGGGTGAGCTTTTGTGATCGCCTGATGTCCGTCAGCGTGCGTCGTCTGTCGTCAACAATTTGAACCTTTAAAAATCTTCTCCTCTGAATCTACAGGGTTCTCAGCTTTCATCTTTGGCATATACATGTAGCACCATTTTCAGGTCCTCTACAAAAGTTATATAAATTATACCCCTGGGGTCAAAATAGGTCTAGCCCCAGGGGTGCCTTGTTTTCAATAGAAACATATAGTAAAACTTTGAAAAAATCTTCTCCTGAAACTGGAAGGTTTTCAGCTTTCATATTTGGCACATAGCATTATGATCAGGTCCTCTACAAAAGTTATAATTATACCCCTGGGGTCAAAATTGGCCCCACCCAAGGGTGGCCAGTTTTCAATAGAAACATAGTGAAAACTTTGAAAATCATCTGATTGTCTGGTGAGCGAAATCAGGGCCATTCTGGCCCTCTTGTATGATGATTTTAGTAAAGTGATGGCAGTGTATTTCTGTAAGCAATTCATATGAAAACAGCAAGTGCCAAGGTGAGCTATTGTGATCGTCCTGTGACTGTTGTCGTCCGTCATCCGTCGTCAACTTTTTTCTTCAAATGACATCTCCTCCTAAACTACTGGGTGGATTTTTATCAAACCTTGCAGGAATGTTTCTTGGGTCAACCTCCTCCAAAGTTGTTCAAAATATTTGATTTCATGCAGAACTCTGGTTGCAATGGCAACCTATGTCCAAATATAAAATTTAAAATAAAAACTTTAAATATCTTCTTGTCAAAAACTGTAAGGCCTAGGGCTGTTAAAATTTTGTCCCTGGGGTTAAAATTGGTCAAACCCTGGGGGGTCACAAGTTTTACATTGGATTATAGAGTAAAAACTTTAAAAATCTTGTCTGAAACGGAAAAGCTTAGAGCTATGATATTTGGTATGTAGCATCATTTGGTGAGCCTTGACTGAGATTGTTCAAATTATGCCCCCTGAGTCAAGGACGGCCAGCCCTAGGGTCACATGTTTTACATAGGATTATAAAGTAAACCATTTAAAAGTCTTCTTGTCTCAAACCGAAAGGCCTAGAGCTGTGATATTTAGTATGAAGCATCATCTGGTGGATCTTTACCAAGATTGTTCAAATTTTGCCCCTGGGGTCAAAGTTGTCCCCACCCTGTGCGTCCTAAATTTTACATAGGATTATATAGTAAAATTTTTAAAAACCTTCTGGTCTGAGAAACAGAAAAGCTTTAAAGAGCTGTGATATTTGGTATGTAGTATAATCTAGTAAACTTATACCAAGATTGTTCGAATAAAGCCCCTAGGGTCAACATTTGCTCTGTCTCAGGGGGTCACAATTTCTACTGAAAACGTTAGAAATCTTATTGTCAAATTCCGTAAAGACTAGAGCTACCAAATTTGGTATGTAGCATCATCTGATGGACCTCTACTAAGATTGTTCAAACTTTGTCCCTGGGGTCAAACTGGCTATGCCCTGGGGGTCACAAGTGTAACAGGATTATGTAAAGAAAAAGTCTTGTCTGAAACCCAAAGGCTGAGGTCTGTGATATTTTATATTGGTATTATCTAGTAGACCTCCTCAAAGACAAATCAAAGTTTGCCCCAGGGTAAAAGTGCCCCTGCCCTTTGGGTTGCCAGTTTACATAGTGTTATATAGTGAAATCTACAAACATCTTCTCTGAAATTAATATGGTCAGAGCTTTGATATAGAAAACACAGCAAACCAGGTGAGCGATACAGGGCCATCATGGCACTCTTGTGTTCAGTTCAGGTATGATGGATCTTAATTAGTGAGACTGTTTGTTTGAATAAAATGATTCAAAAACCAAGTTCAGCTGCCACTTTTACTGATAGCACACCTGAGTATGCTCAAGTGAGCTTTTGTAATCTTTCATCGCCTAACGGCCGTCTGTATATCCATCTACTTTAAATCACTTTTCCTAAAAAAAACGTGATGCAGAATGTAACCAAACCTTGATAGCATGCACCATCAGCATTGTTTAAAGAATCTGGATCAAGATAAGACCTAAATGTTTCCATGGCAACCATGAAAATCATTGTTCAAAATTGAATTATATTTGGTATGGAATAGTCTTCTTATGACCTTCTCATCAACATTGCTAAAATCATGATTATATCTTATAAGAAACATGATCAGCAGGGGGAGGGGGTAACATTCTTTATTAAGCTATACAAAATGTTTTAAAACCATGTTTTTCAATATCTAGATGTATATCAACTTGACTGAAATTTGGTTGGAATAGCCCAGTGAAGACCCTTTATAAAAATTGCTAATACTATGTTTTTTTCTGAAAATGTGACCTCCAAGAGCAGGGCTAAATTTTCTCATATGACCTTCTCCAAAAACTGTTAATCTACTTTCAGTGGTATTTAGGTGGATTAGTCTTCTGGCGACTCTCTATGAAATTTACCAAAAACCATGTTGATATTCACAAAGCATAACCACCACAGGGCTCAATTTCCTTACACGGAAAACTGGTCACCCCTGGAGCGGTGCCTCATTTGACCCAGGGGCATAATTCATATAACATTTGTAGAGGACTCCAAGATGATGCTATATGCCAAATATGAAAGCTGAGAACCTTCCAGTTTCAGAGAAGAAGAGTTTCAAACTTTTTTACTGTATGTTTCTATAGAAAACTGGCCACCCCTGGGGCAGGGCCACATTTGACTCTAGGGGCATAATTCATAAAACTTTTTAGTGGACCTGAAAATGATGCTATGCGCCAAATGTAAAAGCTGAGAACCTTACAGAAGATTTTCAAAAATTTCACTATATTCATCTATAGAAAACTGGCCACCCCTGGGGCGGGGCCAATTTTGACCTCAGGGGGCATAATTCTTTGGGGCATTTGTTACCTACTGTGACACATTTCTTGTTGCATCCTGAATAATTTCTCAGACCCATTGATGAGTCATACATGTATGTGATTAAACTGTGTCCTCCAATTCCTCAGAAGTTCTTTCATTGGTATAAAAAACCAGGAAACTCTAAAGTTTATGAAACTCTAAAGTTTACAAAGAATGTCTCTGTAATCAGAAGATAAACAGTACATAAACTTTTGAGTCAGTATAAAGTGTATCTGTGTCAGGTCTATGTATCTAAAGTAAAAAATGACTATTAATGGAAATTCATGTTTAAATAGCTGTAATTAATACAAAGGCCTGGATTTCATTTGAAAATATGTTGTGTTCGTTGTTTTGTTTTTGTAAGAAAGACTGCATGTCTACTTAATTTGTTAATTGGGAAGCTAACATAAGACAGGTTTGGATTGTTTTATGAGTAATTGATGTTGACTCCAGCTTTACTGTTGCTAAAAAAATAAATTTGTGTTCCCAGTATTAACTGTTTGCATACTAAGTAATTGTTTGTCTGCAACAATTGTCATAAAAGTTAGCATGTCATAGTGACACATTCATGAAGTAATAGAGCATTTGTGACATATTCTGTTGTATGTTTGAAATTATGTGATTTACCATTGTGTTTATTACATGTTGCTTTATATTAGGTTCTTCTTCATGTAGGTACCACACATATTTGAAAGTGGCCATTAGTTGGACAGTCCAGGAAGTGCAGGAGTATGTGTACATAGATGAGATCCTAGTGACAGCTGTCAACAAGTTCCGTCTTCAAAGAAAGGATCTGCTGTTACAGCCATTTTTTTTCTTAAAGAATATTGCTGACACTGTTGTTAAATGACCACCACCAGAAATACATGAACTTGAATCCTGCCAAACATTTTAAGTTATTAACACATTCCCTCCTAGTGGCACATTTTGTCGCCTCTGTTAAAGACAAATTTTGAAATCATTGTGATAAATAGAGCATTTGCTCCATGGGAGCAAATGCTCTATTTATCATAATAGTTTCAAAGATACACAATTCTAAAACTCTCCATTTCTATAGTTAATGCTCCTTTTCGGTAGATGTATTCAAACCGGCTGGGTCTAAAAATAACCTAGGAGGGAATGAGTTAATGGTCCCTTATGAAGTTATTTTCTTTGACAGCCAACTGCTGCTTCTCCTTTTAATTATTACTTTAATCCTTTCCCTCATAGAACTTTTTTGGAACCTTTGCAGACAGAGCAGACTCAGATCTGATAGCTCCTATAAGATCTGTCTAATCAGTCTGCCCAGTTTGCTTATGGACTAATATAGATCTAAATGATTCTGAGGTTTGTCACAGCAAAAATGTCATAGTAACATGTAATTAGTACTAATTACATACATAAAAATTCAGTTCATGTCATAATAATAATAATACAGTAGTAACTTCTCAAATTAATGCTCCCTGGGGAAAGAGTTAAAACTTTTTAAGATGTTAAATTATTTGAGTGAAAAGCAATAAGAAGCATTAAACTCAAGGGTAATAAAATCTTATTGATGAATGGATTTTCATGTTTTCTTTTTGCCTTTTTATATGCCTGAAGGTAACTTCGGTCGTATTATGGTATGGCGCTCATCCGTCAGTCTGTCCGTCCTTTAGCCACATCTTTGTCTGATGCTGTCTTCATACTTAAAGGTTGGTCATGGCCATTAGATATACCCTATTTATTTTGATGTCAGTTGGTCAAAGGTCAAGGTCAACTTGAACTAAAAAATCTTGTCAACTTAATAACTTTATATGTATTCAGTGTGCTGTCTTCATACTTAATGGGAAAGTTGGTCATAGCTAGCAGGTGATTCCTATCGATTTTGGTCAAAGGTCAAGGTCACAGTGACCTTCAATTCAAAAATCTTGTCTGTTTGATAACTTGATAAGTATTAGGTGTGCTGTCTTCATACTTAGTAGGAAGGTTGGTCATGGCCAGTAGATGACCCCTATTGATTTTGAGGTCAGTCGTTTAAAGGTCAAGGTCACAGTGACTTTTAACTCAAACTCTTGTACGCTCAATAACTTGATGCCTTTAAATGTGCTTTCTTTATACTTAGTAGAGTGGTTGGTCATGGCAAGTAGATGACCGCTATTGACTTTGAGGTCAGTCGGTAGATGGTCAAGGTCACAGTGACCATCAACTCAAAAAACATTGTTCGCTTAATAAGTTTATAACATTGAGCCCCCTTCCATATAACTTTGTGCACGTTACGACAGCACATACAGTGATACTTCGGATGTATAATTCTCGGACACATGGAGCTCTTGTTATACACCCCAGGTCTGTATTATGGTATGACACCCATTGTCTGTCTGTCCATCTATTAGATGTTTCTTTGCCTTGTTGTAAAATAACATGGGGTCATAGTACTATATGATATATCGATCTCTCCCATCGTGGATGCATTTTGGCAAGAGAGTCACACTATTTGATAGTAAAATGGCATGGAATCATATATGTAGTACTACATAATATCTATACCCCCATCGTGGATGTATTTTAGCAAGGGAGTCGGTATATTTTCTAGTAAAATGGGACGGGGGTCATAGTACTATATAATATATCGACCCCCGGTGGATGTATTTTGGCAAGGGAGTCAGTATAATTTATAGTTAAATGGCCTGTGGGTCATAATACTATATAATATATCAACACCCCACCCGATGGATGTATTTTGGTAAGGGAGTCTATACTTTATAGTAAAAAGGCCTAGGGGTCAGAGTAGTATAGTATTCATAGACCCCGTGGTGGATGTAATTTTGCTAAGTTGTCACTATATTTTATAGTTAAATGGCATGGGGTCATAGTACTATGATATATAGACCCCTTCCCCCTATTGTGGATGTATTTTTGCAAGGGAGTAACTATATTTCATAGTGAAATGGCATCGGGGTCATAGAACTATACTATATAATATATCGACCCCGCTGGATGTATTTTGGCAAGGGAGTCACTATATTTTAAAGTTAAATGGCATGGGGTCATAGTAATATATAATATATCGACCCCAAGGGAGTAAACTATATATTATAGTGAAATGGCACGGGGTCATAGTACTAAAGAATATATTGAACCCCCCCCCCCTAAAAGACCTAGGGGGTCAGAGTACTATATTATCTATAGACCCCTTGGTGGATGTAATTTTGCAAGGGAGTCACTATATTTTATAGTTAAATGGCATGGGGGTCATAGTACTATATTATATATCGACCCCCTATCGTGGATATATTTTTGCATCTTTCAGTTTCAGCCTGATTCACTTGGCGTCAATGTTAATCATGATTAGTAGATATTCAAGACACAAATTTCAGGTCCCTATGACCTTAAACCATGACCTTGTAATTGACGGAAAAATATCCGGTGTATATCTGCAAAATCTTGTTTGGGTTGGATTTGCGATCAAGGCTGTCGTGTTGGAGGTATTCATCTCCTTTAGTGATAGTTCTAATTTTTTTCTTACATGAATATACATGGAGTAAAGGGTTAATGAATATTTAATATTTATACAACTCTACTCGATGTAGACACACATTTCAGCCTTTGCAAAAAGAAAAGACCCAAATATGAAAGCTTATCTGATCCTGAGTCTGCTCTTTATACCCCCGCAAACGAAGTTTGAGAGTGGGTATATAGGAGTCCGTGTGTTGGTCGGTTGGTTGGTCTGTCAGTCTGCCTGACCATTGAGTATTTTTTAGTTATTTTGTCATGGTGCATGTGGAGTTGGTGTCGCGAACTCCTAATTCATTTTGAAAGTTATTGAATTGATACTTCACATATATAATAACACGAATAGTACATGAAGGCAGAATTTTCATGTGTTTAGTGGCAGGCATTACAGAATTATTTCCACTTGAAATTTGAGTATTTTTTTCATTTGGCCCTGTTACATGTGAAGTTGATGTCACAAATTTGGATTTGCAATCAAGGTTGTGCGGGGGTATTCATCACCTTTAATGATAGTTCTGGTCAATTATGGGGTAATATAGATCGGATTCTGTTGATTCTTGCCAACATGCCGTTATAAATTAATAGATAATTAGTATTCATAAAATCATTATATTTTACATGAATATTCAGTGTCCCTTTACCTGGTGGAAATGCCTTTTCATACCTGATCTGGGTCTACTCTGCACAGCCGTTATTTTTCATAATTATACAGTTGCAAACAGTAGACCCATATCAGATAGCTCCTGTAGGTGTTTGCATATGAAATTACAATATACTCTAGTTACGAATGCCTAAACACCCAATGTACATTAAATCAGCAAAACGATATTCATTAAGTCATTGTTTACATGAATATTCATGGATTATCTAAGGCTTGAAAAGCGATTAGGAGCGGATTTAAGGGATACTTATTGGGTATATACATGTAGTGCTACACGTATGCAGGTAATATATTGGTATCACTTGCATATTGCATACAAGTTTGTGTGTTTACCTTTTCCCTTTTGTATATCGTGCAAGAATTAATGACAATATGAATATTCATTAACTTAATGTTTTTATTGACCAATTGTTCCTGCCATTTCAGAAAACTGGTCACATAGACCGGAGGCATATAAACACATAAATGTATGTCTCTGCATTATCATAGACCTACAGTAGCACGCCAGCTCAGAGTCGTCTGATCTAGGTCTACTGTATTTGCAAAGGCATGAACAAATGTTTATACATGTACTCGCTAAAGGGTTAAGTGTCGGAACGAAATTACCCAGCAGTTCTGAGCTACTCTATCAGTACACATGTGTATAACGTGAAAAGTCCGTGTTAATTGCATGCTTTATAAATGCTGGGTCTGAAATCATTCTTTAGACAATATTATCTACCGTAATATTTTATTATCGAATTAATAACATGAACTGACCAACGTTATAATAGCCTTTCTCAATGCTGTATTTAGACAATCTGATTCCTAAAATACTACAAAACACTCTCCGATCTCCAAATGCCTTCCGTTGTTTATAAACACGAGCTACGTCAGAGTGCGCCAAGTTATAAATAAGAAAACCCACGTGACAATGCGAACTAAAAATAGATGTATTTCGGGAAACACCTGCTGTATCTTGGCAGAAATACAGACCATTTCGACGGGTGTTAGAGTGAATTTAAATCGTATGCGAGCTCAGTGACGTGCAATTATGATCTTAAAAAGTGTTTTATACCAAACTCATGACTTACGGAATGAAATCCAAAGTATGTGTCAAACGTGAACGGGTTACTTTAAATCATGTACATTTATTTAAATTCCAGGTACACCAGAGAGAAGCCCTGTGAAAAATCCATATAATTCAAAGTTTGTGATCTGGAATAGCGCTCGCCTGCCATGCGCGGGCAAATGGTTGAGAGAAGTGTGTGTATTTGGCGTTGGAGACCTTCCGCTTCTAGCTAAGCGCAAAGAGTTGTTTGCCAATAAGTTCTATTCTGGTGTCGAACACTTCGCACTGGACTGTATGGAAGAGTTACTATTCAACCAGACGAGGGACGAATATCTTGGGAAACTTTGGTTTGATTCGAAATGGTATTCTCAACTCACTTTCGTTCCAAACAAAACTGACACTTAATACAAGCTTCGGTAGTGCAGCTGCACTTCTGTGGTATCTGCAAACACCAACTAACCAATGTGCTGAATACACTGACTAACAAATGCTATATTTATCCCAGTGGTTTCAAAACTACACAATTCTTAAAATTTCCTTGTCTGCAGTAAATGCTCCTTTTCAGTATATTTATTCAAAGAGGTTGGGTCTTAAATTAGTCTATGAGAGATGTATTACGTGGTGACCTATTTGTGTTTTCTTTTAATCTAGGCTGGGCTGTATTATTTTCGCTGTTTCTACCACATGCTCATGTTTGTAGTTTATTCGTCAAAGACCAATGCATGTTTTGTAAGTTGCTGTTTTTCTTTCACGTGCAGTATTTGTGACTTGATCGAACTATAGAGTTGATGGTATGTTTATAACATCTGTGTCATATTTCCGATGTCGCCTTTACGTACCTATATTCTGTTGGGTTATAGTGCTTTTTAGTTGCTTTCTTCCGCTTTTTTATTGCTTTTTTTACCATTCAGGCCCTGCAGCGAGGGACCTCGTTTATTTTCCCCGTCCATTTGATGTGTGAGGGTCGGATAACCAACCCCCTCCACACCTTACAAACTGACATATATTACATACGGATTCACAAACAGTGGATATCATACATATAATAAAATATAACAATAACGACATTCTTGAATGATATGTTATAAATGTAAGGCTGGGGTTATTCCAAAGGCATAACTAGCAATCGCACAAGTCTTTTGGCTAAAATTTCTTTTCCTAGACATGTAGGCGTTTAAGCTAGAACAGTAATCACATATGTACAGTCGCTGCAAGGACCAATTAAGTTAAGCAAATTAAACAAAGTAGAAACAAAAAAAAACAAGAAACATAGCTGCCAGGCCGATTTATTTATTGTGTTCTTATTGTCTACATTCTACATGTAACACTGTAGTGATCTTTTAAGATCTTGGTAGAATACGTACTGTATTTTTAAGATTTTAGAAAATTTGCATGGTATTTTGCCATGTTTTTTTCAAACATATATTCCTTGTTATTTTGTATGGCGGTCTGTCTAAGTAGATTATATTTAAAAGATATGTATTTCTTTGCACCTTGCTCAGTAGGAAGAAATTTCAAGTTTCTGCATTGGAAAACATACATGTTAAAGAATATGAGAACCAGATCATTAGCTATATGTAAAGTATTTGAGTATCCAAATAGCATAATTTCCAAACATAAATCCCTGATATGGGATAGATCGAACATATTTTGTATCAGCTTTAGGGTAATTGGGCAGTACCAAAACAGATGTTCAATCGTTTCTGGTTTACTTTTACAAAAGGTGCAAAGTGGATCATCCGTGTAATTCATTTTAATGAGGTTTGAATTTACTCCTAAAAATCTATGAATGACTCGTACTTGAAACTATTGTATTTTTGTATCGGTAGTAATTTTGAATGGTATCAAAAATATGTTTTTCCATTTTTTATCCGATATAGGTGCTGTTAATTTATTATTCCACGTGTATATACATTTTGGCTCAATTTTGGTTCTATTCAAAGCTTCATAAATTCGTTTGGCACCTTTACTGTCTTTAATAATGATATCAATATCAGGCGGTGTATAGGGTTTCCGGAAAAGTTCGGCTTCTTTTAAATTTATATCCAATTTTATTGCTGTTGCTTTTAATGCACATATAACACCATTATAAGTCGAAAAGTCAGTTTTAAGATTGTATTTTACTCTCAACTGTTCTTACCCTATAATTGAGTTGTTCTCGTTAAGCATATCACCAATACAGTATATACCAGCACTAAGCCACGATTTTAGGAAAACACTCTGTGACCTAATCAAAAGCATGTGATTATAGAAAATGGGGTAGTTGACTATACTTTCTTTTCCCATACACTGAGTACACATTAACTTTGCAAATGCTTCAAAAACATGTGCCAAAAATTTATTACTGTATGTAAATGACAATAGTTCAGGATAATGTTTACCACAATTCATTAGTCTTTCTATATCTACATATTTCTTGGCAATTGTTGACCATCTGCTTTCACAATTTACTAATCTTCTTATCCAAGTGATCTTTAAAGAATCTATAAAGGCTTTGATATTGAGCATTCTAAGACCGCCTTCTATATAGTCTTTGATACCTATTTCTTTCTTAATCTTGTGAGGGCCATTCAAGATGAAATGGAATAAGGTATTTTCTAGTTTCTTCAAAATTTCATCAGACGGGTTGGGTAATTAAAGAAATAAACGATTTAGCTTTGCAATTATTAAAGTTTTGACAACTGTAATTTTTCCTATGGGAGAAAGAATACGTCTGCTCCACTTTTTAATTGTATCTTCTATCTCTGCAATTTTAGATTTATAATTCAAGTCAATCATTTTAGTCAGGTCGACATGAAAGTCTATGCCTAGCATACTAAACTGTTGATGATTCCATGTTAATTTCCATTTAGTTTTTATTGTAGCTGAGCTATATTTCTTCTTGCCTATCCAGACCACCTTTGTTTTATCAAAATTAACTTTTAAGCCGGATATTGAATAGAAATTTGAAAGTGCGTTTAAAGTTTCATTTAACGATTCACTAGATCCGTCTAAGATCACACTGGTGTCGTCTGCAAATTGTGACAATTTATATTCTGTATCATTAATGGTAATGCCTCGAAATTTAGGATTTGATCTTAAATGAATAGATAAGATCTCTGCACATAAAATGAAGATGTAACAACTCAAAGGATCACCTTGTCTACAGTCCCTATGGACGTTGAAAAAGTCAGAGAGGAATCCACACTGAGTTACAGTAGAGGTTGCGTCTTTAAATATTAAACCATCTTTGTATATCATGGCCGAAGTTAAAATGTTTCAGACTTTTATTTACAAATGACCACGAAAGGGAATCAAAAGCTTTTTCAAAATCTATTAAAAGTAAAATTCCAGGTATGTTGTTTTCTTCGGTATAATGAAGTATATCATATATAAGTCTAGTTTTTTCCCCAATGAATCGTCCTTTAAGGAAACCAGTTTGGTCAGTATGTATTATGTTTGGTAACAACGACTTGAGTCTGTTTGCAATACACACAGTCCCAGTTTTATAAACAGTATTAAGTAATGTGATGGGACGCCAGGTTTTAAGAAAACATTTTGATTCATTTCCTTTTTGAATACATGAAATTAAACCTTGAGTCTGAGTGGTTGCCAAAGCGTTCATACTAAATGCTTCATTAAGAGCTCTGACGACAAAACAACCTATCTTAGTCTGAAATACCTTATAAAAATCTGCACTGAATCCGGAAGTTCCCGGACTACGATTATTTTTCATATTTTTCAAAGTATTAGTTGCTTCGTCCAGAGTGATTTCACCTTCCACACTTTTTGAATCTTTATCATTTAATCTAGGTATATTTTTATTTTCAAAAAAGACATTTAATTGGTCATTTGTTACTGTTTCATCTTTCGCTTTGTATAAAGTTTCGTAAAAATGTTTTGTTTCAGCTAAAATAGCTGATTGATTAATAATTACCGACCCATCCTCTCTTATAATTTTTTGAATTGTCTTTGATATGTTATTGGATTTCTCTAATCCACAAAAATATTTTGTTGGGTTTTCTCCTTCTACACTCCATTTAACTCTCGACCTTATGACTGATCCTATCGTTTTTTCATCGTGAATTGTTTTTAATTCATTAGTTAAAAATGAATGTTCTTCTAATTTTTCAGTTACATTTTGTTCTAATTCACGAATTTTATTCATTAATTCCATTTCTCTTGATCTTGTTTGCTTCTTTTTATACGAACCATATGATATTGACTTGCCCCTTATCTCCATTAACATAGTGTCCAGAAATAATTGATCACTAATGACAAATTGTATCTCCTGTTTTGGCATATCTTTAATTGAATCTTTATTATAAACTGGCAAAATATTCTTTATTATAAACTGGCAACGCATATTGTTCTATTACATCATCTATTTTCTGGTTTATTGTTTGAATGTATTGTAAGTCTTTAAGTAAGGAATTAATGTGTTTCCAAAGTCCTGATCGGTGTTCAAAATTGTTAAATTGAAATGTTGCTGTAATTATGGAGTGGTCTGATCGAAAACTATGTTGTATAGAGGAGTTATTAGAATAAACAGACAAGGGTTGCGAGATGAGGAAAAAATCTAGACGAGCTTGTTGTATTGGTTTTTGTTTTCTCCATGTATAAAGTCTCCTATCTGGATTCATTTCCCGAAATGGATCTATTAACCCTCTATTCGAGATATGATTTAAAAGAAATTCGCGTGAGTTTTTGTTGTTTACATGTTTATAATTATAATAATCTAGATCTGGATCTAACACTAAGTTATAATCTCCGCAGATTATATACGACGTATTTCCGATTGTGTCTATGATGTCAAAAATGTTATTATAAAAAGAAGGTGAATCACTATTTAAGCCATATATCGACGCTAGAGTAAATCTAACATCTTGTACACTCAAATCAAGTAAAACATAATTTCCATACGGGTCAATTATTTCATTATGAATCTTAAAATCACACTTTCTGAAAAGCACTGCTACACCACGGCTATTTGAAGAATTAAAGCTTAGGTAAACTTCAGATCCCCATTCTGTATAAACTGTTTTATATAAATATTGGGTAAAATGGGTATCTTGTAGACAGAATATATCATATTTTAGGGATTTGAGATGATTAAAAACATTCAACCTTTTCTGTTTACCGTTTAGTCCTCTACAATTAAGCGACGAAATCTTTAGACATTCCATTTTGGTTTTGTTGAAAGGGGAACCATACTTTTATATGCAGAAAAATAGTTGTTACATTGACCTGGGCAGCAAAAAATGCAAAAACATAGAAATACAGGTACAAAATAAACACACAAAAACATTTCACCAAAGAAAATTCAATGGCAGAAATCGCACATTAAAAAGACATTTGGAAAATTATTCAAAGATTATAATACAAGTATTTCCCCATCCAATATTCTGTTTGTCTATTTTTCTTAATGCTGCTGCTTTGCTTGTAGACCATTATGTCTGAAACATATTAGTCTATGAACAAATCAGCATGCTTATCGTGCCCTTGAAACAGGTGCACTCCGTAACTTTACGAGGATATGTAGATATGTATGCACATATAATTTCCATTAAAAAAATTATATAATAATAAAAAGTAGACGACTGTCATGACATCTCTTTGCTTACTAACAGTTCTAATTACACTAGTTGTGATTGTAAATCTAAATTATTCTATAATACTGTTACATTCCAGTACGTGCAGTATACTGTTGCTGTTATTGTATACATTACATCCTTATTTATACAAAAAGCAATACACGAGAACAAAACAGAACATTTAAATGTCATTCAACAGTATGCAAGATCTATGAGGAGATATATTATTGGAAATATAAATTTAACGTTCAACAATTTTATACAAATAGAGATCGTTAAAATTGTTTTACTGTGAGAAGTAAAACTGTACTGCGATACTATAACAAGAGTGTCCGAAGGACCACATGTGCCACCTGCTCGCAGCTGACACAAATACATTCTATACAATAGTGTGAAATCAGAACAAAGGAAAATAACTTTTAATGGGTGTGAGTAGAGTGAACATCTACAAGATGATAAGAAAGTTTGAAGAACGTGGGACAGACAAAGATTCCCCAAGGTCGGGTCAACCATAGACCAGTAGGCTAGAAGTAACGAAAATGTTAGTGTGCTCCAAGACATGCTGCAATAAAGTTCTGAAAAATCCCTAAGGCGCACATCATCAGAGACCGGTATTTCCAACTCTTCCGGGCATACTATAATAAGAAAGGGTTTAGAACTTTTCCCATACAAAATACAAATCATGCAAAGTTTATCCATAACTGGTAAAGTTGAATTTAGCAATTTTTCGTTGGGCGTCTGACGTCGTTGAGAATTATGCGATGCTTTCCAAAATATTTTTCTGCGGGTCTATCTGAAGTCGTTAGTGTACAACTCAAAAACTAACAGACACATCTAAGCTCCAGCGAAACATTAGGAGAAAAGTTAAGCAGATCAGTATAGACACATGTGCCAAGGTAATCAACTGTTTCAAAGAGAGAGAGTGCGAGAAGGGAGACTGCAAATGGGCAGACATCTAGAAAACGTCAAAAACTACTGAATTGACGTCTTCGACAAAATAAGGAAAATTTAGTAAAAAGTCATTTTTCTGAAAGATATATGTGTGTCAATCTTTAAAATGATACCAGCTAAAACTTGTATCTATGGTCTATAAATATGCACATTTTCATTGTTATAACAGCACATTTAGTTATTATACATAGGCACTGAAACTGTAAACTTTCTTTCTGTACATGGTATTAAGCTTTGTTCAACCATTCTTATGAATGATGACAATTTGGACTTTTATCGAAAGATGCCACTGTGGTACAAAATATAGCATTTTCGTCGATAATTATAATATGTTTTGTTGTTTAATTAAATATTAATAACACATGCCGAGCAGTTACGAAGCTTAAACGCGACCCGAATAAACAATAATACATCGGGGAATCGTCGATATCAAACAAATGAATATTTCGTCTTCTCCAGGATTTTCGATCGGTTTTCTTGCAATATAGTTCTTTTCAACATATAAACACATGCTTTATGGAATATTTAAGCATTTTTAAAACTCGTTGCAAGTAGAGACTATCACTTTTACTCATTATGTATGATTTCTGTTAAATTGTTCTTTCTTTGCATAGAACTGCATGTAGAACACTATTGTTATTCTACCATTGCCCGCTAGAACAATCACTATTGTGTTGTCTTTCCAAGTCTTCCCATCGCCACTCTTTCCTCATTATTGAATAGGGCTTATGTGGTCGAGTGCTAATGATATTCGACTGACAAATACTTAGCCCCAATCCCCTGACCACTGTGATGCGAATCCCAGTCTGGGCATTTGGATTATCTTTCATGTCGAGAAGCCTTCCATCTGGCTTGTAGTAAGTCGGGTGGTTCAACCCGGATGATCTTCTGTGCAAGAAACAATGCATTCGTTCCATACACAGTAAAACCACTGAGGTAGTACACCCCCTGTAATTAACTGGACTGAGCGATATGACTGAAGTGCTTTTAAAGCGACTTAAAACCCCAATCAGACGAGCAAATGTTGCTTAGAGGTGTTGCTTTTCGGGCATTTGCTTAAAAATGAGTATTTACGGAATAAAGGGTTATGTTCTTCCTAGGGTATGGTTACCGTTCTAACTAGTCATACGCACACTCTACTTGGGACCTGATAGAGGGTCATGTTTCTCTAACTGTGACTGTTTGATTATCACAGCCGGTGTCAACAGATTAGTTACTAAATGAACACCAGGGTGCAAGTAAGGGTCACTACATTGTCTTCTGGCTGGCTGACAAAAATATATATTCCACGATTATGAGGAATTTCCTCCCAATCGAAAACTGTTTTGAGGGGGCTATGCATGACTACTGAAAAGCAACAAGTGTAAACTTGTTGTCTGCTTCATTTTCCAAACACTATTTTCCTAAATTTCTTGTCAAAACAATTATCAGTGTGTATCAAGTATCAAGCAATTTCGAACCAGATAAAAATATAAAATCAATTGCAACAATATCCGCAGTAATGACAGTAATAGTTATTTACAAAGAATTGCGAAACTAAACAAGAACGAGATGTGTTCAGCTTATATTTGAACGCTAAAAATACATTGATTTCCCCGTGCACGCACGACGTAGTGTCAACATGTAAATATTATCCTCCCAATTTGACCCGAGAATCATGCATATTCCGTTTATTATTGTCGGTATAAGAATGCGCTATAAGAATACAATACTCGTGGACAATGATTATTACCGGCTTTTGATTTGCCTTTTTTATCACAGACTACTACGAAAAATCCCGAGAAACATACCAAAAATTAATCGAGTCTCAGGTCAAATTAGGAGAGCAGTACTTTCACTCTTTGTTGTCATGCCGTTGAAAGTAATGTACAACAATGGTACGTATAAAAATAAGCAATAAAGTAGAGGATATAGTAGTTGGTCTTTTGGATACTAAAATACATGTAGCTATAGAGGCATCATAAACATAGTTAAAGACATTGGGTTTAGTTTTTCTTTGGGCACAATTAATAACATTTGTCATCAGAATGGCTTACACTGATATTTTAAATCCACCTAAGCCTTCTGTTACAATTAAAAAACGTCCAGCTATGGCTACATCCAACATCGTACGAACGAACTCTATTATGATCAACAAGGCTAAGACGCCAACGCAACGTGAGATGTTTCTTAGATGAATGTATCACTTGGAACCGTCAATCATGTTATTTGCCAGGTACTTACGTCAAAGGTATACAATGTGCATCAACTCAACACTACCCAGAATACTAAATGATGCCAACGGTTTTGAAAACTCCCCGGAAGTTTTGTGGTGGCAAATGGAAGTATGTCATGACATCCGATGAATCGATGTTCTATCGGAGTGGACGTTGTGGCCGGCGTAAAGTTTGCTACGTTCGTAGGGGGTTTAACATCGACGATAAATTCAAGTTTGTTAAGCGTGACGCCTTTGCAGCAGGGTTCATGGCATGTGATGGTGTTTTTCATTACTATCCCATTTTGACCTGAGACTCATGCAAATTCCGTTTATTAACGTCGGTAATCTTCCGATAGATTTACGCAACCTCAAACGCAGTTAACTCCTTTAATCGCTACGCTGAAAAGATCCCTGCCACGACAACATTCACGTGATCATGGTGTACATCATGTGATCAAACTATTCCAGACGCTATATCGGCTGCAATTTTTTACCGTAGCCAACCGGTAAATTTACTATTACATCTTGTCCCGCAACAAAATTTTCAAAACATTTAATCCTTTCGGGAATTGGGTAAATATGAGAATCATATTTATGTACAGCGTCCCGATTTAAGTTTGACATTTTCAACAACCGATGACCTGATAAAAATCAACACCGGTGATCTATCATAAATAATCGTGTAAAAGGTTACCAAAATTCATTTTTTAGGAAAGCTGATTATTTGTATACTTCGTTTGCTTTACCGGTGCTGAAATATGAAACAAAATCGAAAAATGTTGAAATCAACATTCAAAAAAATAACACATGCAAAATTATTTTTTAGCTAAAATCAAAGCTAAAAAACTTGTGGTGGCAGTGATGACCACACGAAGTGACAAGGGAGATCACTGTGACGAGTCTGAGATTTACGAAGGTATAATAATGCACTCTCTTACATCCGGTTACAGTACATATACCTCTGTAGTTGGCTCAGAAAGTAGTCCGAAATGAAACTAACTCCCGTACAAAATAGAAAGTAAATTGCGTCATAGCAGAATGTCGGCGCCCTTATAAGAAGTTCGGAATCAATAGTTTGTAGAAACTGTTTTTCGAAATATTGAGCAGACATCATTCCATTTTGATCGTTTACATTTGTTCAATAACCGAAGCGTGAAGCGGCATGAAAATAGGTCAGCAAATATTCTCAGAAGTTAAATTGTATTACCAGTTTTATGATAAAATAAAAGCTATTTATTCTTGATTCTGTTATATCCTTATATATTATACTGGAACTGGATCTACAAGGAACACAGTTTCTTGGAATGCCGTCTTTATTATTCTACTAACAAAATCCCCGGGACCGGATACATATATCATATTACAAACTATCTATCTATTGTTCTAGGTATCACGCAACTATTATTGTCTATATGATGACCATATCATCCTTCCCCACAACAGATAAAACATTATCCCTTAGAATATTACTTACATATTTTTGATCAAACATAAATCGGTGTCGTATTTCTTTAATCTAAAGAAAAGGATTGATTGAGTAATGTTAATAAATCATAAAATGACCAGTTTCCATTAACCAAATCTTAATACAGATGATGGAACACGTATTCTGAACACACTTGTAAATTAAGCTCTGCAGACTCCAAATTCTAGCTTGACCCAGAATTACTGGTATCAGCGAAACATGATATCCTGAATGAAACATGAATGAAACAATGGCCAGTCGCATTCCTTTCGTTTGTAAACTACGTAGGCTATACAAATCTTACTACATATCAAATAAAACATAATACACAGCACAAGTTATTACAAATCTAACTGTTTTACACATACACTCTCAAAATAAATGAAATAAGATCTAATGAAGAAACTGATTAAATACCAATGTCTCTTAAAGTTAATTACACTCTTCATTTCAGGGTAACCTTTAATCAAATACAAAGTTTACTCAAATAATTTTCTTAATGTTATTTCATAATGTCAAACAAGTCGTATATTCAGTTCGTCATATAATAACTTGCACACATTTCCTTAAACTCAGCTCGTTTAAATGTCACACCATTGCATATTAAAGCAAAATATGAAAAGTATATATGTATGTATATATGTATGCTGAATATAAGCACTAAAACTAAATATAATATTAGGTATGCGCACAATACGTTTTTACTTAATTACATTCCTTCTCGATTTTACCACACATAGTCTTTCAAGTACTTTGGTGCACACCGTTCTCGTTTAGGCCTGGTGTTCATGTTTTGGCCTTGACCAGTGTCATTTAACTCAATTTCGTCAAGTAAATTCTCATCGATTAATCTGTCACCAAGCTGTTGGTCATTACCGAATGTCAAGTTCTCCGGAATCTTCTTCATTGCAGACGAGTTTCGAGTTATCTCATGTCCCTGTCGTTCAATTGTCACCATAGGTCCTTTCTTGTCCTTAACAGTATAGGGACACGGTTTGTACATAGGTGTTAACTTTGATTTGTTTTCATTCTGAACAAAAACTTTGTCACCTACTATGAGTTTCCTTTCCTTAGCATTGACTCGATTGTCCTGATATGTTTTGCTCTTGGATTTCACATTTTCGTCCTTCTGTCTTGCAATTTCGTCCGTTCTCCTTTCGTCATTTCTTTTGTAGAATCCAGGCAAGCGAGTTTTTGGTTCACGTTGAAACAGCAGTCTGTAAGGTGTGTAACCTGTTGATGTATGTGGAGTTGCTCTGTATTGTCGTAAAAATCGATTCAATTCTTGCTTCCAATTTTTACCCTCAATTCGAGCTGATTTGACGCATTTCATTAAAGGTTTATTGAACGACTCTGCTTGCGCGTTTGCTCTCGGCCAGCGTGGTGTGATTTTCCTGTGTACGAAACCCATGTGTTTCGCATAATCGGCAAAGTTTTTGCTGTTGAATGGACTTCCATTATCAGATTTTATTACCATTGGCACTCCAAACATAGCGATTACCTTATCAAGTACCGGAATTACTGTATTTGCTGAGACTGATTTCACAATTTCAACTACTGGATATCGTGAGTACTCATCTGTGATAACGAACAAATAGTCTCCAGTGTCAAGAGGTCCACAAAAGTCAATACTCAGATTTTGCCATGCTCCTGACGGCATTTCCGACATTCTGAGCGGTTCACGCTGCTTTGGTTCTCTTGTATTTGCTTGGCATGCAACACAATGTTGGATTGCAGACTCGATCTCAGCATTCAAGTTTGGAAACCATACTTTAGACCTAATATAGCTCTTGGTGCGAGTCATACCTTGATGTCCTTCATGGCCTAGCCTTATTGCTTTTGATCTCAATGACTTTGGCATTACAATTTTGTCATTTCTTAACAGTACTGTTTCATAACTAACTGTAAGTTCATCCTTAACACTTCTCAGTGACATCAGTTCTTCCAAGTCAATTTCTTGATCATTAAGAGTTTTCAGTTCATGCCATTTTCCAGATTTTGTGAACTCTATTGCCTTCTGCAATGTTCTATCCTTCACCGACGCAGTTTTCACTTCATCCAATGTCATTGCATTTGGAATTGACTCCTCGCACACAAAGACCACATATTCCTCTGCAAGATTTCTGTCACTCAATTTATTCTGTATTGGATGGCGAGACATGTAATCCGACGGATTGTCTTTTCCTGGTCTGTACACTATTTTCATTTTGAATGGTTGGAGACGTAGACCCCATCTTTCAATTCGCAGCGGCGGTTGTTTTTTCAACCAGATCGTTGTCAGCGGTTTGTGATCTGTAATTACTGTGAAACATGGAGCACCTTTTAAGTACATACTGAAATGTTCACAGGCCCATACAATTGCAAGAGCCTCCCTTTCCGTTTGACTATACCGGGACTCAGTTTGTGTCAAAGCTCGGCTTCCATATGCAACTACTTTTCTTTCTTGCGTCAATATTCCAGACAATCCCACCGGTGAAGCATCTGTTATTAATTCTGTATCTTTGTTTGGATCAAAGTATGCAATCACCGTATCACTCGACAGCGCTGATTTTAGCTTTTCAAATGCCTCTTGTTGGCTATCATCCCATTTCCATTCAACGTCTTTCCGTGTTAGTTTGCGTAATGGCTCTGTAATGGATGCGTATCCATTGATGAATCTGGAACAGTAAGCTGTCATTCCCAAAAAACTTTTCAATTCTGACACATTTGATGGCTCATTAATTGTTCTGATAGCTTCCACTTTCATGGGATCAGGAGAAATACCTGATGCTTGAAACACTACTCCAAAGAATGTCACCTCTGTTTTGTTAAAATCGCATTTCTTTTTGTTAAGGGTTAGTCCATTGCTGTAAAGGGCCTTGAAAACTTTGTCGAGCGAAATGTCATGTTCCTGTTGGTTATTTCCGTACACTAAAATATCATCGGAAATGTTCTTTGTCCCTGGGATCCCTTGTATCACTGTACTGATTGTTTTTTGAAAGACTTCCGAGGCAGAATTGGTACCGAAATTCAACCTTTTGAATCTGTATATTCCCATGTGTGTAGAAAATGTTGTGATCGACCTTGATTCTTCGTCCAGAACAAGTTGATTGTATCCCGATAGTAAATCAAGCTTACTGAAAACTGTTGCACCATTCAAGTCATGTATTAATTCATCGATTGTAGGCATTGGGTGCCGTTCTCTTTCAATAGCGTTATTTGCTTCACGCATGTCCACACATACGCGTACGTCACCATTCTTTTTGGGCGGAGTCACTATTGGAGAAACCCACGGCGTTGATTCGTTTTGTATTTCCTCTATTATGTCATCCTTAATCATTTTCTCGAGCTCTTTCTCGACTCTTTTCCTTAAATGAAACGGCGTTCGTCTAGATTTCTGCGCTACCGGTTTCACGTCCTTGTTTATATGCAGTTTTACCTTTTGGTGTTTTAGCTTTCCAATTCCATCATATATTCCTGGATATTTGTTTTCTATTTTCTCATTTGACATGTTGACACTTTGACTTATCTTCACTACTTCCAGGTCACAAGCTGTTTGATATCCTAGCAATGTGCCATGATTACCTTTGACGAGATAGAATTTGTCAACAATAATTTTTCCATTTTTTTCTGCAGTCATTTCACAGCAACCTTTCACTTTTAAGTTTGGTCCACCTCCGTAAGGAATGAGTTTGGGCAAGCACCTTGTTCTAAGCTGTGGTTTTCCAAGCATATCATATGTTTTCTCATCCATTATATTGACACTAGATCCTGTATCAATTGTTGCTTTAACATTTTTATTGTTGATTTTCAATTGCGTTCTCGGCAATTTTGATTTGCTGATACTGTTTACTGAAATACTGTAGCTGAATTCATCTTCCGAACCGGATTGTAGATTTTGAGCCTCTGTAACTTCTCGTACCTGGCGCTTATCTCTTTGACGACAACAACGGCTAAAATGATTGGCCCGTTTACATAGATTGCACGTTTTCCCTTTCGCTGGACAGGGAGCATTTCTGTGCGGATATTCATAGCCACAATTTCTGCAGGTATTCACTGTAGCATTGTCACGTGATCTGTTTGCCTGTTTACGGTCAAAATTTGCATAGAGCTGTCTGCTTCTCCCTCGAGTTCGCATAGGCCTAGGTCTCCTGGTTATCCCTCTAGACCTTGAAACTGCTTGAATCTTGTCAGCATTTTCCATCGCACTAGCCTGTTTCTCTGACTGTTCGAGCATACGTCCGATCGTCAAGATATCAGATAAACTTTTGTCAGGTTCCCTCAAGGCACGTCGACGCAGTTGATTAGATCTACAGTTCTGAATTACTTGCTGGAGAATTTCATTGTCAATGTTCGTAAAACTGCAGTTTTTGGCTAACGTACGAAGTTCAGTGACAAACTCGTCAAGCGATTGTTCTTCCTTTTGTTTGCAAGATCTGAAGCTGTATATTTCCATTTGAACATTTTTCTTAGGAGCAAAATAGTCTGTTAATACCTTTTTCGTGGCGTCGTAGGTAGTTTCAGTGTCCTTTTTCTCAACATCATAAATATCATAGACCTTATCAGATTCAGTCTATTTTGATATAAACTATCGACTCAGATAACCATGAAACACAAACTATTGGTTTTGCCAAATCTTTATCATGAGCCCATCGCAGAGGTGTATGTGAGAGTAACGAACGATAACTAAGCAAGGCGATTGATAATAATGCGCTATAAGAATACAATCCTCGTGGAACATGACTATTATCGGCTTTTTTTGCCCTTTTGTCACAATATTACGAACAACCCCGATAAATATCCCGAAGATTAATCGAGTCTCAGGTCAAATTGGGACAGTAATACAATGGCAAAACAGAAATCAGAATCATTGACAACGATACTAAATTCAACTCAGACTACTCTATTAATAATGCCCTGAAGCATGATTGTTTCCCGTTGATACACAGACAAAGCATGGTATTTCATCAGGACAGTGCCTCAAGGCACACTGCCGAAAATACATTAAACTAAGTCAAATCTAGAGAAGTTAACTTTATTACACCAGAGGAATGGATGCCAAAGTCGCCTGACGCAGCTCCAATGGACTTTATCTCACCACCCACTAATTTCTGGCCTTTTCATTGGGTAAGAGCAGTCACGTGGTGACCCTCTATATTTATATAGCGGGTCAGTAGCTGATCCACTATTGGCATTCTACAAAAAGATGAATGCCATTCTACATATTTCGTCTTGTTAATTATTATTCTGATCCATGCTATTACTCATTTTAACAAGTATTCACTAAATAGGCCTATAACGGATTTACGCAGTTCGAACCACTATTTTTAGTCTTTTTGTTTACGCAAAATTCAGACCTGCAAAATTGTGACGCGCAACTGTAAAAATATAACTAATAATGGAATCTGGGATATTCTAAAACGAATGCTTCAGTATAGAAGGATTAACGCACTCTTTGGTCTTAAAAAGCACTGAAGCAAGACTGAGACTATCTTGATCAAAATATGATCAAAATATGATTCACAAAACATTAAATCCATGGCCAAAATGTTAGAAAATGATCTACCTTACTGTTATGGTTCACATAACTAACGTTTATTGCAATTAAACACCAATACCACCTATATTACACCAGTGTTTATTTCGTTTTTAAATATAAGTTGAAAACATCTCGTAAACAGTGTTGTTCCATTTAAGACAAATTTATCGATATTCATATTTTAAACCAATTAACATGTCCAAACATGTGGCGGCTTCTTTACTGTATTGTAAATATTTTCATTTTTCTTCTTTTACAGCTGCAACTGCTATAATATGACAATGATAATAGTTTATATGTAATGACCTGGTGTAGTCGATAATCAGCAAACAGGATCAGCAAAAATGAGTTATATCCTCAAGCTATACATGTAATGATATAAGTGTAATTGGCATTAATTATCACACCCTTATAGTGATTGATTCCATTTATTTCTATCCCATTCTCTGCTAGACTATATTCTATCAAACCCCTTTGAATAATCTACTGAAAAAGTGCATTTTTATTAGACAAAAGAGCAATTTTAGAAACAATGGTTTCCAAAAATGATTTTTACAGAGGGATTCGTAGGAGGGAATGGGTTAATAATGTAGTGTGCGTGTTAAGATGACGATACGTCATCAAACCATGTTGCCGTAGTACAATATAACCCATGCCCTCATATTGACACCCTTTGACCCCTATTTAAAAGTCATTTTTGAAACCCATGTGATAAATAGAGCATTAGCGAATGCTCTATTCATCACATTGGTTTCAAAATGTATACAACTCTATAATGTTCCTTTTTACTAGTAAAACTCCTTTTTAGTAGATTTAAATAAAAGAGGTCAGTTCCGAAAGTAGTCTCGGAGGGAATTGTTTAGCCCATATATGCATTTATACTAGTGACTCTGAAAAGGAACATAGGAAAAGTGCATTGCCCCAGATCGAATTGCTCAGAATAGTAAAATTTTAAGAATTTTAAAGAATCCCTGAAAATGAAAGACCATCTTATATACAGTACATGTCCGAGCGAAATTACAAACAAATATTGGTTTAAAATGGTTACTGTGTTTTTATGAATGTTAGTATGAATGTCCTTGTTATCGTTTGTTCCTCTATTACCCTTTCCTCCATAAATATACCTTTCAACACCTCTGCAAACATAGTAGACTCCTACAGGTCAGGATATGCTCTGTTTGCTAATGAAATAGGATTCTACGGTTTCTGCTGAAACCAAAATGTATGTTGCAAAACGTATGTGTTTCACGCATTCTCAAACAGAGTAGAACCAGATCAGATGGTTCCTATAGGAGTCGTTTGATCAGGGTCTATTCTGTTTGCTTATGGTATAATATAGATATGATTCTACAATTTCTACCTGAGTCAAAATATATTATCGTAAAATGGCATTATAAAATTTCTATGAACATATATATAAGAGTTTGTTTCCTTCTATGTGTATAGCAGTTTGTTTACAGTTTAAATATTCTGCAACTGGAATATATGCGTTTTCTACATGCACCAAATTTAAGCATTTTTATGCCCGCCAGATCAGATCTGGGGGGCATATTGTTTTTGCCCTGCCTGTCTGTCTGTCTGTTTGTCTGTTTGTTTGTCAGCAACTTTAACATTGGTCATAACTTTTGAACAAGTACAGATAGAGACTTGATATTTGGTATGCATATGTATCTTATAAAGCCGCACATTTTGAGGGGTGTCAAGGTCAAGGTCATCCTTCAGGGTCAAAGGTCAAATTGTCTGTTTTTTGTCTGTAACTTTAACGCAACTTTAACATTGGTCATAACTTATGAGCCAGTACAGATAGAGACTTAATATTTGGCATGCATATTATCTCATAAAGCCGCACATTTTGAGGGGTGACATGTCAGGGTCAAGGTCATCCTTCAAGGTCAGAGGTCAAATATATGGGTCAAATGACCGACTTTAACATTGGCCATAACCTTTGAACCAGTAGAGATAGATACTTGATATTTGGCATGCGTGTGTATCTCATAAAGTTGCACATTTTCAGGGGTGAAATGTCAAGGTCAATGTCATCCTTCAGGGTCAAAGGTCAAATTGTCTGTTTCTTTGTCTGTAACTTTAACATTGGTCATAACTTTTGAGCCAGTACAGCTAGTGACTTGATATTCGGCATGCATATGTATCTCATAAAGCCGCACATTTTGAGGGGTGACGTGTTAAGGTCAATGTCATCTTTAAAGGTCAGAGGTCAAACACATGGGTCAAATCACCGACTTTAACATTGGTCATAACTTTTGAGCAAGTACAGATAGAGACTTGATATTTGGCATGCATATGTATCTCATAAAGCTGCACATTTTGAGCGGTCAAGGTCATCCTTGAAGGTCAGAGGTCAAACATGTGGGTCAAATCACTGACTTTAACATTGGCCATAACTTTTGAACCAGTACAGATAGAGACTTGATATGTGGCATGCTTGTGTATCTCATGAAGCTGCACAGTGTGAGGGGTGAAATGTCAAGGTCATCATTCAGGGTCAAAGGTCACCAACTTCAAATTGGCCATAACTTTTTAACCAATAGAGATAAAGTCTTGATATTTGGTATGCATGTGTATCTCATGAAGCTGCACATTTTTTTTGGGGGGTTGACATTTCAAGGTCAAGGTCATCTTTCAGGGTCAAAGGTCACCGACTTTAACATTGGCCATAACTTTTGAACCAGTAGAGATACAGACTTGATAGTTGGTATACATGTGTTTCTCATTTGGCTGCACAGTTTGAGGGGTAACATGTCAAGGTCAAGGTCATCCTTCATGGTCAAAGGTCACCAACTTTAACATTGGCCATAACTTTTGAACCAGTAGAGATACAGACTTGATATGTGGTATGCATGTGCACCCCATGAAGCTGCGCAGTTTGAGGGGTGACATGTCAAGATCAAGGGCATCCTTCAGGGTCAAATATCATATCGAGGGGGCATAGTGTTTCACAAAGACATCTTGTTTCAAATATTTCTGACTTACATGTACGAATCCTTTTAAACATAAAGATAGATTGTATTTTGAATATTACTCTCTAAATCTAACATTGCATTTAACGAGTTTTTATTCTTTATCATTCTTTTACAGAGGTCTATTCGTTGTGTACATGTATATAAGTGAGGTTAAAAATATGGCAATAATGAAAAGTAAATTAGTCTTAAGCTGTCATTCATTAATTGAACATAGGGGTATTAAAAACAGGCCGTTGCTTAATGCATGGCAAAAGTAATGCAGAAATCTCATATAGGAGCTTTCTGCATTACTTTTGACCTGCATCACCTTTGACCACGTGGTTTGCAGACCCATAATGACCCATAATTAGGCCTCTGTTTGGTGGTCGCTTAAGACATGTTCTACTGTATACTCTTATAGTTGTATTTCCCGTAAAAGACCATGAACCAGAGCCCCAAATTTTGGCCACCGGTACCATCTTCGGGGAATAATGCTATCAATATTTTTGGCAAGATATAAGTATCAAAAATCAGAAAATATGTGATAGCAGTGAATTGGTTGTAGCTTTTTGTAATTTATTCACCAATATTAAGACTATGGTTAAATAATATTTTATAAATCTGGCGGTAAAAAGAAGACAGCATTAACATTCAAACTGATAGTCATCTCGTGTTACACCCTGTATCTACTTAAAACATTGAAAGGCCTGTAGCTGAAGTAACACATATTTCATGTATGTTGTTATTGTCCCACCAGAATGCATATAATACAAATTCTTGTTCATAAGTACATGCAAACATGTTAACATTCATATCCAGTTTGCATAAGTAAAAACTTCATCATCTTTATAACTAGGCTAATAAAACTTCATATGTATAGCCACAATAATTATGACAATGGTTTGACTTCAGCCTAGAGCACTTAGATATACATGTTGGCAAAGTTATATCCCTTTTTAAAACTTCCATACACTCAAAATGCGCCCAAACTGTAATATCTTAAGAGTTAGCCCCGTGAAAATGCACAAGCATGTCACAAAACAAATATATAATGAGAACCTTTTGAGCCAGAAACAACCAAATATAGTATGAGAACCCTTTGAGTCAGAACCCAGTTCTTGTTTGGATCAAATTATGTCCCTTTATGAAACTTGTAAGTAACAGGTAAAATATTATTATCTTATTCGACCAACCTCTTCAGAGATAGCTGATAAAAATATATACCAGTACATATACATATGTACTTAAACATTTATTATTCATCATACGCATTTCAATTTGAAATAGAAACGTGTCTGTAGAACACAAGATGTGATGGTCTATAATCAAGTATGCATTTTAGTGGGAAACAACATCAGCAAAGTCCCTGAATTTTGTTAATACAAATTTAGTTTTCTGTTTGACCATCTTCACAGTAAGTTGTGTATCTGTGAAAGTTTGAAGCATATATATACCTTATAGTGAAGAAATTGACAAAGTCCTGTAACTCTGGCAAATTTGGTTAGAACAAACATTTCCTTCTTAATGATCATTTTCACATCAAGGGTGTCAATTTGTTAGCGTTTGAAGCAAAGCCCCGCTTGAGGAGTTGAAAACATAAACATTGCGAGACTTATGTGGAGCATAAAAGGGTGATCACCATAGCAAGCATGCTTATACAGACACAATATTTTACCATCTGTTTGCTTAGTCCTTCGGTTAAGGTCAGCAGTTTTATTAGCTCAGTCGGTGCAATGCTGTGAGTTTGATCCCTGGTCTGGTCATGCCAAATACTTTTTAAATGGTATTAAGATGGACTGGTTGGCTCGATGTCAGGAAAATCTTCCTGAGGAGGGATTGCAATTCTTAATTCTATACACTAGGCACATTAAAGAATCAAGGAAATCGGAGTTTCTATTGGGCTGAAACAACCACCAAACAAAATACAAAGGCCAATGCTTTAGTAATATTTCATCGGATACTGCTGATACATTTGGACAGCAAAGACAGAGTAGCGGACATATATTAAAACGTTGAGTTAGCAGCATTTAATGCAGAGTTGAGTCAGCTGTGTTCTGGTTAAAATAATCTTCAGAATGAGGCATTGCACAATATACGTTTGAATTCATTAAATGTGATATTTAGTATGAAATTTTCAAAAGCAACAAGCGATGACAAAACATGAGATGGAACCTCCAAAACAAAATTAAAAAAATGTTATCTAATGGAAACATAAAAGGCTAAAGAAATTAATAAAATGTGGAGGTAGAAAACAGTTAAAATGAGATGATATGACGATAACACCCATTGACAGATAAATATGTACATAGTCACATTATAGTTAAATTACATCAACGTATTCCCTCAATACTGGGCCCTACCTCTGCTAGACATAAACAACAATAAAGCATTGGTCTATTTTGGAGAAGAAGCTGATTAGTCGTAAACAATGTCCAAGTACATGTTATCGTGCTGCAATAGTAGGTATGATAGAGTTTGCTCAAACAGAAATTAATTATCAGTTTGTGTAAAATATTAAGCCGTGACAGAATACACAGTGTTTGAATTATACAGGGAAAAGTCAGTCAAGAACAGTGGTTGATGATATCGAAGAAGGGAATCTGGTCATTAGATGGTAAGCAATGTGGGATTCGAGCTACCATTACTATCAAAATATAAGTTCATGTGGAACATTGCCATTGGCGTGTCCTTAATTGTAATGGTAAAGTAAGCACTGTGGGATTCTTGACCAGGAACAGAAAAACCCTAAACACAGTCCTTAAATTGGTTAGAAATAGGAGATCTCCCTCAAATTCTTGATGATTAGTAGATCATACCAGACGCAACTTGTGCTGAGTGATGATGGAGGGCTATCTATTACAACTATGCAGCAAATACTTTGTATAGCGCATACACACAACTAGGCTGGAATTCAGAACCCAAATGTTCAAAATAATATTAGCTTAAGCAATTTTAATCTTGCATTGGATGTGTGATCAAGAAACCAGCTTTGGACTTTCATTGAATTATTTGGGTATCTGTTTCAATTTGTAAATGCCTATAATGACTTTCTACACTTATGCCTGTAGCCCGCGGAAACACATGTAATTGTGAGTAGGGCAATTGTTTGTTATGTATATTTGCTTTACGTTAATTTTTATCATTCATTTGCAGAAGAACGCTCTTATTCTCTGATTCTTCAACTACCCGGTCAAAGGTACTATTAGCAGATCGATACATTATCCTGACACCAGGTCAACATATATTAGAACAATCCTCATAATTATGCCAAGTGTAAAGCAAATGTGAAACTTGAATCATATTAAAACCTTTGGGGATAATCCCTGCAACCTCTCTCTCTAATGGGAAGCATGTTGAAGAAGATATTTCAGAACAAGTGACCACTGTCGGAGAAAAAGATTTCCGGAGAAAGAACACTGATTTTTTTCTCTTTGTATCTCAACTATCACTTGTTCTAAGTTTAAACTGTATGTACTTCAGATGTGCCATTCACCAGCCTGCATATTAACACATATGTTCATGCAAAACAGGAGTCGTGAATGACCCATAGTTCATCCAGCAATATGTAACTGTATACGAACCAATACGGGTATTTCTTTGACTGTGGCAGATCTCAAAGGAAAGGCAATTCCATATTCTTCAAAAACATATCGCTGAGTATTTTGTTTGTCACTACATGTACATTCAGTAACAAGTAAAAATATGAACATAATGACACCCAATACCCACATATCTGCATCAGACTGAAATGTTTAGGATGTTCCAATCCTTACTTACAATGTTTAACACTTTAAGTCCAAAAGAAAATGACAATATAACAATTCAGAGCTAACAATTGGCTAACTAGAATTGTAAACAATAAATGCGATAGTGATAACAAATATCCTCACCCCACCACTTTCCATATTAAAGGCTACTACTTTTATATTGTAAGAATGTGGAAACTGTGCCAATAAATCCATACTATCACTAAAGGCGGGGAATACCTCCGCAAAACAGCTTTGATTGCAAATCCAAGTTTGTGACACAAATTACCCATGTAAGGACCAAAACACAAAATACTCAAAGTTAAAGGGGAGATATTATTATTATTATTATTATTATTATTATTATTATTATACCACATTTATATAGCGCTCTTTTCACACAGGATATGTGCGTTCAAAAGCGCTTCACATAGATGCATTTTATATACAAAACAGGGTATATTCAATGTGTAATTATAGAACATTTAAAATAAAATATATTTAATACTTATATATAGAAAAGAATAATAACAAAAAACAATTTATTTAGAATATGTCTGTAATGTTTGCAACAAAACATATTAATATTGCGTCGTGTACATCTGCTATTCGTGATTATTATGTGTAGCAAGTATCAATCCAATAACTGTAAAATTGAAAGAGCAGTTAGAGACACCAGCTGCCCATGTTTCATGCCAAAACGACAAAAATAATCAATGTTCAAGGGGAGATAATTATGCAATCCCTAGCCATAAACACATCAAAATTTGGGTTATTAGGTATACCAAAAATAAACTCAATAACATTAAAACTGAAGGAGCAGTTTGCGACACTAACTACCCATGTTCAAATGCGGACGGACCGACGGACGAACTGACCGGCCAACCGCCCGCCCGACCGACACAACTGACCGCCGGACTGGGTGATTCCAGTATATCCCCACAAACAATTTTCAAGCGTATACTGATCAGATCCAAATGAAACTAGCAGGTGCATTGGTTACTACAAATATAAGAATATTAAGTTTTCAGCATACCTGTAAATTTGGAAACTCGCGTCTATAGATTGGCAGACAGACGAATGGAAGGACACATAGGGGGACAAACATATGGACTGGACAGATGGAATGACAGACAGATTGACGACCTGCTTTCCGTATAGACAATGCTAGAAAATAAATCGACACGAGTTGCTCCCCTTGAATACTCTCACCGTCCGCCATTACGGTACTTCCAAAATAACTCCACGCGAAAACGGACTATATTGTATTAATATGCCTTACGAGGGTAGCAGAGGAAAACAGTGTATTGTGGTTGGATGCAGCAACAACCAGAGATACATTTACCAATGGAAAATTTCAAGTTGTTTTATTACATGGCGTCAAACATGACGACTGCATAAGCATCGCCCCATTCAAGTTTCATTGTTTACCGACAAACAGCGAACGAAGACGAGAGTGGTTAAGGGCTATAAACCGAAAAGATTACAACCCTGCTGGTAAATCACTGGTAAGAAACATTGTTAATCAGTATTTCAATTTGTTTGTAGTGGATATTGAGGCATTTGAAATGATTAGAAAGAGTCTGTAGCAAGATGACTGAAATTCGGACAAACACTTATTCGGATACAATTTCACATGTTCGTTTTCGTTTTGCTTTTTACCTAATTGGTTTGTAAAGATATTTTGAGAACCTCAAACGGTCATGCATAGCACTAGTAGTCACCATGGCCTCCAATTTTACATTCATCCATTTTTTTTAAAAAAACAATAAAGGTATTGAAACAATATGGATTTAGATCTAGTACACTGATATATGTCACCCTGAACAGGAGAAAATAGTACACCAACTCTTTATTAGGCTTATTTTTGTATTTTTCAGGTTTGTTCAATACATTTTGAAGATGGAAAACCATCCAAGGACAACCCATTTCCTACACTTCAAAAGGGGATATGAGAAAATTAATACCCCTAAATCAAGACACCAGCTTGTGAAGAAACCACTCACACCATTATCGATAGAGAAGAATTCAGAAAAAGAGACAAAACTTGAAATATTTACTGTGTCAACACAGCATGAACAGAGTTTAGCATTGAAAGCATATCTTCAGACACAGATTCAAGATTTTATACTGGACTGAATTACACTGTGTTAATGACCCTAGTTACTATGCTTTTTCCATTTGGTAAACTGAACATTGCAAACGAGATATTTCTGTCTTGATAAGATTACGACTGGGGCTCAATGTTCATGATGTTGCAAGGCGTTTTAATATTTCCAGGCAGTTGGCTGCTTCCATATTTCATTCATGGATTGATATAATGGCTGTCAAGTTGAGTGACTGTGTAGTATGGTTGCCCAGGGAATCAATGTGCAAAATACTGCCATCATCTTTTTCAGACACTTATCCAAAGACAACATGTATTATTGACTGTACAGAAGTGTATATTCAACGTCCATTCACCTTAAAAGCCAGAAATCAGACTTACAGTAATTATAAAAGTCACATGACTGCCAAAGTACTTATTGCCATAGCTCCAAATGGATACATTATGTTCATATTTAAGGCTTATGGAGGGAGTGATAATTTTATCACTAAATCTTGTGGTTTTCTCAACTACCTGGAGATGAAGTAATGGCAGACCGTGGGTTCACAATAGGAGAAGAGTTATGTGCTAGACAAGTACAACTGAACATTCCTGCCTTTTTGAAAGGAAGAAAGCAGCTGCATGCACAGGAGATCACAGAGTCTAGACGCATTGCATCAGTGCGCATACATGTTGGGAGAGCAATCAACAGGCTTAAGTGTTATCGAATTTTGAGTACCACTGCGAACATAGTCTGTTGCTAATATGGACAAGAAAATGCTAGTGATCTCTGCTCTTTGTAACCTTCAGGGTTCCTTAATTAGGGACAGTACCTCTGAGGACTGATTCAGTTTTAATTCCTCGACTGCCAAATTGAACTGTCTGATTAAACCCTTTCAAAGACAAAATATCATAGATCTGCAATTTTATGCTAAATTTTTGAAATTCTGACTAAAATGTTGGACACTGATCAGATGTGTTACATAGCATCTAATATGGAGCCAAAACTGTTTGGTAGTTGACTTTAGTTTCTTATGTCCATGAAATGGTTAAAACTTGCAAAACTACTCAGGTGATAATAATAACAGGTTCATTTTGATTTACTATATTTATTAGTGATCTTTGGAAACAGTTGAAATTATGCCATAGATATTGATTGGTAGCTAGTGATGTTTAACAAGTTGTCTGCAAGGTAGTTTGATTATTCTATCAGTGAACAACACAACTCACATGTATACATATTAGTCCTTCTCATGCCCTTATTGTATATTGATGCTTTTTGAAAACACTGTAGATTAAGATACAGCTCATGAAGGAGCTGTCTAATTAGGGTATGTGCTGTTTCCTCATAGGATCTGTCTGACATGGGTCAGCAATCTTTTCTAAAGAAACTTCCTTATTTTATAAACCAGTATTATAATTCTGATAATAGATGTGCATTGCGGGCGGAGTTATGTTTATGAATATTCAGCATGAGAAGGGTTAGTAATGGATATATATGTGGAGGTCTTTTTTTTTTTTTTTATAGATATGCATTTTTTTTAAAACAATTTATTTGAATTATTAAATCTAAAAATAGATATTTGACAAAATATGCAGAATGTTTTGTTTTTAATTTTAATCCTTCGTTTGATGTGAAGTCAACCCTGAGACTTTTGGTCAAGTCCTAGGTTGGTTTGTACATCATTTGACATCATCCTGGGGTAGCCCTGAAATAAAAATATTTCTTAAGTTATAGAGAGGTTTTACTGTATGTGAAACTCCACCCACTAAGAACATTCATCATTTAAATAAAATAAGGGGAAAATCACCTGGGAAAGTGTGCAGACACATGTCAAATAGATTCTATTAGAAAATAGTGCAGACCCTGATCAGACAGCTTCTTCAGAATCTGTGATCAGGGTATACACTGTTTTAAAAAAAAAATACTGATATAAGCTTTTAGCATGAAAAGTGTTGAAATTTGATTCTTTAACTTGTATATCATTATCTTTTTATATCGTAAAACCTGCCAAAAAATAAACTGTTATTTGTACATGAAAAGCAATTAGATCTTTAAGCAACTCAACAGCCACTAATTAGCCCCTAATTTGTGGTAGGGGTGGTAATTAAATATTTAAATTATGGAATTATAAATATAATATTTACCAAAATATAATCAATTACAGTTTATTACTGAACAGGAGACATCCGCCTTCATCAAGATACATTTCTAAGTGCATTGCACAGAATAATTGATTTGTCACATCAAACACACATCGAATTCGGATAGCCCATGTATTTCGTACAAAACTGATCTGTGTCAAAAAATTGTCCATGTTTACATCGTTCCATATATGGCAATGTTTACGTGAAACACGTGGATACAGGCGATTTGATAGGCTAATTCTTACATCGGCTGAATTAGCAGACGTCACTATGTTACTTAATATATCAACAGCAAGCGCCTATTAACATTTCAAACTTGCGTAACTGTAGTAGAAGAATTAGAAGGAAGTCTTCGATTTCGCTATTTAACTGACCATATAAGCTTGATTTGCAGATCTACGAATGCGGCGTTCTTCGAAAAAAAAATTAATGATCAAAACATCTACTCACCTATGGAAGATGTTGACATAACATGATTTAATAGCGATTAACGGATTTATTTAACATGTATGAAACGCTAGTGCTGCGTATTGCAGAATATCTGGAAGTACCGTAATGGCGGCGTGTCACGTGACAAACAAAATGGCGGCCCCCATTATCTCTGGAATTGGCATTGTGTATACCACCATACTTTTGTTGTTGGGGTATGATAGCAAATGTTGTGAATCTTAGTCAACAGTTTTGCTTTTCATTAATCATTTTGTCTCGAAATGCTATATAGTATAGCATAATATAAAACGCAATAACACATAGAAAGCTACCATCGATGCAATGCTATCACATATTTTCTAACTCTATAGATGTGTATCTTGTAAAAAATCACAATGAGAAGTATTCCCCTGAGATGGTACCGACCAACCCTACTGGCTCATAGACTAAGATGGTGAATTGTGTAGTAATCAAATTACGGGGCTTTGTTTTTATTTTGTTGCTTTTTCTCATTGAAATGCATACTTGATTAGAGAAAATATCATCATAAGGAAGAGGGGTCTATTTCCTATAGATACGTTCCTAGTTCAAATTGTAATGCTTATGATGAATAATAAATATATGAGTATATCATGAATAAGGTAGCTCTGAAGTGGTTAATCGGATATTAATAGTTTACCTGTTACATATAGTGCTCTCTACAACGACACCCTTTGGGATACGAAAATTGTATGTGTTGTTCAGAGGGAGTTGTTATAGGGAGGGGAAATCAAACATAATTAGCCTGTTTGCAGATCCCCAGATAAGGTATATTTCTAGAGCTAAAACCGTTATGTCTCAATCAAACCCTATGTTGTGACCACTCTTTAGAATCGTCACAAAGTGACGATTCTAAAGAGTGGTCACAACATCGGGTTTGATGGAGGCATATAGAAAATACGATGGAAAAAGTTGTTTCTGGAGCCTTATTGTTTCGGAAACAGTGACATGCGTTGTTGTAAGGAGGGAATCGTTATTGAGAGGGCCGTTGTAGGGAGGGGGCACTGTACATGTTTCATAAAGGGACATAATTTGGCCTAAATAATACTTGGTTCTAGGGTTAGGGTTAGTGGGTTAGGGTTAGGGTTAGGCTTAGGGTATAGGCACTTTGGCGAGTTGTCCAGGGTGGACATGTCCACCCCTAGTCTGATTGGCTGAATAAGTGACGTGGAGCAATTTAAAATTAATCAAGCTACAGGCATTGTGCTTTGCTGTGTGTTATAAATTGGATTTGAATGTATTCAAGGAATTTGGAAACAAGGTATGTAAAAATAATTGCTCTGTTGGTTATTTTTTGCATACATTTAAATAAAGCTCCCAGTAGCTCCTTGCAGCTCCCTAGGTAGAATGAATTGGACGAAGAAAGATAAGAATGAAAGGTACTCAGGATTAGGGTTCGAACTGACGTCAGTTTTGAAAACGGACCATTAATTTTGGCCTAGTTACGAGCCGTTGAAATTGTAAGTAAAGCTCCCTTTAGAGAGATCCAGCTCCCGAACTATTAGTAATTGTTCATAAATAAATACCAGAATAAACATTACCCGGTAAAGGTAGCCTTGAAGTGTTGTCTGAAATCGGATCATCAGGGGCCGGGGGCCTAGTTACCTATGGTTGAATTTTTTAATAAAGCTCTCTTTGGAGAGCTCCAGCTCCCGAACTATAAGTTATGGTTCATAAATGTACTAATAAACATTACCCAGTAAAGGTAGCCTTGAAGTCGTCTGTGAAATCTGACCATTTTGGCCTAGTTGCCTGCAGTTGAATTTTTGAATAAAGCTCCCTTTGGAGAGCTCCAGCTCCCGAACTATAAGTTATTGATATTGCATGTAAGAAACAGCACTAGCCAGCAGTAAAGGCATCCTTGAAGTGTTTTCTGAAATCGGACCATATCGGGGGCCTAGTTACCTGGAGTTGAATTTTTGAATAGAGCTCTCTTTCGAGAGCTCCAGCTCCCCAACTATAAACAACTGATATTGAGTGTAAGAAACAACACTACCCAGTCAAGGCATCCTTCAAGTGCTTACTGAAATCTGACCATTTCGGCGGCGCTGCAGTTGAAATTTTGAATGAAGCTCTCTTCGGAGAGCTCCAGCTCCCGAACTATAAGTAATTGATATTAAATGTAAGGATAGAAAATACTACATAAAGGGAGCTCTTCCGTCATGGCAAATTTGATTCCAATCTGATGAGAAATAAAAGAGTTACTATATAAGCTATACTGGAGGATGGTGGCATGAGGGGTTAACTGGGAGTAAAGGTTGTTACTAAAATAGATTCCTTTGTTCGGACAAGCCACAGAAGAGTTAACCCTTGCACCTTAGATTACCTTTACTCTGTGATTGAGGACATAACCTTAACACTGTGTACCTTTACTCCGAGGTACAGTCTTCTATCTATAATCCGCGGGTTAACCCCTGGGATAACCCTGCAACCTTAACCTTAACCCTGCGCCCTAACCGTAACCCTGCAACCATAACCTTATCACGATACCTCAACTCTACCTCTGCCACCTTTACTCCTGGGTTAACGGTAACTCTGACAGCATTACTCTGGGGTATGTATGGAAAGAGGTGAGTAAGGCAAACTCAGAACCGTTGACATTTTGAGAATCGGAGCAGATTTGAGTGAGTTACGAGAGTATGCCCTGTAAGTGTGCATTCTTTACTCATGGGTTAACCTTAATTCTGACAACATTACTCCGGGGTATGTATGGAAAGAGCTGCGTAAGAGTAATCCATTGCGGCGCACAATGTAATTGTTTTGAGAAATCGGATTTCAATGAGTTATGGCACTTGAAAGCTAATTATTTGCAATATTTTCGCGATTTTTCGGTTTATGGGGTACGGGTTCAACACCACACAGAGAGAAATGGTAAAGTCCTCGACTTTGTGTGTGTCAGGATGCTAGGTGATGCCCCAATAACAAGACCCAGCTTCAGACCTTTTTAAATATTTCGGGCGTTCCGTGAGGTGACAATGTCTTGAGCCAAACACAGCACAGGGCTTGAAACTATAAAATTGATGTGGCTGGGCTATGCTAGCCGGTGATGAATATATGGTGTTCTGAGGCTACTTTGTCTTTGCCTGAGACGAACACTATGAAAATATGAAATTATAAAATTATACACAAAAACCTATGTTATGGTGATCAACAATACCTCAGCTTTGGGGCCAACAATTAAACAATAAACTATAACTGTGAACAACTACTACAGCCCCAAGCCAGCGAGACGGCTGGTCGATGCCTCAACTTCAAAATGGTGCTTGGAACAAAATCCTCAAGCTATGTCATGAAACTGTATAAATGTGAGCTATATAACCCTAGGCTATGCGAGTTGAGACCCTAAGCATCAAACCCTGTTGAAACCTGTGGTTTGAAGCTATCTCAACACTACTGTGACTTCAAACCTACGTATCAGACCCTATGTCTCAAAGCATGTATGTAACCCTACGCTCTGAAACGTATCTTGAGCAGTGTATGAAACCTGCTTCAAGAAGCTTATAAAACTAACGCTTTGAAGCCTGCCTGTAGTATGTTCCGAGCCCGGCTCGAAAACACTGCCTCAAAAAGACGGCTTCAAAAAGACAGCCTCAAAAAGACGGCTTCAAAAGTATAGCCTCAAAAAGACGGCCTCAGGCAGATGGTTCAGCAACGCTCCGAACCCTGAGCACGGTCTTCAGCAAACCTGCTTCAAACCGAATATAACCCCAGGCTATATCAGTCTGATCAACACTATCTCAATGCCTCAGCTACTCTGAGACCGCTATGAAATAGCAGTATAATATTATTAAAAGCTGGTTGGACAGTCTTAAACGTGCAATTTTCATGCCCAAAGAGAGAACTCAGAGGACAGTTACTTAGCCCATTCAAAGAACAGGTAACTGCACAATTACGTTGCCCAAGCAGACAATATATTCGCCAGTCTTTAACCTTAATGAGTGCAATACTCTATCAGTCAAAAACCAACGATATAGCTTCTATACATAAGTATATAAAGCCGTCACTGAAAGTTCTATGAATATTCAGTGCCCTGATCACAAAATAACCAGCAGTGATCGTTGAATAAGCTTGCGCCAGTCTCAGCATTTGTATACAGCTTCCATTAGTTTGAGGTACTTCAGAAAATTAGCATATAAACATTTTATTCATATTAATTATTTCGATTGACCAACCGCCTCACTCATTTGAATATATACACAGTACTAATTTTTATTAGGTATAAAACAAACAAAATGAAGTTTAAAAGTGAACTTACTTTGATAAACAACAAATTAATGAAATCTAACTAACAATTAAAAATGGGAGATAATCCTGTATATACAAAACTACAGTTAACTCAAATCGCTTACCTAGCGATATACTACAGGTTTTCTTGACAACAGCCCCCTTCTCAAGAAAACGCTCTACTGTTTTCAACTAATACAAGAAAATCTGTTACTCTATTGACGGCTCAGGTAGTCAGCACATACATTGTCTGAGCCCTTGATTACTTGAACCTTGAACTGATAATTTTGTAGGAACAGAGCCCATCTCATGATCCTACCACTCTCTATCTTGCACTTCTGTATGTATGACAATGGTGCATGATCTGTCTGAAGTATGAACTCCGCACCATACAGGTACTTCTGAAATTTTCTAATGCCGAAAATGATGGCTAGGCACTCACGCTCTATGACGGAGTAGTTCTTTTCCCGCTGTAGCAGCTTTTTGCTAGCATATGCTATGGGGAACAAGCCATCTTCAAACTCTTGCATCAAGGCTGCTCCAACCCCACTGTCTGAGGCATCTGTTTGTAAAACAAAGGGCCTCTTGAAGTCTGGTAGCCTGAGGATGGGTGAGCGAGTTAACATGTCCTTGAGCGTATTGAACGCCTGCTCATGTGTATCCATCCAAACAACTGTGTTCGGCTTTCCTTTCTTCGTCAGGTCTGTGAGGGGAGACGCAACATCGGCAAATGCTGGGATAAACTTCCTGTAGTATCCCGCCAAGCCCAAGAATGCTCGCACTTGCCTTTTGGTCTTGGGTCTATCTGCATTCTTGATCTTATGAAGCTTTTCTTGCTCCATCTGCAGCATACCTTTGCCAACTACATGTCCTGTGAATGAAATGTTTTCATATCCAATCATGCATTTGGACGGTCTTATGGTCAAGCCGGCGTCTCGCACCCTTGTAAAAACTTCTCTCAACATTCGGAGGTGTGGCCCCCAGGATTGGGTATGGCCCATGATATCATCGACATAGTTGTCGGCATCACTGCAATCATGCAACAGTTTGCGCATCATCCTGTTGAACGTGCTTCCCGAGTTTACCATGCCAAAAGGCATCTTCTTAAACTGATAACTTCCATCTGGGGTCGTGAAAGCCGTCAGATGCTTTGACTTATCTTCAACAGGTATCTGCCAATAACCCTTGCTCAAGTCGATCTTCGTGAAGAATTTATCTTCCTTCAAGCTTGACATTATGTCCTCAGGGTTACCCATAGGTTCTGTGTCAAACCTTGTCACCATGTTGAGCCTTCTGAAATCAATACAGAACCTATTTGTGCCGTCTTTCTTTTTCACCAACACAATTGGTGAGTTGTAATCTGATTGTGCTGGCTCTATCACTCCAGCATCAAGCATGTTCTGAACCTCATCAGAAACTTCCTTCCTCTTCGCATATGGTATGGGGGTATGGTCGAACCCTAACCGGTGTCTTGCTGGTGAGCTCTATCTTATGCTCCTCCAGCTCAGTTGTTCCAGGCTTCTCTGTGAAAATGTTCTGGAATTCTTCAAGCAACCTGAGCACATCGTGCCGTTGCTCACGTGTCAAGCTTTCTGACACCATGACATCTTTGTATGTCTCAGAACTGGTCAAGCCTGCCAGCTCTATCAAACTTTCATCATCTACAACCCCGTCGTCTTCACTGTGTTCAGCCTCTATGATCGCCATGCATGAAACTACATCCTCGAGCTCCCTCTCTTCGTATTTCTTCAAGAGGTTGATGTGGTATGTGCCAACCCTGTCACCAACTTGGACTTTGTAGTCCATTCTGTTAACTACATCAACGACTTTAAACGGCCCCTTCCACTGCAGAGTCAGTTTGTTGTGCGAAGTAGGCAACAACAGCAAAACTTTGTCTCCTTTCACGAGCCTCCTGTTCCTGGCTGACTTGTCGTAGTGGTGCTTGTACACGCACTGGGCATCGTTCAGACTTTCACGAGCTATCTTGCAAGTGTCCTCGAGTCTGTGTCTAAAGTCAAGCACATATTGGTATGTGGTCATGACTTCTGGCGTTTCTCTCTCAGTCCAGAGTTCCTTCAGCACTTGCATGGGACCTCGAACAGTGCGACCATACATGAGCTCAAAAGGTGAGAAACCCGTTGAAGCTTGTGGGACCTCTCTGTAGGCGAACAGCACAGCAGATAAATATCTGTCCCAATCCTTGGGTCGCTCCTGGCACATTTTCTTGAGCATGCTCTTCAAAATGCCATTCATCCGCTCACACCACCCATTACACTTAGGGTTATATGGTGTAGTAAATAGTTGCTTCAGAGATATCAGTCGACAAACCTCCCTCATCAACTCTGAGGTGAACTGACTTCCTTTGTCACTGAGTATCTCAGATGGGAAACCAACTCTTGAAAATACATCGAGCAGTGCTTCGGCCACCCGCTCTGTCTCGATCTTTGGCAAGGCCACAGCCTCGGGGTACTTTGTAGCATAATCAACTACAGTGAGTATGTATCTATTCCCTTTCTCAGATACAGGCGTTATGGGACCAATAAGATCAATGGCAACCCGATGAAATGGTGTATCCATAATTGGCATCTCTCCCATAGGTACCTTTGAGACCCTTCCCTTTGGTACTGTCTTCTGACAAATATCGCATGAGCGACAAAACCTTGTCACATCACTGGTTACCCCAGGCCAGTGAAAGCTTGTTGTAATCCTATCAACCGTCTTCTTGGTTGAGAGGTGTCCACCAACAATTGATTCGTGTGCCAGGCTCATCACACGTCTTCTATGCTTTGTTGGGACAACTACTTGCTTGATTTCAATTGAACCAGAGACCTTGCTCTCTGTGAACAACCTATACAGAACATCCTTCTGTACCTCATATCTATAACTGTTTCCACCCCTTGTGGTCAGCGTACTCTTGTCTCGGGCATAAGACCACAACTTTTGCAAAGATGTGTCTTCAGTCTGAGCCTTCCTGAGCTCATCAATAGTAACCTCATCCCCAGGAGAGTTTGGAACACTTAATGCCCTGAGAGGTCTCTCTTCCTTCTTGGTCTGAGCTCGTGTCATGACAGCTGGCTCGTGTCATGACAGCTGCCGAAACTCTAGCTTCGGGGTTCTGTGCTTCATGACCCATGGTTTCGAACCATTCCTGGTTTGGGGTGTTTGAAACTCCAAGTATATTCCCCAACACCAGATCACATATGAGTGAGCTCAACACCATGGCTTCAACATTGCCAGTGTAATATGGTGTATCAACCTGAACCAATGCTGCTGGTACTATCTTGGCCCCGCCATCGATAGTTATCATAATATATCTCTTGTCCAGCATCTGGTCGTCTCGCACCAGGTTCTTTCGTATGGCCGCCAACTCACAGCCAGTATCTCTCAAAACCTTCACTGCTCGACCATCAACTAACCCTGGTTGCAAATTCAAATTTCTCTCGCCTTCAAGCGATTCAACGGTACAGCCACCTGCAATGATCGGCACAGACTCTCCGTTAGCTAAGCATAGCTCTTCATCTCTGATACATTCTTGTATGTGGCTCTGGTTGCAGGAGACCGACATACACAGAGCAGATATTTTCTGCTTGTCTGGAGACTGATGTTGACTCTGATAACGCCTATGCTTGAAATCGTTGTTGTATGTCTGAGCACCATGTTGCTGCTGTCCAGAGTCTTCATAACACATTGCTCCAGCACTTATTTTCTTCGGGCCATTCTGGCGACAGTCTCTGGCGAAATGTCCCTCTTTCCTGCATATGAAACAGACCTTTTTCTGAGGTTCAGACCGCGGTGCTGGGCTAGGTCTGAGGTTAGTATTAGGCCTCTGATGTTGCCTGTTTGCTGATGAGTTGAGCTTTGCATGCTTGTTCGAGCATATGGAGCCACCATGAGCCTCTATATATTGCTCAGCTAGCTTCGTCACATCATCAACCGACTTCGGGACTCTCTCTTTCAAGAATAAAGCAAGTTCGGGCGAACAGGTTTGTATAAACTGCTCTCGAACCACCAAGTCCATCAAACCTTCATACGATTTATCAACCTCAGCCATCTCTGTCCATCTACTAAAGTATCTTATCAACCTAGCCATAAACTGAAAAACAGTCTCCCCATGCTCGGGTCGACTTTCTCTAAACTTCTGCCTGAAACCTTCTCCTGTCAGCTGATATCGTCTGAGCACAGCCTTTTTCAGAGCCTTGTAATCATGAGCATGTTCTGGAGGCATGCTGGTATATACCTCAAGACCCTTGCCTGTCAAAAGCGAGCTCAAACTAACTGCCCATGTCTTCTCTTCCCAGCCCTGACTCTGAGCAAAGCGCTCGAACCGTTCTATATATGAGTCCACATCATCTTTCTGCTCATCGAACTTCGGCAATTTTGGTCTGGGAGCCTTACTGCTTGTTTCTGAGGTAGGCACCCTCATGCCTGTCTCGGCCCTTAACTTGACCAGCGCGATCTCACGCTCCTGTTCTTCACGCTTCATATGGGCTTTTCTCTCAAACTGATCATGCTCACGCTTCTGCCGCTCATCTTCACGTTTCTGTCACTCATCTTCTCGTCTCGACATACGCTCTTCCCTATCTAAATATTCTTTCTCTTTCTTCTCAGCATAGTCCCTGAGGTCTTGCCCAGTCAACCCTAAACGCACACCAGCCGATATCCATTTATCTATGTCCATGATCACCAAACTAATGTTTCAACCTTATGTAGCTTCAGCTATAAAAACCTTCTGAGAACTATCCCGGACGAGCCCCCAAATTGTCAGGATGCTAGGTGATGCCCCAATAACAAGACCCAGCTTCAGACCTTTTTAAATATTTCGGGCGTTCCGTGAGGTGACAATGTCTTGAGCCAAACACAGCACAGGGCTTGAAACTATAAAATTGATGTGGCTGGGCTATGCTAGCCGGTGATGAATATATGGTGTTCTGAGGCTACTTTGCCTTTGCCTGAGACGAACACTATGAAAATATGAAATTATAAAATTATACACAAAAACCTATGTTATGGTGATCAACAATACCTCAGCTTTGGGGCCAACAATTAAACAATAAACTATAACTGTGAACAACTACTACAGCCCCAAGCCAGCGAGACGGCTGGTCGATGCCTCAACTTCAAAATGGTGCTTGGAACAAAATCCTCAAGCTATGTCATGAAACTGTATAAATGTGAGCTATATAACCCTAGGCTATGCGAGTTGAGACCCTAAGCATCAAACCCTGTTGAAACCTGTGGTTTGAAGCTATCTCAACACTACTGTGACTTCAAACCTACGTATCAGACCCTATGTCTCAAAGCATGTATGTAACCCTGCGCTCTGAAACGCATCTTGAGCAGTGTATGAAACCTGCTTCAAGAAGCTTATAAAACTAACGCTTTGAAGCCTGCCTGTAGTATGTTCCGAGCCCGGCTCGAAAACACTGCCTCAAAAAGACGGCTTCAAAAAGACAGCCTCAAAAAGACGGCTTCAAAAGTATAGCCTCAAAAAGACGGCCTCAGGCAGATGGTTCAGCAACGCTCCGAACCCGGAGCACGGTCTTCAGCAAACCTGCTTCAAACCGAATATAACCCCAGGCTATATCAGTCTGATCAACACTATCTCAATGCCTCAGCTACTCTGAGACCGCTATGAAATAGCAGTATAATATTATTAAAAGCTGGTTGGACAGTCTTAAACGTGCAATTTTCATACCCAAAGAGAGAACTCAGAGGACAGTTACTTAGCCCATTCAAAGAACAGGTAACTGCACAATTACGTTGCCCAAGCAGACAATATATTCGCCAGTCTTTAACCTTAATGAGTGCAATACTCTATCAGTCAAAAACCAACGATATAGCTTCTATACATAAGTATATAAAGCCGTCACTGAAAGTTCTATGAATATTCAGTGCCCTGATCACAAAATAACCAGCAGTGATCGTTGAATAAGCTTGCGCCAGTCTCAGCATTTGTATACAGCTTCCATTAGTTTGAGGTACTTCAGAAAATTAGCATATAAACATTTTATTCATATTAATTATTTCGATTGACCAACCGCCTCACTCATTTGAATATATACACAGTACTAATTTTTATAAGGTATAAAACAAACAAAATGAAGTTTAAAAGTGAACTTACTTTGATAAACAACAAATTAATGAAATCTAACTAACAATTAAAAATGGGAGATAATCCTGTATATACAAAACTACAGTTAACTCAAATCGCTTACCTAGCGATATACTACAGGTTTTCTTGACAGTGGGTTCGATTCCCACATCTTTCTGGTGTTGACCCAGGCGCCGGTCTCAGCGGGGGACCCCCACTGGTCTCAAACGACGGGGGAGGGGGACCCATTCTAAGGGGAGATGAGAACAATAATTACAAATATGTAATCAACCCTTCTCAGATAGAGTGAGCAGCCTTTACGAAGTAAACCTTAATAAGGAAACAGTGTTTAAAAATACGACTTCAAGTAGCCCCGACCCCTCTGTTTCGAGCATAAGGAGAAGGATTCCAACATAAATATATGAAGCGGAAATGCTTAGAATAAGGATCTGAACATATGTGTGAAGTTTCATTAAAATCGAAGAAACCAAAAAAACTTTGACATTTTTGGTACATGCGCGAGAGGTGCCAAAATCGAGATTTCTTTTTTTTTACTGAAAGGTAGGATAACTATATATGTGTTTGGAAAGGTCTTGGCGAAAGGAGCTCAGAACCCAAGTCAGAATTGAAATCGGACCATTTTCCCGGAGTTACGTGCCCTTGAATGTCTAAAATGGAGGGGGTACCTGTCTCGGGAGAGCTCCAGCTCCCTACATATAGCTTATTGAACAGGAAGATAAGAAAGAAAGTTACTCAGGAAGTATAGCTCTACACTCTTGCCAAGTTTCAGCGCGATCGGGGGGGGGGGAGTTTTCTTTTCAATTTTTCGCTAAGGGGGTACCGCACTAAGGAAAAAAGTTGAAATTTGCAAAATAAAAACAAGTACGATTTCTATACATTGTTGGAAAGCACTCGTTTAGACGAGTTCAGAACCTAAATCCTTTATGAAATCGGGCCATTTTTGGCCGAGTTACCTGCCGCCGCTGGACAAGGTGTGTTACGTGTTAGTTGTTACGTTTGCTTCTTGTAGCTCTGCTAATTGCAGATCTGTTGTACTTACATTCACATATCGTATAGAGGAGGGTGCCAGCTGACGGAAATGTCTATTTTAGTAGGTAAAGGCAAACAGTTAAGCTCCAGTTCAAGTACCACATCTATTTCGGCAATATTTGAGTGACTTTTGATGCATTGTGTTACATGGGGGCGACTTGTAGGTCAGCTAATGGAAGATCTGTTGTACTTGCACGAACGTACCGTATCAAGAAGGGTGCCGGCTACAAGAAAATGTTTAGTTTTAATCGGTATAAGCAAACAGTGTGGCTCCAGATCAATTACATAATACAGTTAGGCAAGATTTGAGGGAATTTTTATGCAATGTGTTACATGGGCAACGTGTAGGTCAGCTAATTGAAGATCTGTTGTACTTATATTAACATGTGCTATAGAGGAGGATGTAAGCTACACGAAAAAGCATAGTTTTACTAGGTATAAGCAAACAGTTCGGCTCCAGATCAATGACATAATCCAGTTAGGCAATATTTGAGTGAATTTTGATTCATTGTGTTACCTGGACCCGTTGTAACTCGGTTGATTGAAGATCAGTTGTACTTATATTAACATATAGTATAGGATAGGATCCAAGCTAGTAGGGATTGTATTATTTTAGCCAGTATAAGGAAACAGTTTGGCTCCAGATCGCTTACGGCATCCAGTTAGGCAGTGTTTGAGTGCATTTTGACGCATTGGGTTACCTGGACTGGCTGTAACTCAGTTAATTGGAGATCTGTTGTACTTATATGAACATACAGTATAGGGGAAGGTGCAAGCTAGTAGGAAATGTATTATTTTAGTAAGTATAAGCAAACCGTTTGGCTCCAGATCACTTACGGCATCCAGTTAGGCAATATTTGAGGTCGTCATTTTGATGCATTGGGTTACTAGCTGGACCCGTTGTAAAATTACAATCCCATTTGAATACTTTATGCTTTTCAATGCATTCTTAGTCTAGTATAAATCATCTCTGTAGCTCTTACAATTGAGTAATTCTTAAACCCGTTTATCGTTCTGTGTGTATTATAGTCTAGTCAAGGGAAGTAATTCATGTCCCTCTTTCTGCATTGGTTTTTCTGCATGAGTTGCCTCCCATTGACCGTCATTATTTTTGTTTGCCCTTATATGTATGTATATTTATGGATACCTCAAGCTCCCATAACTATACGTAATCGAACGAAAGCGTAGAACTAAAGTGTTCCAGAATACCTACCTGGACAGCCCTACAGTCATGCGAAATTAGATCCAGATTGGACGAGAAATAAAAAGGTTACAGCCTATTACCCGCATATACCTAACCTTTTGGTTGGCTTTCGGTTAGGGCAAATAAGTGAATGATAAACAGTGTTGATCCAGATCAGAAACATTGGCGTAATTGAAACTTTTAGTAATTGAACATAATCGTAAGCCCTACACTCATGCCAAATTTGATCCAGATCGGATTAGAAATAGAAAAGTTACAGTCTATTACCCGCCTATTACCCAGATGCAGCTCTCTAGGGGGAGCTTCAGCTCCCAAACTATCAGTAGTTGAACTAAAACGTGAGACTCAAATTACACTCAAACACGAGCCCTACTAAACGTAATTGAACATACACGTAAGAATAATAGCCCTACGATCATGCCAAGTTTGATCCAGATCTGTTAATAAATAAAAGAAAGTTACAGCCTATTACCCGCCTGTTACCCAGAGGGAGCTCTCTTGGGAGAGCTCACACTCCTAAACTGAACGTAATTGAACATAGACGTAAGAATAAAAATTACTCAGTAACGATAGCCACACAACCATGCCAAATTTGATCCAGATCGGATAAGAAATAAGAAAAAGTGACAGCCTATTACCCGCCTATTACCCAAAGGGAGCGCTCTTGTGAGAGGTCCAGCTCCCAAACTATACGTATTTCAACAAAACCTGAAACTATATTAACATATAGTATAGCGAGGGGAGGATCCAAACTAGTAGGAAATGTATCATTTTAGTAAGTATACGCAAACAGCTTGGCTCCAGATCGCTTACGGCATCCAGTAAGGCACTATTTGGGTGCATTTTGACGCATTGGGTTACCTGGACCACTTGTAACTCGGCTAATTGAGAATCTATTGTGCTTATATTAGCGTCTCGTACGTGGAAGGGTCGAGGCTACAAGACAATTTTTAGTTTTAATAGGTGTATGCAACCATTGTGGCTCCAGATCCCTTACGGCATCCAGTTAGGCAATATTTGAGTGCATTTTGATGCACAGTTTTACCTGGACCCGTTGTAACTCGGTTCATTGAAGATCTGTTGTGCTAATATTAACATGTAGTACAGGGGAGGGTGCAAACTAGAAGCACCTGTATAGTTTTAGTAAGCATAAGCAAACAGTTTGGCTCCAGATCACTTACCGCATCCAGTTAGACAATATTTGAGTGCTGCATTTTGATACATTGGGTTACCCGGACCACTTGTAAATCAGCTAATTGAAGATCTGTTGTGCTGATATTAATATGTAGTATAGGGGAGCGTCCAAGCAACTAGGAGATGTATAGTTTTAGTAGGTAAAAGCAAACAGTGAAGCTCCAGACCATTGGGGGCTGTGTCAATATGTGTTTATTGGTGCAGTGTGTTACGTGGGCGACTTCTAAGTCAGTAGCCGATGCTATGTTATATAACAGGGTTAGCTTTGCAGATCTGGATCAGACGTTACGCCTGGATTGACCGTAACTCTGACAACATTTCGCCGGGATATTGATGGAAAGGACTGAGTGTGACAAACGCAGAACCGTTTAAATTTCGAAAATCGGAGCAAATTTGAGCGAATTATGGGTCTTTACTCCAGGGTTAGGGTCCAGTCATGGATCGGTAGGGTATAACCCTGTACCTTAACCCCGGGTTTACATCGTTCACCTTTACTCCAGGGTTAGGGTCCAGTCCTGGATCGGTAGGGTATATGCACTTTGGCGAGTTGTCCAGGGTGGACATGTCCACCCCTAGTCTGATTGGCTGAATAAGTGACGTGGTGCAATTTAAAATTAATCAAGCTACAGGCATTGTGCTTTGCTGTGTGTTATAGGGTAAGGGCATTTTTACGGACTTGCGTCTAGGCACAAACATTATTTTTAGAAGTCACATGGTATGGACCACGTGATGATGGAATCTATTATTCTATTATCAATAAAACCGAGTCTGCAATTTTCTCATTTTGCATTTTTACTTTTGCTTTCGAGGGATCACCCATTTTCAGAATATATTAACGATACCACGTGGTGATAGAGTTTATTTATAATCTGTATATTTGAAAGGCTTCGTCAGTGCCAGTTTGAGTGTTGCCGTGCAAAGGAAGTTATTGTGCTTTATTTGTGGATTAAACTGGATTTAAAAATATTTGAATATGTATGTAATTGAATATATAGGTAAGAGCAAAACATATTAATAAAATATATCCCTACAATCATGCAAAATTTGATCCAGATCGCATTAAACAAAATCAAATTAACCAACCTATTACAGAAAGGGAGCTTTCGTGGAGAGCTCCACCTCCTTGACTACAAGGGTTAAGCAGGATCAAAACATTTTGAGTATGGATGGAAAGAGCTGAGTGAGACAAACGCAGAACCGTTTAAAGTTTGAAAATCGGAGTAGATTTGAGCGAGTTACGGGCTCTGAAAGTGTGTACTATATGTATATATAGAGGGGGAGATAATTGTTATGAGTATTCTCCCTTTATGAGGCTATATATAAAATCAGAGTTAACTCTGAGTAAGGGTTGTTACTAAAAATAGATTCCTTTGTTCTGAATGTGCCCGAATTAAACAAAGAAGAGTTAACGTACCGACCCTTGATTACCCTAACTCTTGGTACCATGTCTATTACCCTCTATTACCCTCTATTACCCACCTTGCGAAAATGACTATGGAGACTATAATTGAATATAAAGAGAAGAGTTAACCTACTGCCCTTGATTACCTTAACTCTTGGTTACAAGTCTATTACCCACCTTACCCTAACACTCTATTACCCTCTATTACCCACCTTGCGAAAATGACTATGGAGACTATAATTGAATGTAAAAAAGAGTTAGCCTACCGACCCTTGATTACCTTAACTCTTGGTAACAAGTATATTACCCACCTATCCCTTACCCTTTATTACCCTCTATTACCCACTAACATTCTATTACCCTCTATAACACTCTATTACTCTCTATTACCTTCTATTACCCTCTATTACCCTCTATTACCCACTAACACTCTATTACCCTCTTTAACCCTATATTACCCTCTATTACCCTCTATTACCTTCTATTACCCTCTATTACCCACTAACATTCTATTACCCTCTATTACCCTCTATTACCCTCTATTACCTTCTATTACCCTCTATTACCCTCTATTACCCACTAACATTCTATAACCTTCTATTACCCTCTATTACCTACTAACATTCTATTAACCTCTATAACACTCTATTACCCTCTATTACTCTCTTTTACCTTCTATTACCCTCTATTACCCTCTATTACCCATTAACATTCTATTACCCTCTATAACACTCTATTACCCTCTATTACCCTCTAATACCTTTTATTACCGTCTATTACCTACTTACATTCTATTACCCTCTATAACACTCTATTACCCTCTATTACCCACTAACACTCTATTACCCTCTATAACCCTCTATTACCCTCTATTACCCTCTATTACATTATATTACCCTCTATTACCCTCTATTACCCACTAACACTCTATTACCCTCTATAACCCTCTATTACCCTCTATTACCCTCTATTACCTTTTATTACCCTCTATTACCCTCTATTACCCACTAACATTCTATTACCCTCTTTAACACTCTGTTACCCTCTATTACCCTCTATTACCCTCTATTACCTTCTATTACCCTCTATTACCCTCTATTACCCACTAACATTCTATTACCCTCTATAACACTCTATTACCCTCTATTACCTTCTATTTCCCTCTATTACTCTCTATTACCTACTAACACTCTATTACCCTCTATAACACTCTGTTGCCCTCTATTACCCTCTATTACCCACCTTGCGAAAATGACATCCGTTCTCACCAAAATCCACTGAAAAACTGAGCAGAAAACTAGTGCTGCCAAGAGGGTATACTCTTTGAAAAACTCCTAGCTACCGAACAATTAGTAATTGAATATAAAAGTAGAATAAGAAATATTAAAAAAGATAGCCCTACAACCATGTAAAATTTGATCCTGATCAAGAAAGAAATAAAGAAGTTACAGCCTATTACCCTCTATTACCCACCTATTACGTTGAAATGTTTAGAAAGCTCTCGTTTGGGAGAGCTGCAGCTCCTGAAATATAAGTCAAAGAAGCTGAATTTAAATGATATTTACTCCTGAAAGATAGTGCTACAATCCTGCAAAATTTGATCCTGATTAGGGAAGAGGTAAAGAAATGACAGCCTATTACCCTTTATTACCCCTCTATTACCCACCTATTACGTTGAAATGTTTAGAAAGCTCTCTTTTGGGAGAGCTGCAGCTCCCGAAATATAAGTCAATGAAGCTGAATTTAAATGATATTTACTCCTGAAAGATAGCGCTACAATCCTTCAAAATGTGATCCTGATTAGGAAAGAGATAAAGAAATTACAGCCTATTACCCTCTTTTACCCATCTACTAACTATGTAGTTCACTACATCAGGGTTATATATCAGGGTTAACTCGGAGTAAAGAGTGTTACTAAAAATAGATTCCTTTGTTCTAGATGCTTGGGGAAACATATAACTGATTATAAAATAAGAGTTAACCCTTGATTACCTTAACTCTTGGTACAAGTCTATTATCCACGTAACCCTAAACCTCTATAACCCTCTATTACCCACCTTGCGAAAATGACTATGGAGACTATAATTGAATATAAAGAGAAGAGTTAACCTACCGACCCTTGATTACCTTAACTCTTGGTAACATAGTCTATTACCCACCTTACCCTAACCCTATATTACCCTCTATTACCCACCTTGCAAAAATGACTATGGAGACTATAATTGAATATGAAGAGAAGAGTTAACCTACCAACCCTTGATTACCTTAACTCTTGGTTAAAAGTCTATTACAGACCTTACCCTAACCCACTATTACCCTCTATTACCCACCTTGCGAAAATGACTATGGAGACTATAATTACCCTCTATAACCCTCTATTAACCTCTATAACACGCTATTACCCTCTATCACCCTCTATTACCTTCTATTACCCTCTCTTACCCACTAACATTCTATTACCCTTTATAAAACTCTATAACAGTCTATTACCCTCTATTACCCTCTATTACATTCTATTACCCTCTATTACCCACTAACATTCTACTACCCTCTATAACACTATTACCCTCTATTCCCCTGTATTACCTTCTATTACCCTCTATTACCCTATATTACCCACTAGCACTCTGTTACCCTCTATAACCCTCTATTATCCTCTATTACCTTCTATTACCCTTTATTACCCTCTATTACCCACTAACATTCTATTACCCTCTATAACACTCTATTACTCTCTATTACCTTCTATTACCCTCTATTACCCACTAACAATCTATTACCCTCTATAACACTCTATTACCCTCTATTACCTTGTATTACCCTCTATTACCCTCTATTACCCACTAACTCTCTATCACCCTCTATTACCCTCTATTACCCTTTATTACCCTCTATTACCTTCTATTACCCTCTATTACCCACTAACATTCTTTTACCCTCTATAACACTCTATTACCCTCTATTACCTTCTATTACCCTCTATTACCCTCTATTACCCAAAAACATTCTATTACTCTCTATAACACTCTATTACCCTCTATTACCCTCTATTACCCTCTATTACCTTCTATTACCCTCTATTGCCCACTAACATTCTATTACCCTCTATAACGCTCTATTACCCTCTATTACCTTCTATTACCCACTATTACCCTCTATTACCCACTAACATTCTATAACCCTCTATTACCCTCTATTACCCTCTATTACCCTCTATTACCCTCTATTACTTTCTTTACCTTCTATTACCCTCTATTAGGGTTAGGGTTAGGGTTATGGTATAGGCACTTTGGCGAGTTGTCAAGGGTGGACATGTCCACCCGTAGTCTGATTGGCTGAATAAGTCATGTGGTGCAATTTAAAATTAATCAAGCTACAGGCATTGTGCGTTGCTGTGTGTTATAGGGTAAGGGCATTTTTACGGACTTGTGTCTAGGCTAGGGTTAGGGTTTAGGGTTAGGGTTAGGGTAACGGCACTTTTACGAGATGCAACTATGCAACTATGCAACTCTTTGATATGATTGGCTGTTATATATAGATCATGATGTCATATAGTGTCAGCTTTACTTATATTTTCGTCAATATGGCAAAAAATGGTCCGATTTAAAAACCAAACATTTCCACAGCTACCATTCCTGAGTAACATTAATTCTTATCTTTCTGTTCAATTCATTCTATTTAGGGAGCTGGAGCTACTTGAAGCTTTATTTAAATATATGCAAAGCATCTACACTATACCAAAATTATGTTTGAAAAATACCCAACACAGTAATTATTGAATGTTTACATACCTTGTTTCCAAACTCCTTGTATTAATAGAATATATTCCTATCCAATTTATAACACAAAACAATCACCATGGCTCTTTTCTTTAATGTAAAAGTTCACAATTGCGCTGCAATGACTATTTCAAATTCAGCCAATCCAATTGGTACAAAAACATCACGTGGTATTCTTTCACCTTTCGCCTTCAATCGCCTTCAGTATAGCGATATTAATAGATTCTATCATCACGTGGTGCATACAATGTGACATCTATAAATAGAACTTATGGGTCCGGTCAACACGCCAACGTGCTCTTGCTCTATGCATACATTTTGATGCATTGTGTTACCTTGACAACGTGTAACTCAGACAATTTAGAATCCGTTGTACTTATATTAACATATAGCATAGGAGAGAGTCTAGGTTAATAGGAATTGAATAATTTGAGTGAGTATTAGCAAAAAGTTCGGCTCCAGATCACTTACGGCATCCAGTTATGGTATATTTGAATGACTTTTAATGCATTGTGTTACGTGGACCATTTGTAACTTAATTGAAGATATGTTTATTTATATTAACATATCGTATATGGAAATGTGCAGGCTACAGGAAACTGTTAAGTTTTAATAGGTGATGCATTGTGTTACATGGGCAACTTGTAGGTCAGCTAATTTAAGATCTGTTGTGCTGATATTAACATACCCTCTGGAGGAGGGTCCAAGCTACACGACAATGCAAACAATGAAGCTCCAGATTAAGTACCGCATATATTTACGCAATATTTGAGTGACTGTTGATGCACTGTGTTACATTGGCGACTTGTAGGTCAGCTAATTGAACATGTGTTGTTCTTATATGAACGTGTCTTATATGGAAGGGTTCAGGCTACAGGAAAATGTATATTTGTAGTACGTAAAAGCAACCAGTGTGGCTCCAGATCAATTACACATTCCAGTTATGCAATATTTGTATTGATTTCTGATGCAGTGTGTTACTTTGGCGACTAGTAGGTCAGCTAATTGAAGATCTATTGAAATGGATAGAAAGAACTGAGAGAGTCAAACACAGAACCGTTTAAATTTCGAAAATCGGAGCAGATTTGAGCGAGTTATGGGCTTTGAAAGTTTTTACTATATGTACATATGCATGGGTTAACCCTCGTATGTTAACTCAGGGTTAACCCACTATGTTTAGAGCCATACGGGATGCAAGGGATAACCAGTAGACCCATTACCTTAGCCATTAGTATACCCACTAGTAGACCCACTAGCTAACCCACCACCAGTGGACTCACTAGTAGACCCACTAGAAGACCCACCGGTAGACCACTAGTAGACCCACTAATAGACTCACCGGTAGACCCACATATAGAATACGTATGTTATCATGAACCCTTACCCATTAAACCTTACTCCTTAGAACCCAGTTGATGGTTAGACCCACAAGTAGAACCACGAGTAGACCCACTACCAGTAAACCCATTAGTAGATCCACTGGTAGACAAACTAGTAGACACACCAGTAGACACACCGGTAGACTACATGTTAATATTAGCACAGCAGATCTTCAATGAACCGAGATACAACGGGTCCAGGTAACACTGTGCATCAAAATGCACTCAAATATTGCCTAACTGGATGCCGTAAGGGATCCGGAGCCACAATGGTCGCTTACACCTATTAAAACTAAACATTTTCCCGTAGCCCCGACCCTTCTACGTACGAGACGCTAATATAAGCACAATAGATTCTCAATTAGCCGAGTTACAGGTGGTCCAGGAAACCCAATGCGTCAAAATGCACACAAATAGTGCCTTACTGGATGCCGTAAGTGATCTGGAGCCAAGCTGTTTGCGTATACTTACTAAAATGATACATTTCCTACTAGTTTGGACCCTCCCCCCGCTATGCTATATGTTAATATAGTTTCAGCTTTTGTTGAAATACGTATAGTTTGGGAGCTGGACCTCTCACAAGAGCGCTCCCTTTGGGTAATAGGCGGGTAATAGGTTGTCACTTTATCTTATTTCTTATCCGATCTGGATCAAATTTGGCATGGTTGTGTGGCTATCGTTACTGAGTAACTTTCATTCTTACGTCTATGTTCAGTTACGTTCAGTTTAGGAGTGTGAGCTCTCCCAAGAGAGCTCCCTCTGGGTAACAGGCGGGTAATAGGCTGTAACTTTCTTTTATTTATCAACAGATCTGGATCAAACTTGGCATGATCGTAGGGCTATTGTTCCTGAGTAAATGCTATTCTTACGTGTATGTTCAATTACGTTTAGTTTTAGAGCGGGAGCTCTCCCAAGAAAGATCGCTCTGGGTAATAGGCGAGTAATAGGCTGTCATTTTCCTTATTTCTTATACGATCTGGATCAATTTTGGCATGAGTGTAGGGCTGCGGTTTCTGAGTACTTTTTATTCTTACGTTTATGTTCAATTACATATAGTCTGGCAGGCGGAGCTCTCACAAGAGAGCTGCCTTTTCTGGGTACTAGGCGGGTAATAGGCTGTAACCTGTTTATGTCTTATCCGATCTGGATCAAATTTTGCAGGATTGTAGGGCTCGTGTTTGAGTGTAATTTGAGTCTCACGTTTTAGTTCAACTACTGATAGTTTGGGAGCTGAAGCTCCCCCCTAGAGAGCTGCATCTGGGTAATAGGCGGGTAATAGACTGTAACTTTTCTATTTCTTATCCGATCTGGATCAAATTTGGCAGGAGTGTAAGGCTTACGATTATGTTCAATTACTAAAAGTTTCAATGTATCTGATCTGGATCAACACTGTTTATCATTCAGTTATTTGCCAACCAAAAGGTTAGGTATATACGGGTAATGGGCTGTAACCTTTTTATTTCTCGTCCGATCTGGATCTAATTTCGCATGACTGTAGGGCTGTCCAGGTAGGTGTTCTGGAAAACTTTAGTTCTACGCTTTCGTTCGATTGCGTTTAGTTTTGGGAGCTTGAGGTATCTATAAATATACATACATATAAGCGCAAACAAAAATAAGGACGGTCAATGGGAGGCAACTCATGCATGCAGAAAAACCAATGCAGAAAGAGGGACATGAATTACTTCCCTTGACTAAACTATAACATATACACACAGAACGATAAACGATTTTAAGAATTACTCAATTGTAAGAGCTACAGAGATGATTTATACTAGACTAAGAATGCATTAAAAAGCACAAAGTATTCAAAGAGGATTGTAATTTTACAACGGGTCCAGCTAGTAACCCAATGCATCAAAATGACGACCCCAAATAGTGCCTAACTGGATGCCGGTGGTGATCTGGAGCCAAACGCTTTGCTTAGACTTACTAAAATAATACATTTCCTACTAGCTTGCTCCCTCCCCTATACTCTACGTTAATATAAGTACAACTGATCCTCAATCAACCGAGTTACAACGGGTCCAGGTAACACAATGAAAGCAAAATTCACTCAAATATTGCCTAACTGGATTATGTCATTGATCTGGAGCCGAACTGTTTGCTTATACCTAGTAAAACGTTGCATTTTCGTGTAGCTTACACCCTCCTCTATAGCACATGTTAATATAAGTACAACAGATCTTCAATTAGCTGACCTACACGTTGCCCATGTAACACATTGCATAAAAATTCCCCCAGATCTTGCCTAACTGTATTATGTAATGGATCTGGAGCCACACTGTTTGCTCATTCTGATTAAAACTAAACATTTTCTTGTAGCCGGCACGCTTCTATATACGGTACGTTCGTGTAAGTACAACAGATCTTCCATTAGCTGGCCTACAAGTCGCCCCCATGTAACACAATGCATCAAAAGTCACTCAAATAGTGCCGAAATAGATGCGGTACTTGAACTGGAGCTTAACTGTTTGCCTTTACCTACTGAAAATAGACATCTTCCGTCAGCTGGCACCCTCCTCTATACGATATGTGAATATAAGTACAACAGATCTGCAATTAGCAGAGCTACAAGAAGCAAACGTAACAACTAACACGTAACACACCTTGTCCAGCGGCGGCAGGTAACTCGGCCAAAAATGGCCCAATTTCAAAAAGGAGTTGGGTTCTGAACTCGGCTAGACGAGTGCTTTCCAACAATGTATAGAAATCGTACTCTTTTTATAGTTTGCAAATTTCAACCTTGTTCCCTAAGTGCTACCCCCTTAGCGAAAATTGAAAAGAAAACGTCCCCCCCCCCCGATCGCGCTGAAACTTGGCAGGAGTGTAGATCTATACTTCCTGATTAACTTTCATTCTTATCTTCCTGTTCAATTAGCTATATTTAGGGAGCTGGAGCTCTCCCAAGACAGGTAACCCCCTCCATTTTAGACATTCAAGGGCACGTAACTCCGGGAAAAAATGGTCCGCTTTCAATTCTGACTTGGGTTCTGAGCTCCTCTCGCCAAGACCTTTCCAAACATATATAGTTATCCTACCTTTCAGTAAAAAAAGAAATTTCGAGTTTTGGCACCTCTCGCGCATGTACCAAACATGTCAAAGTTTTTTTTGGCTTCTTCGATTTTAATGAAACTTCACACATATGTTCAGATCCTTATTCTAAGCATTTCCGCTTCATATATTTATGTTGGAATCCATCTCCTTATGCTCGAAACAGAGGGGTCGGTGCTACTTGAAGTCGTATTTTTAAACACTGTTTCCTTATTAAAGGCCGCTCACTCTGTCTGAGAAGGGTGGATTACATATCTGTAATTATTGTTCTTATCTCCCCTTAGAATGGGTCCCCCTTCCCTGCCGTTTGAGACCAGTGGGGGTCCCCCGCTGAGACCGGTGCCTGGGTCAACACCAGAAAGATGTGGGAATCGAACCCACAAAGTCGAGGACTTTACCATTTCTCTCTGTGTGGTGTTGAACATATTGCAAATAATTAGCGCTCAAGTACTCATTGAAATCCGATTTCTCAAAACAATTACATTGTGTGCGCCGCGCCGCAATGGGTTACTCCTATCACGCATACTCTCATAACTCACTCAAATCTGCTCCGATTCTCAAAATGTCAACGGTTCTGAGTTTGCCTTACTCACCTCTTTCCATACATACCCCAGAGTAATGCTGTCAGAGTTATGGTTAACCCAGGAGTAAAGGTGGCAGAGCTAGAGTTAAGGGTTAGGGTTAAGGTTATGGTTGCAGGGTTACGGTTAGGGTACAGGGTTAAGGTTAAGGTTGCAGGGTTATCCCCGGGGTTAACCCCCGGAGTATAGATAGAAGACTGTGCCACGGAGAAAAGGTACACAATGTTCAGGTTATGTCTCCAGTCACAGAGTAAAGGTAATATAAGGTGCAAGGGCTAACTCTTCTGCGGCTTGTCCGAACAAAGGAATCTATTTTTAGTAACAACCTTTACTCCCAGTTAACCCCTCATGCCACCATCCTCCAGTATAGCTTATATAGTAACTCTTTTATTTCTCATCAGATTGGACACAAATTTGCCATGACGGAAGAGCTCCCTTTATGTAGCATTTTCTATTCTTACATTCAATATCAATTACTTATAGTTCGGGAGCTGGATCTCTCCGAAGAGAGCCTCATTCAAAATTTCAACTGCGCAGCGCCGCCGAAATGGTATACTGGGTCTACTGTACATACTGGGTCTACTGGGCCTACTGGGTCTACTGTACCTACTGGGTCTACTGTACCTACTGGGTCTACTGTACCTACTGGGTCTACTGTACATACTGGGCCTACTGTACCTACTGGGTCTACTGGGTCTACTGTACCTACTGGGTCTACTGGGCCTACTGTACCTACTGGGTCTACTGGGTCTACTGGGCCTACTGGGTTAGGGTTAGGGTTAGGGTATAGGCACTTTGACGAGATGCAACTATGCAACTATGCAACTCTTTGATATGATTGGCTGTTATATATAGATCATGATGTCATATAGTGTCAGCTTTACTTATATTTTCGTCAATATGCCAAAAAAAATGGTCCGATTTAAAAACCAAACATTTCCACAGCTACCATTCCTGAGTAACATTAATTCTTATCTTTCTGTTCAATTCATTCTATTTAGGGAGCTGGAGCTACTTGAAGCTTTATTTAAATATATGCAAAGCATCTACACAAGACCAAAATTATGATTGAAAAATACCCAACACAGTAATTATTGAATGTTTACATACCTTGTTTCCAAACTCCTTGTATTAATAGAATATATTCCTATCCAATTTATAACACAAAACAATCACCATGGCTCTTTTCTTTACTGTAAAAGTTCACAATGGCGTTGCAATGACTATTTCAAATTCAGTCAATCCAATTGGTACAAAAACATCACGTGGTATTCTTTCACCTTTCGCCTTCAATCGTCTTCAGTATAGCGATATTAATAGATTCTATCATCACGTGGTGCATACAATGTGACATCTATAAATAGAACTTATGGGTCCGGTCAACACGCCAACGTGCTCTTGCTCTATGCATACATTTTGATGCATTGTGTTACCTTGACAACGTTTAACTCAGACAATTTAGAATCCGTTGTACTTATATTAACATATAGCATAGGAGAGAGTCTAGGTTACTAGGAATTGAATAATTTGAGTGAGTATTAGCAAAAAGTTCGGCTCCAGATCACTTACGGCATCCAGTTATGGTATATTTGAATGACTTTTAATGCATTGTGTTACGTGGACCACTTGTAACTTAATTGAAGATATGTTTATTTATATTAACATATCGTATATGGAAATGTGCAGGCTACAGGAAACTGTTAAGTTTTAATAGGTGATGCATTGTGTTACATGGGCAACTTGTAGGTCAGCTAATTTCAGATCTGTTGTGCTGATATTAACATACCCTCTGGAGGAGGGTCCAAGCTACACGAAAATGCATAGTTTTAGTAGGTATATGCAAACAATGAAGCTCCAGATTAAGTACCGCATATATTTAGGCAATATTTGAGTGACTGTTGATGCACTGTGTTACATGGGCGACTTGTAGGTCAGCTAATTAAACATGTGTTGTTCTTATATGAACGTGTCTTATATGGAAGGGTTCAGGCTACAGGAAAATGTATATTTGTAGTACGTAAAAGCAACCAGTGTGGCTCCAGATCAATTACACATTCCAGTTATGAAATATTTGTATTGATTTCTGATGCAGTGTGTTACTTTGGCGACTAGTAGGTCAGCTAATTGAAGATCTATTGAAATGGATGGAAAGAACTGAGAGAGTCAAACACAGAACCGTTTAAATTTCGAAAATCGGAGCAGATTTGAGCGAGTTATGGGCTTTGAAAGTTTTTACTATATGTACATATGCATGGGTTAACCCTCGTATGTTAACTCAGGGTTAACCCACTATGTTTAGAGCCATGCGGGATGCAAGGGATAACCAGTAGATCCATTACCTTACCCATTAGTATACCCACTAGTAGACCCACTAGCTAACCCACCACCAGTGGACTCACTAGTAGACCCACTAGAAGACCCACCGGTAGACCCACTAGTAGACCCACTAATAGACTCACCGGTAGACCCACATATAGAATACGTATGTTATCATGAACCCTTACCCATTAACCCTTACTCCTTAGAACCCAGTTGATGGTTAGACCCACAAGTAGAACCACGAGTAGACCCACTACCAGTAAACCCATTAGTAGATCCACTGGTAGACAAACTAGTAGACACACCAGTAGACACACCGGTAGACTACATGTTAATATTAGCACAGCAGATCTTCAATGAACCGAGATACAACGGGTCCAGGTAACACTGTGCATCAAAATGCACTCAAATATTGCCTAACTGGATGCCGTAAGGGATCCGGAGCCACAATGGTCGCTTACACCTATTAAAACTAAACATTTTCCCGTAGCCCCGACCCTTCTACGTACGAGACGCTAACATACGCACAATAGATTCTCAATTAGCCGAGTTACAGGTGGTCCAGGTAACCCAATGCGTCAAAATGCACACAAATAGTGCCTTACTGGATGCCGTAAGTGATCTGGAGCCAAGCTGTTTGCGTATACTTACTAAAATGATACATTTCCTACTAGTTTGGACCCTCCCCCCGCTATGATATGTTAATATAGTTTCAGCTTTTGTTGAAATACGTATAGTTTGGGAGCTGGACCTCTCACAAGAGCGCTCCCTTTGGGTAACAGGCGGGTAATAGGTTGTCACTATATCTTATTTCTTATCCGATCTGGATCAAATTTGGCATGGTTGTGTGGCTATCGTTACTGAGTAATTTTCATCCTTACGTCTATGTTCAGTTACGTTCAGTTTAGGAGTGTGAGCTCTCCCAAGAGAGCTCCCTCTGGGTAACAGGCGGGCAATAGGCTGTAACTTTCTTTTATTTATCAACAGATCTGGATCAAACTTGGCATGATCGTAGGGCTATTGTTCCTGAGTAAATGCTATTCTTACGTGTATGTTCAATTACGTTTAGTTTTAGAGCGGGAGCTCTCCCAAGAAAGATCGCTCTGGGTAATAGGCGAGTAATAGGCTGTCATTTTCCTTATTTCTTATACGATCTGGATCAATTTTGGCATGAGTGTAGGGCTGCGGTTTGTGAGTACTTTTTATACTTATGTTTATGTTCAATTACATATAGTCTGGCAGGCGGAGCTCTCACAAGAGAGCTGCCTTTTCTGGGTACTAGGCGGGTAATAGGCTGTAACCTGTTTATTTCTTATCCGATCTGGATCAAATTTTGCAGGATTGTAGGGCTCGTGTTTGAGTGTAATTTGAGTCTCACGTTTTAGTTCAACTACTGATAGTTTGGGAGCTGAAGCTCCCCGCCTAGAGAGCTGCATCTGGGTAATAGGCGGGTAATAGACTGTAACTTTTCTATTTCTTATCCGATCTGGATCAAATTTGGCAGGAGTGGTAGGATAACAATATATGTTTGGAAAGGTCTTGACGAGAGGAGCTCAGAACCGAAGTTCAGAATTGAAATCTGAGCATTTATCCCGGAGTGAATGTCTAAATTCAAGGGGGAAGCTGTATTGGGAGAGCTCAAGCTCCCTAAATATAACTAATTGAACAGGAAGATAAGAATAAAAGTTACCCAGGAAAGGTAGCTCTACAGTCCTGCCAATTTTCAGAAGATCGTGTGGGGAAAAATTATTTTCAATTATTCGCGAAGAGGTACCCCGTAGCGAAAAGATTGGAAATTTAAAAATAATTTTTTAAAAAAAGTACGATTTCTATATATCGTTGGAAAGCATTCGTCTAGATGAGTTCATAACCGAAATCCTTTTTGAAATCGAACCATTTTTTTCCCAGTTAATCGCCGTTGGAAAAGATGTGTTACGTGTTAGGTGTTACGTCTACTTCTTGTTGTGCTTATATTCACATATCGTGTAGAGGAGGGTCCCAGCTAACAGAAAATGTATAGTTTTAGTAGTTAAAAGCAAACAGTGAAGCTCCAGATCAAGTACCGCATCTATTTAGGCAATATTTAAGTGGCTTTTGATGCATTGTGTTACATGGGCGACTTGTAGGTCAGGTAATTGAAGATCTGGTTGTACTTACATTAACGTATCGTATATGGAAGGGTGCAGGCTACAAGAAGCTGTTTATTTTTAATAGGTATAAGCAAACAGTGAAGCTGCAGATCAAGCTCGGCATCTAGTTAGGTAGTATTGTTTATGCATTGTGTTACGTGGGCGACGTGTAGGTCAGTTATTTGAAGCTGTGTTGTACCAATGTTAACGTTTGGTATATAGAAGGGTGCAGGCTGCAAGATAATGTTTAGTTTTATTAGGTATAAGCAAATAGTGTGGCTCCAGATCAATTACAGAATCCAGTTAGGCAATATTTGAGTGAATTTTGATGCATTGTGTTACATGGGCGACTTGTAGGTCCGGTAATTGAAGATCTGCTTGTACTTACATTAACGTATCGTATATGGAAGAGTGCAGGCTACAAGAAAACGTTTAGGGTTAATAGGTATAAGCAAACAGTGAAGCTTCAGATCAAGCACGGCATCTAGTTAGGTAGTATTTTTTTATGCATTGTCTTACTTGGGCGACGTGTAGGTCAGTTATTTGAAGCTGTGTTGTACCACTAATATTGTTTGGTATAATGAAGGGTATATGCTACAACACAATGTATAGTTTTATTAGGTATAAGCAAACAGTGTGGCTCCAGATCAATAACATGATCCAGTTAAGCAATATTTGAGTGAATTTTGATGCATTGTGTTACATGGGCAACTTGTAAGTCAGCTAATTTAAGATCTGCTGTGTTGGTATTAACATACCCTATAGAGGAGTGCTCAAGCTACACGAAAATGCATAGTTTTAGTAGGTATAAGCAAACAATGAAGCTCCAGATCAAATACCGCATATATTTAGGCAATATTTGAGTGACTTTTGATGCACTGTGTTACATTGGCGACTTGTAAGTCAGCTAATTGAACATGTGTTGTTCTTATATGAACGTGTCTTATATGGAAGGGTTCAGGCTATAAGAAAATGTATATTTGTAGTAGGTATAAGCAAACATTGTGGCTCCAGATCAATTAAACATTCCAGTTATGCAATATTTTATTGATATCTGATGCAGTGTGTTACTTTGGCGACTTGTAGATTAGCTAATTGAAGATCTATTGGTATGGATGGAAAGAAATGAGTGAGTCAAACTCAGAACCGTTTAATTATCTAAAATCGGAGCTGATTTGAGCGAGTTATGGGCTTTGAAAGTTACATATACATGGGTTAACCCTCGTATGTTAACTCTGGGTTAACCCACCAGTACACCCACTAGTTGACTCGCCAGTAGACACACTAGTAGAATTAATAGTAGACCCACAGTAAACCCACCAGTAGACACACTGGTTGAACCACCAGTAGACCCACCAGTACAGACACTAGTTGACCCACTTCTAGACCCACCAATAGACCCATCAATAGACCCACTAGTAGACCCACTGGTAGATCCACCTGTAAACCCACTAGTAGACCCACCAGTATACACACCAGTAGACCCACTACTAGACCCACTGGTAGACCAAGCAGTAAACCCACTAGTAGACCCACTGGTTGACCCGAAGTAAATCCACTTGTAGACCCACCATTACATCCATTGGTAGACTCATCAGTAGACCCACCAGTAAACCCACAAGTAGACCCACCGGTAAACACACTAGTAGACCCACTACTAAACCCACTGGTAGACCCACCAGTAGACCCACTTGTAGACTCACCAGTAGATCCACTAGTAAACCCACTAGTAGACCCACTGGTAGACCCACCAGTACACCCATTTGTAGACTCACCAGTAGATCCACTGGTAGACCCACTAGTAGACCCAACAGTAATCCCGCAAGTAGACACACTAGTTGAACCACCAGTAGACCCACCAGTAGACACACTTATTGACCCACTACTAGACCACCAGTAGATCAACAAACAGACCAACAAGTAGACCCACTGGTAGACCCACCAGTAGAACAACTTGTAGACCCACCATTAGATCCATTGGTAGACACACTAGTTGATACACTTCTAGACCCACCAGTAGATCTACTATTAGACTAGCTAGTAGACCCACTGGTAGACCCACAGTAAACTCACTTGTAGACCCACCATTAGATCCATTGGTTGACCCAATAGTAGACCCACCAGTAAACCCACAAATAGACTCACCAGTAGACTTATTATTATTGTTCATTAGGAGAACAGTTACAGCATATACTACAAAATCTCATACAAAAGCTTAACACAAAGCTCTTTATAGGTGAGGTAAAGTTATGAACATATGCTAAAGAGCCATATGTTATATAATTAACCCTTCCACTTTCAAAACCAGACCAATTATGACAAACAGTTTGCATTCTGCTCGGACACCGCGTAAAGCGGTGTCTGATCTGGATCATAACTGTTTGCGAACGTCAGTTCTGACGAACTTTGAAGTGGAGGGTTAATTAGTTGGCTGTCACTGTTTCTCGGAGGAATCTACCTCTTTTCGCCGCTCCCTATCGAAACGAAACATAAGGAGCAGCTGAGGTAATAATGTCGGTGTGTCGCTGTCTTTGCAAATGACTATCAATGGACCGTAATCGCATTCATTGAATTTCAATGACCGGTCACGTAAAAAGCGTGCGCCGTTACGTAGCCAGTTCAGTGCCATTCACCTGTCTGAAGATATAGGCATGCCGCTTCTATTTCCCATTACATGATATAGCTACTAAGGTAAGTATATTTATGCATGAAAATAACATTATGATCAATATCTACAAATAGGTAAAAACAGATATAATAAATAAAAGACAGATATATTGTACATTATATTGTGGAGTGAAAAGATAATATTGAGATTATCTCAACCATTATTGGCAAGTGTCCAGTTCAAGTCTGAGAAGCATAGTGCAAAAGGTGTAGACCCCGATCTAAGGGCTCTTTTATGGGCCTTCCGATATGGGTACACAGCACCAAACTAGAGTTCCGGGGAGTCGGTAATCACAATTTCTTTTTCGAAGATACATGTATATTGCAAATAGTGTACACCTGGTCAGGGGATTCATTTAAATGACCTCTGGTCTAGATTTACACCGTTTGCATAGGCGTATCAGTAAGATTCGGGTTGAATAGGTTTTAAACATATGGGATCACTTAAGGTTCAACGTACATATGCTAACTATATAACCTAAGACGTGCCGCGTATATATATATGGCGTCTCAGATTACAGTGTGCAGTTTGGGCTCACATGTATATATATAGGTAGTGACAGAACGGGCTCACTCGCTCCGCTCGTGATCCCGTTCCCGCTTCGCTTGTCACTACCTATATATATATATATATAAATTTCCTAAAAAATAAAACCACCAGTACCACCACACAGGTGCGGGTCTAACACACATGGATAAAAAAAAAAGGTGTGTAGGTAAAAGGAGGGACAGCCCGGAGGGACACGAGAAACTATTCGGGGGTAGAGAGAGATAAAAAAAAAAAAGGTGTGTAGGTAAAAGGAGGGACAGCCCGGAGGGACACGAGAAACTATTCGGGGGTAGAGAGAGATAAAAAAAAAAAGGTGTGTAGGTAAAAGGAGGGACAGCCCGGAGGGACACGAGAAACTATTCGGGGGTAGAGAGAGTGATAAAAAAAAGGTATGTAGGTAAAAGGAGGGACAGAAAGGAGGGACACGAGAAACTCCTCGGGGGTAGGAGGGGTAGTAAAAAAAAAACTTACTACTCCAAAAGGAGGGACAGCCCGGAGGGACACGAGAAACTCCTCGGGGGTAGGAGGGGTAGTAAAAAAAAAACTTACTACTCCAAAAGGAGGGACAGCCCGGAGGGACACAAGAAACTCCTCGGGGGTAGGAGGGGTAGTAAAAAAAAACTTACTACTCCAAAAGGAGGGACAGCCCGGAGGGACACAAGAAACTCCTCGGGGGTAGGAGGGGTAGTAAAAAAAAACTTACTCCTCCAAAAGGAGGGACAGTGAGATTAGTAAAAATGTAAAAAAACCTAAAGGAGGGACAGAGAGAAACTATCGTGGGTGGGGAAGGATACGAAAATAAAAAAAAGGGACACCGAACTTTAAAGTAAAAACAGAACGATCCTATATATAATATAATAATAATAATAATAATAATAATAATAATAATAATAATAATAATAACAATAATAATAATAATACTAATAATACTACTACTACTAATAATAATAATACTAATAATAATAATATAATAAGGTGATAAAAATAAAATAAATAGGACAAATTTGTAAAATATTTGAGTATTATTGCGTTCTCTTATACCCCCCGATAAATTACCCGTCGCCGGATAATATAGCCGCAACCGAGAGTTTTACTCCCATCCTATCGTTTGCCAACGTGGCAAGGTTATTGATTTGTACACAAAGTCATATCCGCCCTGCAACGCATTGAAGACTAGCGTGTTCATTTAGGAAATAAACACCTATAATAATTATGTAAGTACATATTTCTTTTGAAACATCGTTTCACCAGTCGTGTAATTGCTTCTACGACGTATAGATAACATTTTAAAGCAAGTATACATGCGATGTAGCGTGTGCATTCATAAACCTGAATCGAGGTCAAATTATGCAACAGTTAAGTTAGATGCTAGTGAGTTTGTTTCTGCACATATCTATACATTGATGAATATAGATCAAAAAGTGAGCATTTCACTATTAACTTAATATGTGTTATTATTATACCACATTTATGTGCATTCACATAGCAAGATAAACTAGACAATATCTATGTTTACACCGTTATTTTTCATAACGGTGCGTTGGTACAAATCTACCCTTATATTTTTACCCTTACAAATCTACCCTAATATGTTTTACCCTTACACCGTTATTTTTCATAACGGTGAAACCATAAATATGTATTTTCTGTATTTTCTACTTTCAGGGACAGTCAACAAGCAACAAATCTTAGAACAGACTTACAAAAACTCACCAGCTATCTACTCGACACATATCCAGAAGATCAAGTAATAAAGAGATGGAACGAAACCTTTTCGCAAGAATACGAAGGACTTTTAACCATGGCAGCCAAATCAACCAAGAAACAACAAAAGAAACAAAATAAACAAACAAAAAAAGAACGGATTAAACAACGCCTCCAGAACTCCTATTCCAACAACAGACATTTAGTTTTCATAGCATCTCAACAAGGAGAACTTTTGAAAGTAATTAAAAAAACAATTCCAAATAAAGAACTACAATCGTATTTACAAAATCATAATATTTTTTATTCTCAACAAAAATGTAGGTCACTGATCATATTGTATGAATTAGTGTCGGAATTTAATATTTTACTACGATGTGATGTTCCAGTTAGTTTTATTACACAAAACATAAAAATAATAAAAGAAATTTGTAATGAATGGTAAATGTACATTTCTGTTTTTTATTTGTTATTTAATTAATTTCTATATTCATTAATCTTTTAACTTCTTCATTATATGGTTTGATTACCTCGTGATATCTACAGTTCACTCTTATTTTATTAGACCCGCATTTATTGCAGATTTGCAATTTGGAATAAGTCCTTTTCCCGCAATATATACACGGTTTCACATTATCATTTTTCATCAGAAATTTATGTATAGCGCAATATATAGACCATTTTACGGGTCTTTTAAAACATCGTTTATCGCTTCCGACCTTAGAGAATTCGCATTCCATTTATTTAAAATAAAAAACAATTATTTGTTATACTTAATTAAAAAACTAACCTTAATAAATGGAATCTATTAAATTAGTAGATAAACCAAAATGTAATTATTTCAAAACGTACGAAATTGACGCTAGTAATTATAAAGATCCCTATATATTATTTTCTGATGAAAAATCTATTATAATAGATCAAATCAAAAAAGACATAAAAGAATATAATGGTATTAAGTTTTCGGTAGGTCTTTCTCTTCAATTTTTTCATGATGAACAAAACGGTAATAAGAAATTTGTTGACGCTTCAAATCATGGACTACAAGCTGCCGTATTAAATGATGAAAATATCGAAGAACATTATAATGAACAAACTTCTTATTTACAAGTATGGATTGAGAAATTCACAAACACAGCTTCAGGTTTAGAAATTGATCACTGTAAAATATTGTATTTGAATATAGCAAAATACGAACCGTTAAAAGGTTCTTCGTATATAGACCTACCAATCTTTTTAAAAAAGAAGCAAGCAATAATCAATGTAAAAAATAAAGATGATGCGTGTTTATTCAGATCAATAGTTTCCGCACTTTATCCCGCATCTAAAAATTCTGATAGACCCTCATCTTATCCCGATTATAAAAATATTCTTAATACAAAAGATATCGATACTCCTACACCATTAACGCAGGTATCAAAATTAGAAAAACAAAATAATCTCGCAATAAATGTATACGGATATACAAAGTTATTATTTCCGTACTATATTTCTGAACAACCAAAAGATATTAAAAGAATAAACTTAATGTTAATTTCAGAAGATACAAAATATCATTACTGTTGGATTAAAAATTTTAGCAGATTAATTTGCAATCAAAACAATAAGCACGACGGAAAAACACACTTCTGTGATAGATGTCTATATTGCTTCTCAAAAGAAAATTTACTTACTAAACATAAAGAAGATTGTGAAGGAATAAATAAAACGCCTTTAAGAATAGAAATGCCTAAAAAAGGTGATACAATTATATTTAAAAATAATCAAAACCAAATGCCAGTTCCATACGTAATCTATGCAGATTTTGAAAGTATAATAAAACCTAAATCAGAAGAAAAAGGAGATAGAACGGAAATAACTAGTGAGCACGAATCATGCGGGTTCGGATATCAAGTTGTTAGATATGATGGTGAAATAAAAGAAGAAGCTATTATATATAGAGGTGAAAATACCGCAGAAATATTTCTAAATCATTTAGAAAAAGAAGTAGAAAATATTAACGATATATTTAAACATCCTAAACCAATGATTATGACAAAACAAAATACGGAAGATTTTAAAAACGCGACTGATTGTTGGATATGCGAAGAAGAAATATTAAAAGATAAAGTTAGAGACCACTGTCATTTCACGGGTGAATACAGAGGTGCAGCGCATAAAACGTGTAACTTAAAACTAAAGATAAAACCATATTCAACTAAAATACCCGTTGTCTTTCATAATCTAAAAGGTTATGATTCTCATCTTATAATGCAAAAGATACATACGACTTCTAGTGAGAAGATTTATTGTATAGCGAATAATACAGAAAAATATATTTCATTTAGTATTGGACAATTAAAATTCTTAGACAGTTTTCAATTTATGCCATCATCATTAGAGAAATTAGTAGACGCAACGGATAAAAAAAAATTCAAAATAATTAAAGGACAATTTCATGATAAGACTGATTTACTTTTGCGTAAAGGTGTTTATCCGTACGAATATATAGATTCTTTTGATAGATTTAATGAAACTAAATTACCTCCTATAGAAAAGTTTTTTAGTTCTCTATCGGATAAAAATATCAAACGAGAAGATTATGACCATGCTCATAATGTATGGAAAGAATACGACTGTAAAAATATAGGTGATTATCATGATCTATATTTAAAAACGGATGTTCTATTACTAGCCGATATATTTCAAACATTTAGAAAAACTTGTATGAAAACTTATAAATTAGATCCTCTACATTATTACACGGCACCAGGATTATCCTGGGATGCTCTTCTTAAACAAACTAAAATAAAATTAGAATTACTCACGGATATAGATATGCATCTCTTTATAGAAAAAGGAATGAGAGGTGGAATAAGTATGGTTTCAAAACGATACGCGAAAGCTAATAATCCTTTAATAGAAGGTTACGATAAAGATAAAGAAAATAATTACATAATGTATCTAGATGCAAATAATTTATACGGTCATGCGATGTCAAGACCACTTCCGTACTCCGGTTTCAAATGGGTTAATCCGAGTAAAGTTAAGAAGCGTCCTAAAAATAAAGGATGGATCTTAGAAGTTGATTTAGAATATCCTAAAGAATTACACAAAGAACATAACGATTATCCGTTAGCTCCAGAAAAACTTTCCGTGAAAGAAGAATGGCTTTCAGAATATCAAGAAGAAATACTAGATAATAAAAGTATTTTAAAGGTAGAAAAGCTTATACCTAATCTAATGAATAAGAAAAAGTATGTAGTACACTATAGGAATCTACATTTATATCATGAACTAGGCCTAAAAGTAACAAAATATCATAGAATCCTTGAGTTCAATGAAAAACCTTGGATGGAACCGTATATCCGCCTCAATACAGAATTAAGAAAACAAGCAAAATCAGATTTTGAAAAAGATTTCTATAAATTAATGAATTGTTCAGTATTTGGTAAAACTATGGAAAACCTAAGAAAAAGAGTAGATATAAAACTTATAAAAACGGATGGAAGCCAAAATGAAAAACTTAGAAAAATAATAGCCAAACCAATTTTTAACAGACGTGTTAAATTTTCTGATGATTTATCAGCAGTACATATGAATAAAACAAATTTAATATTAAATAAACCAATCTATGTTGGCTTCTCTATTCTAGATTTATCGAAAGAGTTAATGTTTGACTGGTATTACAATACAATAAAAAAGAAGTATGGAGAAAACTGTACAATGCTATACACTGACACAGATTCACTACTATTAGATATAAAAACAGAAGACGTTTATAAGGATATGTTCGAAATGAAAGACGAATTTGATCTATCAGATTATCCTAAAGATCACTTCTTACACGATGAAAAAAATAAAAAAGTAATAGGGAAATTTAAAGACGAATTCGCGGGTGTTCCGATAGCCGAATATGTAGGTCTAAGACCTAAACTATATTCGGTATTGAGAGCGGATGAACGAGTTATAAAAAAATCGAAAGGAACAAAAAAATATGTGATTGAAAAAGAAATAACCCATGAAAACTATAAAGACGCATTATTTAATAGAAAAAGATACTCTCACAAAATGAACATGCTAAGATCCCATAACCACAATATATACGGAGTGACGGTAAATAAAATAACGCTTTCTCCACACGATACCAAAAGATATATATCGTCAGATGGAATTACGACGTACGGGTATGGGTATCAGCTGGAACGATAAGTAATTCTTCTTTAACGAAACCTCTCTGTGGTGCGGGAGATTTCAAATAATAAACTCTTATCCCTTGCGTAATAATATGATAATCTATATTATGAATATCGACCGACCATATTGGGTCGGTAGCTCTTCTCTTACCACCTCCTTCTAATTCTCCGGGTTGATATAAATATCTAACGTTCGCGAGTGGACATATTTCAGTATCAACTTTTCTTTTTAAAATTGGAGAAGGTTTTTTCGTCTCATTATTCAAAGCCTTAACGACGTTCGGTAATCTCTTAACCCATTCTCTATTTCTTTCCCGCGTTTCGATCTCCTTAGCGTACTGATAACCGAACAATCTTTCGGCCAAAGTTCTATTAAATCTCTCTACGATTCCTTGATCTCTATGTATCTCTCTTCTACCTCTTCTTATTTTAACATTACGTTTAGCCATTAGTTGAGAAACAACGCCCATAAATTCACTACCTGGGTCAACTTGTAATAATTTTGGATAGTTCAAATGTCTTTTATAAATCTTCTCAAAAGCGGCGGCAACTTCTTTACTGTCTTTCGATGTCAATGGTTCGGCTTCTTTATATCTAGTTCCCGCATCTACTAATGTCAATGCGTACTTATACGTTTTATTTTTAACTCTATCAAAAGGTAAGAACAGCAAATCGGCTTGATGTACTTCGTTCTTCGCAGACACGTCAAATTTAGGTCTTATTATCTTTTTAGGTTCTGGTAAATATATCTGCCACACAGCTTGTTTATTTAGAAATTCTAACGCTCGTTTATTACTAACTTTGGCTTCTTTAGCTAACTTACTAACGGCCGTCTTACCTTTCCAAAATCCTTTAGGACTATAGTATATTTTTTCCATTTTCACGGGAAAATTAAATCATAAGCGTGATATTTATTCTTCTTGTTATTCTTACACGGTTTCAATCCGAGCGGTCTAACGTAAAAAGGTGGATCTTTATCCTCTATCTTAGTAGCGAGGTGCCAAGGACACCACACTTTTACATCGCCTTTTAGAGTTAATATCGTACTTTCGCCATTTCTCGTTTCAACTGTTATATAGTCAACGATTGTATAGATTTTATTTTTTTCCAAATCGGACCATTTCTTTGTATTATATTCGCTTTGTTCTTTTAACATTTCTTCAAATTCTTCTTCCGTGATTTCTTTTTGCATTTGTGCTTTACTTTGCTCTTGTGCGCTCATTTATTTAATATAGAAAATCAATTATATAATTTCCAAGCGACAAACCCGGTTAATGCCATGCCACCGATAACGAAAACGAGTTCTCTATTCTTTTGGTCTTCAGATGGAGTATAAAAATCGCTTAATTTAGGTTCCGGTGGTAACGCTTGAAGTTCTTTTCCGGTAGAATAATAATACTGCTTCATAGCCGTATCGACATCGTCAAATGTTTTCTCGGAGTGATGTTCTTTTTTCATCACCTCATTAATATAATCTAATCTTTGAATTCTTTTTTTATTCCAATCCGCTTGTTCCCGTTCTAATTGTTCCATAGCTTTATCGTGCCTTTCTCTTTCTTCATCAGAATCATCTCCGAATGCTTTAAATAAATAATTACCACCTGGAAAAGCTAATGCATTCGTAAGAGCTCCCCCAACCATCATTCCCGCCGCGCTCGCCATTTTTTAAAAATAAAAATCGATCACTTCATAATATCAGCCGGTATAATACCCTGTTTAACTAACATATCTTTAGTTACCATCGCGAGTAATATATCGATAGATAACATTCCGATATCACTCATATTAAAATCTACTTTAGGTGGTTGTCTTTTAAATAGTTTTCTACCTATTTCGGAATATCCGACAGTTAATAACGTTTCTACTCCGGCGTGATATAACGTATTCACTATTTGTTTTTCATCTGCAGACATTTTTTAAAAGGAAAAAATTAATTAAATTCAAACGGGTCATATTCTTCTTTCTTTTCCTTTTCGATGGAAGCGACCGCTTTGGTTACGCTTTGGTTCCGATTAGGTTCCGATTTGGTTACGAAAAAATATAATCCTAATCCGACAACTCCTATTGATATATATAATGGTACGTAATTTGGTTTCTCCTCGTGTTTCGATTTTTCATCCGAATCATCATCCGAATCTTTCGTTATATTCGAAAGTTCTATTTCTTTTCTTTTTAATTCGGCTTTTAATTTTTTAGCTTCTACACCTTTCTTACCCGCGGCTACTCGTTTCGGGTCTTTAGTTTTTTCTTCGTTATTCATTTTTTATATCTAAATCTTGATCACTCTTGTCGAATCGAATATGTTTTACCGTCGTTAACATCGCGGTAAAAGGCGCTAAATACATTCCGTATTTATAATATAGTTCGCAACATGAAGTAGTCAAAGCGTGATTAATAAAAGGATCTTCCTCTAAGTCTTGTATTAGTTTAGGAGGATTATCAACGTTAAAATACTTTGAAACGCTCATGACATATAAATTAATAAAAGCATTACCTAACGTTTTAGTCATACTAGCTCCTAATCTAGCTTCGTATCTACAGTATAGTTTGTTTATTTGTTCTAATGTCATTTCGTCGATATCCGAGAGTTGTAACTCTCTTCCGAGATATTGTTTACTACTGCCACCGGCTACAATAGCCGATAATCTTTCACGTTTTTTTTCTTCTTCAACATCTTCAACATCTTTTCCAGTTACTTCGGTTAATAATTCTTCGGCGTTCATTTTATATAATATATTTTTCAATTTAAAATAATTAAATATCACATATCCGACTAATGATAAGACCGTAGTATTTGTTATAATTGTTAGTATTTCCAATAGCATTTTTTAGCAAATGCTTTTTAGCAAATGCTTTAATGCTTTTAGCAAATGCTTTAATGCTTTTAGCAAATGCTTTAATGCTTTTAGCAAATGCTTTAATGCTTTTAGCAAATGCTTAATGCTTTTAGCAAATGCTTTTAGTAAATGCTTAATGCTTTTAGCAAATGCTTTTAGCAAATGCTTAATCGACTAACCAATAATTCGTAGGTTGATCCGTTATCAATATTAATTTACGATGCTTCTTTTTTTTTAGTTCTTCTTTAATTCTTTGACGTTCTTCCATAGTAGGAATAACGTCATTTTCTCTTAGACAATTTTCGAAACTGTCTCTATCTTTCATGTAGAACATACAAACCCATTTAGTTTGTTCTCTCAGATCTTTTAATACGGAATTGTATCTCTGAGATATAACCCATACCGATTGTTCCGCGTGCCTACCGGAAAAAGCTAATTCCGAAAGCATGTCCTTTTTTTTAGTTAATTCTTTCGTAGCGCTACAATCGTCAATAACGTATAACGTCGAATAACCGGCGTATTTATTAAAGAACATTCTTAATAATTCTTGTAGTTTCTCTTCTTCATTAACGATAGGATTAACGATTATTATATTTTTTGTTTTAGGTTTCCTGACATCTCCGATCCACTCACGATTTTTATAAGCTTTATTCCATAGAATAGTAGGACACAATATAACTATGTATTCGAATATTTTATAATATTCATTTTCTAGAAGATCGAGTACGAACTCCGTCTTCCCGCATCCCGTTTGACCGCATATAATCGCCGAATGAGGAAATTTCGGTAGCTCCATTTTTTAATAATTAATAATTAACTTCTTTAAATCTTCCATCTTCAAAATTAATTTGCGCGTCTTGTATAACGAATAGATAAAGGTTTATTAATTCGTCTTCTCCTCCTTCTTTCGTTATTTGTATCGTAATTCCTTCGGAGGCATTCTCAATTCGCCTTCCCGAACCGTGTAGCGAGTTATCATCCGTTGCGCGTAAATCGAGCCATAACGCGTAATTACTGGTAAGATATTTTTCAATTGTCGTATTAGTGAAGACCGTATCTTTTAAAACGGAATTCGTTATTTTATTTCGTTTAGAATTCATAGCAAAAAATTTATTTATTTCGTCCCATTGTTGATAAGCTTTCATTCCTTGACTGTATAGTTGATTCGGAACTCCTTCTATCGTAATCTCTACTTTCGTTATTTTTGGATTGAAATAAGTTTCGGTGTTCGTTCTTTCTGGATCCTCGAATAACATCAGGACCCCTTTCATACTTCTAGCCGGAACATTTAAATTAATGTTCCATAAAGTATCTGACTTATTTTTCGTTATCTTCCTATGTCTTAGTATTCTGTCGTACAAAATAACCATTTTACCGGAAACTTGTTGTCTTATTTGTCTAGATAATTCGGTGTCGGAAACCATATCGAATTCTAAACAAATATTACTTATTTTATAACTCGCATCTTTATCCGTCGAGTTAATAACTTTATTATAATCGTTGAAAGTAAGTTCGTATTCGAGTCTATCGCCGAGACCGGACTGATAAAATGGCATATGCGTTTCTAATAGTTCGAAGTCTAACGGAATACAAAATCTATTTTTATACGCGTCCGCTATAGCTTCGTCTTCTTTGTCCGCACCGGCATTTCCAGCTCCAACTCTGTGTTTTAACATGTTTACTTTACCTAGACCTTGATAAGCCATGTTCGCGCGTTCGGTAGGCGTTTTCCATAAATCGACGTAACAATGATAAATATCGCTATCATCGATTGACATAACTTCATTTCCGCTTATACGAATGGTAGTTTTTTTAATTATTGATCTTCCTACATTTTGATATATAGTAGAATTTACGTCCGTAGATTTAATTTCTATTTCGAAAGCTAATCTAACCGTTCCGGGTACTATAACGTCGTTACTACTTAGATTAGGGAATCTCACTAATAACTGTTGATTCTGATCGATAGTAGAAGGATTATTAGTTATTACGACGCTCTGTCTAATCCCTTTTACGCCTCTCGGTTCCCTTATTTTTCTGTAAGGATTTAATTTTTCTCCGTAGGAAGACATTTTTAAGGTTGTTTTTTTAGTACGATAATTCAATTATCATTGACGCAACCGTATTAACGCACGTAGAATTATCTGTTTTAGAAACGAAATTGATTACGTCGAGAGGTTCAATCTGTAACGGTATAGCGAAACGTGATGCGGCGCTCGGAAAAATACCCAAAAACACGCCATATTTTGGTTGTTCAATTCCATTAATAGATACCGCAATGGCTACATTATCATTGTCCGTTCTTTTACTCGATAACCCTAACCCCAATATCCAACCGGTCCTTCCAGTCACGTAACCGACCCCTTCTTCTCTACCGGCGTTACCGAAACTAAATACTTTTCCGTCCTTTAATGCACCCTTACTTTCGGCGCATATGCTTATCGTCTTCTTCGTACTAATACTATCCCTCAATTTATTAATTTCTTCTTTCCTTTCTAAATTATCGGCGTGTTGTCTATTAGATAACTGCGGAACTACGCCCCTAAATTTATTAATTTCTTCTTTCAGCGCTAAATTATCGGCATGTTGTCTATTAGATAACTGCGGAACTAAAACGTTCCTCACATGATTAATTTCTTTTTCAAGTTCTGAATTATTAGAACTAACACCTTTATATATTATTTTTTTAGTTCCAAATATACTCATTTTTAAGGATAATCTTTTAACTCTAAAACGCAATTAACCGGTAGACGATTAACTATTTTATTATTATTTTCGTCCCTTATTTCTAAATTTAATTCTGTTATAGCGTCATTAATTAAACTTTTATATTCCGGATGTTCGAATCTAATCGTAGTTATATCTCCGAATTCTTTATTTTCTACGGGAATAACCGCTAACAAGGTACTAGGATTACCGTCTAGAAAATTATTATAAGTACTAACTTGTTCCAAATGAACGTACAACGATTTATATATAGCTAAATCTATATTCTTATTACCTATGTTTACATTATTAGATGTAAATCTAGATTTATCAAATCCTAACATAGAGTTCAAATTTTTACTTAATCTCAAATCTCTAGTAGTAATTAACGACGCTATTCCGTTAATTTCGTTAACAGTTAAGGTAATATTATAATTTTTAAAAAAATCCGATAATTGTTGAAAACTATAATAACCATCTGGAATATGCGTAGCTCTATCGCCAACCTTTTGAAAAAATTCGAAAGAGATATTATACCAACCTACACCGTACGTAATACTTTTCAATCCGATACATTTATTTCCATTTCTATTATCTATATATTGTTGTAAGTTAATAGTTTTATCAATATTAGAAATTGTATGATGCATTTTTTATGTTTAAAAAATGTCAATCCCAAAAGAATTTAAATTTAATCCGAACGTATCTTATAAATCGGGAGCCGCTTATAAACTTAAAAATATAAACCTTATCAAACAAGATATGTACGTTAATAAAGATAAAAGTTTTCCAGTAATTTTTCCCGATATATTTCAAAAATATCAAAATCCTACTATACATACGAACGATCCGTGGGATACTTGGTTAAATTCTCCTTTCGATTGGTGGCAATGTCAATTAAATTTTGCAGTTTGGTGCGCGACTTCCGGTTGCGGAGTAAGTTACGAAGATCATTTAGAAAAAACTACCGATCTAACAAAAACGGTTTATACTTTTCACGTTTATTACTGTATCTCAAGAATAATAAAAGAATTACAATGTCCAATTCCTACGGATCCAGCATTCTGTTATTATAAAAATAATTACGATAAAGCCGCGTATCAAAAATTATGTAATGAGTTTAATATTTCTCCTGATACGGATTGGAGACAGAAATTAGATAGCGGTTCTCACGGTCTAGGTAAGTATTCCCACGATTTTAAATTTACCGGTAATGAAATATTACAAGAGATAGGAACGGTTTTAAATGCGAAAAATGAAAAAGATAAATCTCTAACCGATAGACCGTTCTCTAGGTCAAATGATTCTTTAACTCACTCTATAGATATTAGTAACGCTTGGACTACTTTTTTGTTAGATAAATCAAATGGATTTACGCATATTGGACTTGTTAGAATAAACGAAAGCATTAGAATATTCGTATGGTCTTTACTAGGATCTCAAAGTCAAACTAGAGTAGAAATTTTAAAGGTAGGAACCGGTTTTGATACTCAAAAACAATTTTTAGTAAATATACAAGATGCAATTAATTTTATGATAGATATACCGAGTCAAATATCTAATTACGAAAATGTTTTAAAATACGCTAGAAGTAAAGTTAATTATAGTTACGGACTCGGTCTTTATATGTCTCCGAGCGATATGATTTTACAAATGGGTGCAATTGCTGGATATAATAATAAAATTGTAGTATCAACCGAAGAACAAGTTCTCGGTTTTAACGATGACGTTAATTCGATAAATATATCTCCTTCGAATTTATTAATTGGAACAAAAACTAAGAAATCTTTACCCGAATCTGAAGGAAGTAAACCACCTCCGGAAGTAAACCAGAAAGTGAAGGAAGTATCCGAACACGAAGATAATAAAACGGCAATAATAGTAGGAAGTATAGCGGTAGGTCTTACAGTTTTATTTATTTATCGTTGAGATACTCTTTTGCCGCCGTAAATAATAATCCGATAACTAAAACTAATAAAACCCATAGATTATTAGCTAGCCAATTAACGACTTTACCCGTTGCGGATAACAACCACGATACGATAGCCCCTATTATTCCCGGTAATGCCGCTGCCGCTTTAGCGGCTAATTTAGCTAATAATTTTCCGATATTAGATAATTGTTTTTTTATCCAATCTTTCACGCCGTCGCCTTTTGGCGGGGGTTTTGGAGTTGTAGATCCTCCTCCTCCACCGGGTATAACGGCTTCTACGATAACACCGATAATCATTCCGAATGCGGTTAAAATACTAACTATCGTAATTCCTTGTTCCCTGAATAAAGTTTTTATTCTTTCGGCTAATGTCGTGTCTTCTCTTAATATTTTACGTATAGTTTCTTTTATTCTATTTAATTGACTTCTTAATTTTTCTTTATTAGTATTAATCACTTCTAATCTAGAACTTCTCTCAATTTCTAAATCTATTATTCGTTTTTTTATCTCTTTTATTTGATCTTCATCATTGTTTGCTTTAGCTTGTTCTAATTTTTCTTCTTCTTTTGCTATATGTTTATTTGTTTCATTAAGTTTTGCTAATTCATGTGCTATCTCTTCTTTAACCGTTGTCATCGCTTTCATAATGGCATCATATTCTCTCTTAGGTATATTATATACCTGTTCTAATTCATCAATTACTAGTTCTGAATTGTCAAAATTTGTTTCAACGGTATCTGTTAAATCTTGTATGTCTTGTTCGGAAGAAAGATCTTGCATCGGAATTTCTTCGGGTCGAATTTTATTATTTGCATCAATTAGTTGATTTAATTCCTTTCTACCCTTTCTAACTCTAGTACTATGAGGATCATAATCTTCTACTCCTAAAACGTGTCTAATAAAATCAACACCATATTTCTTTTGAAGTGTGTCAAATGAATAAAATTTCATTATAGCATCAGGGTTTGTACCATTGTAAAATGATAGGGGGTAATTTTCATTATTATCATCCACACCAAACAAAGGTCTTCCATATTCATCGGGTGTTATATACAATTTGATATTCCTATTATTTAGTGGTTCTTGATTTCTATCATAAAATTGCTTTAAACATTTATTTAACAAAGAATGAGTTTCTCTTTCCCCGTCTGGTCCTGATAGATTATCTAATTCATTATATTGAGTATTCAACGTACGTTGAAATTGTCTTTCATGATCAATAAAAGATGTTTCTTCTTCTTCATCTTCATGATCATAATCATCTTTATCAAACATAGGATTTTCAAAATCATATCCGCCTTCAGCCATTTTTATTCGGAATAAATTGGTGGGGGATTTTCATATCTATAATTATAATTAGTGATATAATTATTATTAATTGTATAAATTATTCCTTTTTTAAACTGTTTTGTATACTGTTCATCGCTTCTTCCCTTCCTTTTTTTATTAATTTTTTTTTTTCCTCATCGGTTATTATTTCATTTTTATCTACTTTTTTAATTGATCTTATTTCTTCTTTTAGTTTAGTATATTTTTCCATTTCTACTAAAACTGTTCTAAATTCTTCAGGAGATATAGTTCCATCTCTTAAAGATTTAGATATAATATCTCTAATACTATTAAGTTTACTTTCAGCGGCTATTAAAATGTTACAATGTTTTTCCGTTTTTGTCATTAGTTTTCTTCTTATTAATTTAACGCACATACCTGTTCCACCGCATACGGCAGCGGCTATTTGTACCGGTATTAAAATTGGAATAGCTATTCCTATTCCGGCTAAAATAACTCCTGTAGATATTAAACCGGTATCTACACCGTCCGTAATGTTAATTCCTCTTTTATATTTTTTTCTTAAAGATTTTCTAGTATCTCTTTCGTTAATTAAAATCTTTTCAATTTCTGATATTTTAGTTAATCTATAATTTTGACCGTTTTCTACGGAAAGATCGGGATATATATCGGAATGGTTCGGATCGCAAGGCGCCGTCGGTTGCTTCATTTTTAAAGGTATTTTTTTTAATTAATCGGGGGGTATCAGAGAACGCAATAATACTCAAATATTTTACAAATTTGTCCTATTTATTTTATTTTTATCACCTTATTATATTATTATTAGTATTATTATTATTGTTATTATTATTATTATTATTATTATTATTATTATTATTATTATTATTATTATTATTATTATTATATATAGGAGCGTTCTGTTTTTACTTTAAAGTTCGGTGTCCCTTTTTTTTATTTTCGTATCCTTCCCCACCCACGATAGTTTCTCTCTGTCCCTCCTTTAGGTTTTTTTACATTTTTACTAATCTCACTGTCCCTCCTTTTGGAGGAGTAAGTTTTTTTTTACTACCCCTCCTACCCCCGAGGAGTTTCTTGTGTCCCTCCGGGCTGTCCCTCCTTTTGGAGTAGTAAGTTTTTTTTTACTACCCCTCCTACCCCCGAGGAGTTTCTTGTGTCCCTCCGGGCTGTCCCTCCTTTTGGAGTAGTAAGTTTTTTTTTTACTACCCCTCCTACCCCCGAGGAGTTTCTCGTGTCCCTCCGGGCTGTCCCTCCTTTTGGAGTAGTAAGTTTTTTTTTTTACTACCCCTCCTACCCCCGAGGAGTTTCTCGTGTCCCTCCGGGCTGTCCCTCCTTTTGGAGTAGTAAGTTTTTTTTTACTACCCCTCCTACCCCCGAGGAGTTTCTCGTGTCCCTCCGGGCTGTCCCTCCTTTTACCTAACCTACTTTTTTATTTTATCACTCTCTCTACCCTGAATAGTTTCTTGTGTCCCTCCGGGCTGTCCCTCCTTTTACCTACCACCTTTTTTTTTTATCCATGTGTGTTAGACCCGCACCTGTGTGGTGGTACTGGTGGTTTTATTTTTTTAGGAAATTTATATATATATATATATAGGTAGTGACAAGCGAAGCGGGAACGGGATCACGAGCGGAGCGAGTGAGCCCGTTCTGTCACTACCTATATATATCATGTACAGACATAATCAGATTCCTTTTTTCTTCAGATACATATCACATATACAGTAGTAGGAGTGGTAAATACTGTTCATATAGTATTTTCATTTATACAGTTGAGTAATGTCATATAGGTAAGTCTCTCTCTCTCTCTCTCTCTCTCTCTCTCTCTCTCTCTCTCTCTATCTATCTATCTATCTATCTATCTCTCATGCAGTTTTCGATAATCATTGATGTAACTTTATTATGACTTTTATTAATTCACACAATTTACTAAATTCAGCTTTATTTGTTGTATTCATGAGGCTTTTGAATTTTAAAATGTTCGGATTTGACCAATATCGTGTTTTAAGGTACTTTCTTCGCATGGGAGTTAGTTCTCTACATGTAAGTAGGTAATGGAATTCGTCCCCTGTATCTTGTTTGCATAAAGTGCATAGTCTCTCTGCCCTGTCCAGTGAGTTCCATCTTCCAGTTTCAATTGGTAATTTGTGGTTCCTTGTTCTGAATCTAATTACATAAGTTAAATTTTTATTCCGAGTATCTGCTAGATAGTTTTCAAATTCAAATGTGTGTTTAAAAATCCTATAAGTTGAACAACTACTGGATGTGTCAATTATATTATACCATTCGTTTAGAAACAAATCTTTTAACTTTTGTTTAACTGCTGCAATTAGCCATTTTCTATTTGGGAATAGATTAGTTTCCCATATACCACTAAAGCCACAATTTATGAGAATAGTTCTTATGTTATTAAACCAGCCAAACTTTTTTTTCAATTGATCTTCTGTCAAATCCAATGATTGTTTCTATAATGACAGGTACACCTTGTGGGATAGTTTGTTAGTGGTGTTAGGATCCACGACTTTTGACCAGAAAGCGATTGCTCGTGTACCGATGTCTATTGCGATTGGAAAGACTCCTGTTTCACCGTAGACAATACAGGTAGGTGTTGATTTTTTCATTTGTAAAATATGTTTAAGAAATTTTAGCTGGACTCTTTCTATTATATCGTTGTTGCCAAAGCCCCATATCTCACAACCATATAGAAGAATAGGCTTGACCGTTTTATTAAATATATCAATTTGTAGATCAATTGGTAATAATAATTGTTTTGCCTTTTTAATCAGGCTGTATAATGCCCTCGTACCTTGTCCGGCTATGTGTCTTTTTGTTTGATAAAACGAACCACTGCGGTTAAAAAAGATCCCTAAATATTTGTATTCACTCACAGTCTCTAGGTATTCTCCATCATATACAAATCGATGTTGCACTTGTCTACCTTTAGAGAATATCAATATTTTTGTTTTACTTATATTTACTTTTAGCCGCCATGTATCACAGTATAATTTGTACACGTTAAGTGCGTTTTGTAGATCGCTGGCACTTTCACATATTATTACTGTGTCATCTGCGTATAATAATACAAACATTTTCAGATATGTTAATACTGTGTTCTGGTCGTATTCTATATGTACACCGTTTAAGTCATTGTTGTTGGAGAAGAAATCATGCAGGTCATTTAAGTAAAGCGAAAAGAGGATGGGTGACAGGTTCTCTCCCTGTCGAACACCAATATTACTGGGGAAAAAGTCAGAACATTTGCCGTCTACTTTGACACAAGATTTAATATTACTATACATATTCTTTATCAATTGTAGGCACTTGCCATTGATTTTATATTCCAATAATTTAGACCATAGTCCTACTCTCCAAACCGTATCAAATGCCTGTTTTAGGTCAATAAATGCGCAGAATAGCTTTTTCTTTTTGTTTCTTAGTAACTGGATTAATGCATGTAATATAAACATGTTGTCTACAGTAGAGAATCCTTGCCTAAAACCGGCTTGGTAATCATTTATCACGCCATTGTCGTCTGCGAACTTTTGAAGCCTATGGTTAATAATTGCAGTAAATAGTTTTCCTAGGCAACTCAATAAGGTTATGGGTCTGTAGTTTTCTGCTTTATTCTTTTCTCCTTTGTTTTTGTAGATTGGATTTATGATACCAATTGTCCATGTTTCAGGAATAATTCCAGAGTTAAGGATCAAATTGAAAAGTTTCAGGTAAATTGGAGTCATTGCATGCAGTGTTACTTTAATGTGTTCATTTAAGACTGAGTCAAAACCAGATGCCTTATTATTTTTCAGTGATTTAATTGCCCTTTTTATTTCTTCTACTGTAATTTCTGAATTGATTGCATCATTTTGATTGTCATTTAATTGCTTTGAGTCTGAGTGTTAACTTCGTTTATATCATCAGCCTCATTATAATTAATGTTTTTGAAATGTTCATGAAGGTCACATATGCTTGCTGTTATGTCATTTTGTTTTGGATTAGCCAGAGCTTTCCAATATTTGCGTGGGTTTGCTTTACCAAGTCTTCTAAGTCTAGTTACATTTTTTCTCTTGAATTCTAGGTTGTACTTATTTAATATGTGTTTATACTGTTTTCCTTCAGTTTTTAAGTTGTCTCTATTCTGTGCAGTTTTTCGTAATTTATATTGGTATTTAGCCGTATGAAATCTTTTTCTTGCAGCTCTACATTGTTTGCCGAACCAATTTGGGATTGTGGGATCAGATTGTGCCGCCCTAGTGTATTGTGTTTGGCTGAACACGTGAGTATCATTGTTCTGAAATAGTTCCGATATTTCACCAACAACATCGTCAATATCATGCTTTAGTATCTCCCTTTTGCTTTCTAGGCTAGATAGCGTTTGTAAAATGTCATTTAATTTGTCGCAATTTTCAAACATGCTCGCATATTCATTTGCTTTTGACCCTTCCCACATTTTGGCAGGTTTAACATTGTCTTGTCGGGTTGTCTTTACAATATAGTCAAATTGTAGTTTTAAAACAACAGGACTGTGGACATCTGAAAGTAATGGTGAAAAATCGTTAACATGCAACGAAATTATATCACGAAATAAATGTGCACTACATATAAAATAATCAATAGTGCTGACATCGTTCGAAGTTGGTTGGCCATCTAGATCGCCGTTCGTTCGTCCGTTTAAAATAAACAGGTTATTAGCTTGCAAAAAATCTATCAATTTATAACCATAACTATTTACCGACTTATCACAGCTTTTCCTTTCGGTCTGAACCTGAGAATCTTGAAAAAAATTCATTTCAGTAATATATTCATCATATAACTCATAATTTTGACCTTGCTCCGTAATATCTATGTCTACTGGTATATAGTCTCTCATTTGTTTAGTTCGTGAATTAAGATCACCAAACAAACATACTGTATGGTACCTGTTACAAAACGAGTCTAGTTCTACCTGAATGGCTGAAAAAGGATCAACATTAGCGTAAATGGATGATTCGGGTGGTATGAAAGTAACACCACATAAAATATCGCCTTTGTTAGTTAACCGTTTCGATATCACAAACCAGTAAACAAGCTCGCATTCCGTCTCTATCACAGTCACAAATTGGCTTATTGAGTGTTTTACCGCTATAGCTAAGCCGCCTGATTTAACGCTAGATCCGTTTCTTCTGTTTTTGAAATAGCATTTAAATGATTCAGTATCAAATGAGTCAAAGCAGGACATTTTGGTTTCTTGAAATCCAATGATATCTTGTTTTTCGATAAAGTTTAAAAAGTCTGGACAATTTTGTTTATTTGTTAAACCGCATACATCTAAAGATAATAGGTTTATACCGCTAAATTTAACCGATCTACTGTTTCGTTCAGGGTTAATCGCCTGATCGCTACGTGACTCTCCTTCGCACCGTTACTCGGTATTCATGGTATCGGCATGAGAGGAGCCACGTGCCGCATGCCCTGTACTTTGTACTGTCGTCCTTTGACTACGGCTTTCATTTTCACCGTCACTGGCGGTCACGTGATTTCGAGGTTGACTCGCAATTGTTGCGGTTTGAATGTCATCTGCTTCATAATCGCTGTCACTCGCATTCCGATATTTTTTAACGTCTGTGTCGTCGATCGGAGACCTTGCCTTTTGCTTAGGTCTCGCTCCTCCATAGCCTTCGGATCTCTCTGTCTCACTGTCGCTCATTCTTAAGGCACCGAACCTATTTCTGTTCACTGCCGAGAGTTGTCTGTTTCCAAACGCTACTCGTCTGTGTTCTCGCGGCGCTTGAGAGGAAAAGTGTCTCTGTGGAGTTGCGTTCATGTCACTCTGTGATGTACTGTCTGTCTTATCATTCTGGGTCTGCACTGTTTGTTCGTAGAGCCGTCCATTGATATAGAGCTTGTCGCGTATCAATACCACTTTATTATTCTCGTTTTGCCGGAATTTCCGCATAACGGGATATAGCTCTTTACGCCTTTGTTCCATTTCTATAGGGAATTGCTCTCGCACACTGTATCCTCGTTTTTGCTTGTTTAGGTCAATACCCTTTTTTCTTTTTTCTCGATCGCGAAATTTCTCGAATTTTGCAACTATCGGCCGGGGATTTCTCGCACCTCGGCGCTTTCTGCCTAGTCTATGTACGCGATCAAACACTATTTTGTCTATGCTGGACGGGTCCTCACCTGCAATTTCTGCCTTCAAAAATGACCTTAGCACTGATTCTGTGTCTTCACTGTCGTTTTCTGTGTCTTCTTATACCGAAAAAAAGCAGATTCTCCTGCATCGAGCGAGCTTTAATTTCTTGCATATCATCGTAGAGCATTTGATTTCTATCTTTTGACTCTTGAATTTCTCTCTTTAAATAGTCATTCTCTCGTTTCAGGTTCTTTATGTCGCTATCCGTCTTAGATTTTGATTCAAGATGCTGATCAAAAATTGTTCCTATGGTCTGGCATGAACTTTCTACTTCTCTGATTTTGTCTGCCATTAATTTGTTATCTGCCTTAAGGTTTGAGACGTCTAGCCTTAACATGGACATGTCTTTTTCCATTGGGGCAAGTTTCGCTACATTTTGTTCGATTGCTGATAGTCGGGATAATACTGACATATTTGTCTCTTGCATTTGTTTCATTAGGTCAAATATACCGTTATTGTAGCCGTTACTGAACTGACCATTATTTCCTTGCCCTGATGACCAGTTTGAGTGTGTTTGAAGTTGACACATGTTATTTTGTTGTAGGTGTTCACCTCCATTGAATGTGGGTGGGGGTACAAACTGCCCACCATTCTGCCCATAGGTCTGTTGGTAATTTGGCGAAGTACCACAGTTTTGATTCATAAGCTGCTGTTGGCTTTGGTACTGATATAATTGATGGTTATTCTGGTCTGCATTGCTTTGGTTGAATGTCAAAGGTGTCAAAGGTGTGTTATTTATGCTATTTTGGATTTGCTCACCTTGGTTATATTGCTGACCTGTAGCCATTGCTGTTCCTTTGTTCCCGGTTTGCGCGTCCTTTGTGTTTTTTGAACTCGATTTCTTGTTATTTTTCCCGGTCATTGTCTGATATAAGTACACTAATCGAATATTCCATGCACTAAACTTTCATTTCCATGCCCTCAAATGTCTCTTCTCGAGTGTAACACATCTCAAATTATGATAAATTACAATTTTCTTGGAGATATTTTGATTTATCCGCCATTCGCTAGAGCCTCGTTTTCGAGTAGACTCACCTGTACACCCACTAATTGACCCACTAGTAGACCCACCAGTAATCCCATCAGTAGACACACTGGTTGACCCACCAGTAGACCCACCAGTAGACCCACCAATAGACCCACTAGTAGACCCCCTGGTAGACCCACCAGTAGACCAACTTGTAGAGTTTGAGTGAATTTGGATGCATTGTGTTACCTGGACACTTTGTAACTCAGTTATTTGGAGATCTGTTGTACTTATTTTGACATATCCTATAGGTGAAAGTCCAAGCTACTAGGAAATGTAACATTTTAGTAAGTATATGCAAACCTTTTGGCTCCAGATCACTTGCTGCATCAAGTTAGGTAATATTTGAGTGCATTTTGATGCATTAGGTTACCTGGACTCGTTGTAACTCAATTAATTGAAGATCTGTTAACATATTAAAAAAAATATAATATAGCGGAGGATCCAAGCTAGTAGGAAATGTATAATTGTAGTAAGTATAAGCAAACAGTTTGGCTCCAGATCACTTACGGCATCAAGTTAGGCAACAATTCAGAGCATTTTCATGCATTGGGTTACCTGGACCCGTTGTAACTGAGTTAATTGAAGTTCTGTTGTACTTATATTAACACATAATATAGGAGAGGGTCCAAGCTATTAGGAAATGTATAATTGTTCATGTGGTAAGTATAAACAAACAGTTTGGCTCCAGATAACTTACTGCAACTAGTTAGGCAATATTTGAGTACATTTTGATGCATTGGGTTACCTGGACCAATTGTTTGTTCATTTGTTTGTGTTGCTTAACCTCCCTTTCTGCTCGCTATGGGCTAATTGGACGCTCCAGAGAGAGGGGAGATGCTGGCATATATAGATATTGACGGATTGTAGGAGGGGATTTCTAGATGAAAACAGCAATATACAACCCAATATTTTCAATTGTCCAAGAATTAATAGCGACCATATTCTTGATACGCGTGGGATAAAAATGATCTAATTTTGTAAATCAATAAAAAAAAAATAATAGGTGACTGCCGAATACATGGTGACAAAAATAGTGGAGAATTTAAATTTATTAATTATTAAAATTGTAGTATATTACTTTTTACTGAGTTTTGACGATATACAGTACATAAATAAATTTCTAGTCATGCCACCTAATGAATATTCAAATAATAACTCGCTGAATATCGGTATTCTGCGTAAACAAAACACGCGGATAAACGAGTCGATAGCTCCGCCCACGATATCTATATCCAATGGGATAATAGGCGAGTCGGTGACCTCCGTGCCACGCTATTGGCCAGTGGGTAATTAATAATAATCAAACAACAAATAAGCATCAATCAGTTTTGGTTTAACCCTTTCCCTGATGATTATTCATGTAAGAAATAATGACGTCATGAGTATTAATTAGATTATGTTCTATAATGGTATATGAACACATGACATTTTGGCTCAGACAGAAGCTGTAGAATCAGATCTATATTACACCAAACAGCAAACAGAGCAGACCCTGATCAGTCGGATCCTATAGGAGCCGTCTGATCTGGGTCTACTCTGTTTGCAGATGCGTCAAAATGCGACTGCATAAGGGAAAGAGTTAATAGAGTTTTATGGCTAGAAGGAATTTTAATCAAGCAAGAAATATATATGTAGGTGTCAAGCTGTTTGTTGGGGATTAGGGGTGATTTAATTAATGACATTAATGACGCGTGTTGTTAACGACTGTTCCACTACTGCTTTCACTGCCCTTTTATCTGTATAGCCTAGAACAGCATCAGCCCTATCTATACTCATGCTAAATTTGATCCAGATCCGATAAGAAATTAACAAAAATACAGTCTATTACCCGCCTATTTTAATAATTTATCGTATTTAATGGATTCTTAGTCTAGTATGAAATCATCTCTGTAGAATTTACAATTGAGTAATATCTATATTTATATGTATGTAATGTACATGTGTACACAATTACGCGTGAAGTGTAAAAAGCTCATTAGTGTATATTATTTGGTATGTTCATTCGACTATGTAAATAAAATCTACTAGACTTGACTTGAGTATTACACAGAGGCAGCTCTCTAAGGCTAGCTGAAGCTCCCAAACTATAAGTAATAGACCAAAAAGTAGAACGAAATTGTTTCAAGAACGACAGCCCTACAATCGTGCAAAATTAGATCCAGATCGGATAAGAAATAAAAAGGTTACAGCCTATTACCCGCCTATACATAACTTTTTAATTGACATGCGGTTCGGGTAAATAAGTGAATGATAAACAGTGTTCATCCAGATCAGATACATTGGCGTAATTGAAAACTTTTTGTAATTGAACACAATCATAAGGCCTACACTCATGCCAAATTTGACCCAGATCGGATATGAAATAAAAAAAAAAGTAACAGTCTATTACCCACCTGTCTATTACCAGAGACAGTTTTCTAGGGGGAGCTTCAGCTTCCAAACTATAAGTAATTGAACTAAAACCTAGACTCAAATTACAATGAAACAAGAGCCCTACAATCATGCTAAATTTGATCAAGATTTGATAAGAAATAAAAAGGTTACAGCCTATTACCCGCCTAGTACCCAGAGGCAGCTCTCATGGGAGAGCTCCATCTGCCAACTATATGTAATTGAACTTAAACATATGAATTAAATTTACTCAGAAACCATAGCCCTACACGCATGCCGAATTTGATCCAGATCGTATCAGAAATGAAAAAAGTTACAGCCTATTACTCGCCTATTACCCGGAGGGATCTCTCTTGGGAGAGCTCCCGCCCTAAATCTAAACGCCATTGAACATTAATGTAAAAATAACATTTACTAAGCCCTACGATAATGCCAAATTTGATCCAGATCTGTTAATAAATAAACAAAGTACAGCCTATTACCTGCCTATTGCCCAAAGGGAGCTCTCTTGGGAGAGCTCCCACTCCACAACTAAATGTAATTTAACATAAACGTAAGAATGACAATTACTAAGTAACGATAGCCGTACAACCATGCCAATTTTGATCCAGATCGGATAAGAAATAAAAACAAATTACAGCCTATTACCCACTTATTACCCAAGGGGAGCTCTCTTGTGATAGCTCCAGCTCCCAAGCTATACGTATTTGAACAAAATCTTAAAATGACAATGTCAGTTCTCCTGCAAGAAATTGCTTCCTTTCAATCATAAAAAGATTAAACTTTATCAGGATCTACACTGTATGCAGAGGAAGATGAGTGCAAAAGCATTATGTAGGATGTTTTCGAGAAGATATCCGAGGCTCTGATCAGCCTATGCACTGTTTGCTGCATTGAAATATACGCCAGCGGCTCTGATCAGGGTCTACACTGCTTGTTGCATTGATTAACATGCCGGCGCATATCCGATGCGGCTCTGAACAGAGTCTGTACTTTTTGCTAAATTGATTTGCCTGCCAACCGACTGTCAGAAAAGGTCACTTCAACACGAAGTGCCGGGTCAGTAAGTGCCGGGATTTATTATGCAATAGATCAGTACGTCGCCAAAACTATGCAAATGACCTCGTTGCCACAATCCCTATATTTTGGCCACCTGCGGATTTGGGTCCTCGAGCTTCGTCTGCACTAATTCTATCATCTTTGATTGGAGCCGCGGCTTTAATCTCTTGGTGTTGCAATTAACAAAAGTGTCAAACTTTAACCCTTTCCCTCATATAAACACCTTTTCACGCATTTGCGAACAGACTATAACAATATCAGACGGCTCTTACATGAACTGTCTGATCACGGTCTGCTCTGTTTGCTTTTGATCACTTACCGCATCCAGTCAGGCAATATTAGAGAACATTTTGATGCATTGTGTTACCTGGACCCGTTGGAACTCAGTTAATTGAAGATCTGATTTACTTATATTAACATATAGTATAGGGGAGAGTCACAGTTAGAAGGAAATTTATAATTGTGGGAAGTATAAACAAACAGTTTGGCTCCAGATCATTTACGGCATACATTTATGCAATATTTGAGTGCATTTTGATGCATTGGGTTACCTAGACCACTTGTAACTCAGCTAATTGAGAATCTGTTGAACTTATATTAATGAATCGTATATAGAAGGATCCAGGCTACAAGAAAATAATCGGTATTTGTTATGCAATAGATCTGTAAGTCGCCAAAGCTATGCAAATTACCTACCACGGCTGCGGCAACGGCCACACTCCCTATATTTTGGCCACCTGCGGGTTGGGGCCGCGAGCTTCGTCTACACTAATTCTATCATCTTTGATTGGAGCCGCGGTCTTTAATCTCTTGGTGTTGCAATTACATAAGTGTCAAACTTTCACAGGAACTGTCTGATCACGGTCTGCTCTGTTTGCTTTTGATATGATATAGATCTGATTCTACATTATTTTGTAAAGCCAAATAACAAATCTTAAAAAGATTCATTATAAAAAAATCAGCTGATAAATATTTATGATGGAATTCCTTTATGAATATTAAACAGGGAAAGTGTTAAATATGTTTTCTGAAATATGATTTCTATAGAACAGTGACATCAAGTCACTGGTCATGCGCCTGTCGAGCTTTGATACATTTGGTTTCGAATGAGACATCGAGTTACTCGGCATCTCATCTGGATCTACACTATTTGCATATGACAGTTCGTGTCAGGCGAAGGGTTAATACATGCATACTGCTATAACATGGATTAAATATCATGATGTTTTTTGTAAATAATGCAGAGTTTTTGTTATTACATTATATAGTTTCTGATGTTATACCAAATGTCAGTGTTTAGGTTAAACATATTTTATTACTCATATTTTCACAGTTGTACATATATGCCTTTTACAAATGACCACAATTAGATATACAAGTAAATGGGTTGGACCACAAGTTCAGGCAAATGTCAGTGTCTTAGCTTTGCAGGAAATTGACAAACAAAATGACGTTTTGTAGGTAAAATATTAAAACCTATAACAGTTCATAAATCGTCTTAAAATGCATGGAAATCGCATCTAAGAAGTAAAAAAAAAAATCTTCACGGTAGGGGCTACCCCTCCCGTACCCTACCCAGGCAAGTTTTCTCTTATCGTCCGCGGCCCTGATGAGACGCCAAGTAACTCTGCGTGTCATTAGGATACACACTGTTTGGCGCATTGATAACACCTTTATGCACTAACTGATTATAGATAGAATTTAAAACTGTAGTAGGTGAAAACTATAATTTTAGTAAGTATAAGCAAACAGTTCTGCCCCCAGATCACTTACCGCATCCAGTCAGGCAATATTTGAGAACATTTTGATGCATTGTGTTACCTGGACCCGTTGGAACATGTAATTGAATATCTGTTTTCCTTATATTAACATATAGCATAGGGGAGAGTCCCAGTTAGAAGGAAATGTATAATTGCAGTAAGTATACGCAAACAGTTTGGCTCCAGATCATTTACGGCATACATTTATGCAACATTTGAGTGCATTTTGATGCATTGGGTTACCTGGACCACTTGTAACTCAGCTAATTGAGAATCTGTTGTACAGTAAAACCCCGCTAATGCGACCACTTAATGAATAAACATTGGTGCCTTTATAAGCAGGTGGTTGCTTAATGCAGAACAAAAGTAATGCAGAAAGCTCCTAGAGGAGCTAGGTTCTGAGTTACTTTTGTCCTGCATTAAGCTACCACCTGCATCTGGCACCCAGAATTATACCTCTTTTAGGTGGTCGCATTAGCCGAGCTTTACTGTACTTATATTAATGAATCGTATATGAAGGATCCAGGCTACAAGAAAATGTATGGGTTTAGTAGGTATAAGCAAACAGTGTGGCTCCAGATCAATTACATAATTCAGCTCGGCAATATTTGAGTGTATTTTGATGCATTGTGTTACCTGGACCCGTTGTAACTCAGTTAATTGACGAGCTGTTGTGCTTATATTAATATATAGTATAGTGTAGGGTAAAAGCTAGTAGGAAATGTATATTTTTAATAAGTATAAGGAAACAGTGTGGCTCCAAACCAATTACATAATCCAGTTAGGCAATATTTGTGTGCATTTTGATGCATTAAGTTACCTGGACCCCTTGTAACTCAATTAATTGAAGATCTGTTGTACTTATATTAACTTATCCTATAGAGGAGAGTCTACGCTACACGTAAATGTATACTTTTCGTAGGTTTAAGCAAAACGATTGGCTCCAGATCAATTACATAATCCATTTAGGCAATATTTGAGTGAATGTTGATGCATTAGGTTATCTAGACCCGTTGTAACTAGTTAATTGAAGATCTATTGTTAGAGATTAACGGTGATTTAATTAATGACATTATTGACGCATGTTGTAAATTATTCTTTATATTAAGGAGCCATGTTTACGTGCTGACTAGTTACGTGCCGTTGAAGTATATTAGAATTCTCTAGGGAACAGTGTTGATCCAGACCAAATACAAAGTAGTAATTGAAAACTATTAGTAATTGAACATAATCCTGTGCCCTATACTCATACTAAATTTGATCCAGATCCGATAAGAAATAAAAACCCGCCTATTTAATTATTAATGCTTTTTAATGCTTTCTTAATCTAGTATAGAATCATCTCTAGCTCTTACAATTGAGTAATTCATTCTGTTTATAATAGTTGAGTCAAGGGAAGTAATTCACACGTCGTTCTGTAAAGGTTTCTGCATGAGTTGCCTCCCATTGACCGTCATTATTTTTTACTCTTATATATCTATATTTATATGTATGTGGTGTATAACTTAAGTAAGTGTAAAAAGATCATTAGAGTTTATAATATTTGTAATGTTTATTCAACGATGTAAATAAAATGTACTTTACTTGACTCTAGTATTACCCATAGGAACCTCTCTAGGGATAGCTCAAGCTAACAAACTATAATTAATTGAACAAAAACGTAGAACGAAATCTTTCAAGAAAGACAGCCCTACAATCATGCAAAATTAGATCCAGATCGGATTAGAAATAAAAAGATTACAGCCTATTACTCGCATATACCTAACCTTTTAATTGACATTCTGATAGGGCAAATAAGTGAATGGTAAACAGTGTTGATCCAGATAAGAGAAATTGGCGTAATTGAAAACCTTTAGTAATTGAATATAATCTTTAGCCATATACTCATGCCTAATTTGATCCAGATCGGATAATAAATAAAAGAGTTACAGTCTATTACCCGCCTATTACCCAGCGGCAGCTCTCTATGGGGAGCTTCAGTATATATCAATATACTACGTGATGATGGAATATATCAATATCGCTATGCTGAAGGCATGGATTATAATGTATTGTATTAAAACAAGGAATTTGGAAACAAGGTATGTAAACATTCAATAATTGCTCTGTTGGTTATTTTTTAAACATAATGTTAGTCCTAGGAAGATGGTTTTGCATATATTTCAATAAAGCTTCCAGTAGCTCCAGCTCCCTAAATAAAATGAATTTGACAGAAAGGTAACAATGAAAGGTACTCAGGATTAGGGTTAGAACTGGTGTCAGTTTTGAAAACGGACCATTTTTGGCCAAGTTACGAGCCGTTGAAATTGTAAAGAAAGCTCCCTTTGGAGAGCTGAAGTAATTGTTAATAAATACAAGAATAAACATTACCCAGTAAATGTAACATTGATGTCGTTACTGAAATCTGACACTTTTGGCATAGTTACCTGCAATTGAATTTTTGAATAACTATAAGTAATTGATATTGAATGTAAGACTAAACACTAACCAGTAAAGGCATCCTTCAAGTCCTTACTGAAATCTGACCATTTTGTCATAGTAAACTGCAGGTGATTTTTTAATAAAGCTCTCGTCGAATAGCTCCAGCTCCCGAACTATAAGTAATTGATATTGAATGTAAGAATAAAAAATACTACATAAAGGTAGCTCTTCCGCTATGCCAAATTTGATCCAAATCTGACGAGAAATAAAAGAGTTACTATACAAGCCAAAGAATAGTTAACCCTTCAACCTTTGATTACCCTACTCCCAATCTTTATACATAACCCTGACCATACGGAGTTAAGTCGTCAAACTTAGATTACCTTTACTCTGTTATTGAAGACTAAACTCTGACACCTGGACATGGGTATAACTCCTGGGTTAACCCTGTACCCATAACCCTAATCCTGTACCTTAACTCCGGTGTTAACTCTTCTATCTTTACTCCGGGCTATTTTTGGCCGAGTTACGTGCCGTTGGAAAAGATGTGTTACGTGTTAGGTGTTACGTCAGCTTCTTGTAGCTCTGCTAATGGAATATCTGTTGTACTTATATTCACATATCGTATAGAGGAGGGTGCCAGCTAACGGAAAATGTAAGGTTTTAGTAGGTAAAAGCAAACAGTTAAGCTCCAGATCAAGTACCGCATCCATTTAGGCAATATTTGAATGACTTTTGATGCATTGTGTTACATGGGGGCGACTTGTAGGTCAGCTAATTGAAGATCTGATGTAATGATATTAACGTATCTTAGATAGAAGCGTCCAGACTACACGAACATGTTTAGTTTTAATCGGTATAAGCAACCAGTGTGGCTCCAGATCAATTACATAATACAGTTAGGCAAGATTTGAGTGAATTTTGATGGAATGTGTTACATAGGCAACATGTAGGTCAGCTAATTGAATATCTGTTGTACTTACATTAACATATCCTATAAAGGAGCGTCTAAGCTACACGAAAATGTATAGTCGTGGTAGGTGTAAGCAAACAGTTCGGCTCCAGATCAATTACGTAATCCAGTTAGGCAATATTTGAGTGCATTTAGATGCATTGTGTTACCTGGACCCGTTGTAACTCAGTTAATTGAAGATCTGTTGTACTTATATTAACATATAGTATAGGTGATGATGAAGCTAGTAGGAGAAACATAATTGTGGTAAGTATAAGCAAACAGTTTGGCTGCAGATCACTAACGGCATCCAGTTAGGCTATATTTGAGTGCATCTTGATGCATTGGGTTACCTGGACCCAATGTAACTTAGCTAATTGAGAATTTTTGTACTTATATTAACGTATCCTATATAGAAGAGTCCAGTATACAAGAAAACATTTAATTTCAATAGGTATCACAAACAGTGTGGCTCCAGATCACTTACGGCATCCAGTTAGGCAATATTTGAGTGCATTTTGATGCACTGTGTTACCTGGACCCGCTGTAACTCAGTTAATTGAATATCTATTGTACTTACATTAACATATACTATAGGGAAGAGTCAACGCTAGAAGAAAATGTACCATTTTAGTAAGTATAAGCAAGCAGTTTGGCTCCCGATCAATTACATAATACAATTAGGAAAGATTTGAGTGAATGTTGATGCAATGTGTTACATGGGCAACTTGTAGGTCAGCTAATTGAAGATCGGTTGTACTTATATTAACATATCCTATAGAGGGTGCTCTAAGCTACAAGAAAATGTATAGTTTTAGTAGGTATATGCAAACAGTGCGGCTCCAGAGCAATTACATAATCCAGTTAAGCGATAATTGAGTACATTTTGATGCAATGTGTTACCTGGACCCGTTGTAACTCAGTTAATTGAATATCTGTTGTGCTTATATTAACATATATTATCGGTGAGGATCAAAGCTATATGTAGACGGAAATGCATTATTTTAGTAAGTTTTAGTAAGCTTTGAATTTAAATTGCACACTGCACTGCTTCAGTTTGGATTTGAATGTCAACCAATACCCACCAATACCAACTTTACCCTTACCCATCAGCCATTACCCTCCATTACCCATTTGACCCTTACCCATCAACCCTTACCAACCATTAACCAGTTGACACTTACCCATCAACCATTACCAACCATTAACCAGTTGACACTTACCCATCAACCATTACCAACCATTAACCAGTTGACACTTACACATCAACCATTACCAACCATTAACCAGTTGACACTTACACATCAACCATTACCAACCATTAACCAGTTGACACTTACACATCAACCATTACCAACCATTAACCAGTTGACACTTACACATCAACCATTACCAACCATTAACCAGTTGACCCTTACCCATCAGCCATTACCCTCCATTACCCATTTGACCCTTACCCATCAACCCTTACCAACCATTAACCAGTTGACACTTACACATCAACCATTACCAACCATTAACCAGTTGACACTTACACATCAACCATTACCAACCATTAACCAGTTGACACTTACACATCAACCATTACCAACCATTAACCAGTTGACACTTACACATCAACCATTACCAACCATTAACCAGTTGACACTTACACATCAACCATTACCAACCATTAACCAGTTGACACTTACCCATCAACCCTTACCAACCATTAACCAGTTGACACTTACATATCAACCATTATTAACCATTACTTACTCGACCCTTCCTATTGATAGGAAAATACAATTTAGGATAAGTTTGAAAGGTATTTTTGATGAATTTGCCAAATAAAGTTTATGTACCGATATATTAACAACTGCATAAAATATAAACTTATTTTCAAAAAGGATATTTGTTTGTAAAATAGAAGTCACGTAATAAGCTACACCTTAATACACCCTTGCTCACTTTTAAAAAGAAACTGGTCAAACCCTTACAAACCTTATCCACATTATTTTTCATATTTTTCAGATGGATTGTGACTATTGCGAAGACGATTACCAGGATTACGATGATACATGTCGGGAAAATGAATACTTTTCTTTAATATACGAAAGGTACAACTCACCTGCAGAATTTCTTCACCGACGGGAAAATATATATGCTCGCTGCCTAGCACTCGATTCTTCTGCTGCATGTGTTTGGCTTAACTATTCATGTGATATAGACGGTTGTGTTGTGGAATTGAAGAATATAACAGCATTTTGTGGGTATGTGCGTCCTAACCCTAACCCTAACCCTATATATATATACGTAGGTTTAAAAGATCTACATTTAAACATTGTTCCCTTATTAAGGCTTATTTCTTAAATTGTGACTCTGGGTCACTCAGTAGTTACCTTTTAGGCTCTCAGATACTGTAAAGAGAAGGGTTGCATGAATAAAAAAAATATATGTCTTACCCGGGATTTGAACTCACATCTCCTGGGTGGAAGTCGGAGGACATAACCACTACCACACGACCGCTAACCATGATACGGATCATCATTAGGCAGATTTATTAACAACCCTGACGCAAATTTATTCAAAAAGTCATACGGGTAACTGCAAGTGTGTTTCTTTAATTCATTCCACCAAATATTGTCAAAGGAGCAGGACTCTTTTTTTGTCATTCATTCATAATTAATTGGATAGTATAGAGGTAAGACGTTTTTGAGCGCTTTCGCATGCCCTTTATTTTATATGCTATGCAAATTGCTCATCTTTTTTTTTCGTAAGTAGATATAAAAAGTTGTTTTGATTTCTCAAAATGTCCGCCCGTTTGTCCGTCTGTCTGTGTGTCTGTCGCCATCTCGCTCTGTCTGTCTGTCTGTCTGTCTGTGATCAAATGCTACAGTGCTCCCTCTCTTGAGTAATTTCCTCTCTACAACAACACATGAAGCGGTCTGCCAACTGTACAATTTCTTTTATATTTTACCTGTCTTGACCAACACCCTCTCTTGAGTAACCACTTTATGGGTGTCCCGAAGGATGTTGCTCTAGAGAGGGAGCACTGTATATTCAAAGCTTTCTCGAGTCATCATTTAGGACCCATCCTGGCCATTATAATGCCTGACCCTTACCCTACCCTTGTCCTATCAGGTTCTGCACTGTTTGCTGCATTGCTTAGCATGCCACCGCCATTCTGAGGCGGCTGTGATCAGCGTCTGTACTGTTTACTGCATTAGATAACCTATATTTTCGTGTTTGTGCATCACCTTGACATACATGTATATGTTTCATGGTTCTTGAGCCCACCAGAGGTCTTATGATGCATATGTTCACTTTAAGGTATACTAATGACCTTAGATCGTCCGTGCCTCTGTCTGAACCCCGAAAATGGACGATAGTACTAGTTTTGGGTAAAATGAACAAAGTAGAATATAGAATAAACGTGACCTAAGCCTTTATTATAAAACTTATGAAGCTGAATTTTGCACATATTGTAGGGTATGTCCAGTGTATGCTGCACATGAGATCAACGCACATATTATATAATAATATAGTGCTCATATGTGCGTCCGTGCATCCGTCCGTAGGACACAAAACATATATAAAGCTATTTTGTATATCATTGATTGGTCCAGTAATAGGGTTAAGGATACTTATTGACACATATATGTATATTAGAAAACATAAGACTACAAGGCAGACATGGCTTTACATCTCTATGATCGTCCGTGCGTCTGTCTGAGCTGCAAAAGGGACGATAATACTAGGTAAAATAAACAGAGTAGAACACAGAATAAACGTGCCCTTAGCCTTTGTTATAAAACGTAGGAAGCTGAATTTTGCACATATTGTAGGGGATGTACAGGCGTATCTTCCTTTATAATATGGCGTTCGTGTAACTATCTATCCGTCAGTACCAGCAAAACATTCCCTTGAAATATGTATATTTTGGGTTATTGTAGTACATGCATCTCAATTATTGGCTCAATATGAGGGTTAAATATACCTATAAGTATATATATGTTGACTAGAAACATTTGCCTACAAAACCAAGGCACTTTGAAGTCTGACTAATCGTCTGTGCGTCTGTCCTAGCTTCAAAATGGACGATAAAGCTAGTTTGGGTCAATTCAACAGAATTGAATAAGTGTATCAAGTTGACCTCAGCGTTTAGTATAGCACCTAGGAAGATCAAACCAGAGTATGTTGTAGAGGGGGTCAAGAACATATTTGCGCATATTTGAACATATATCAATAGGGAACACTTAAACAACGTAAAAACTGTAACACGGCAATTCTAGCACTATATTTGGTCATTTATCGCGGCTTTTTCTTGGCGCCAGAAAACCCCGTGCCAAATTGTAATTTAATGAGAGAAGTATGTCTGTCCGCCTGTTTGTCTGTTTAGTCAAATTCCCTAACTCCCTTACCATGTACCTGTCTGTCTGTCTGTCAGTCCTTCAAACAGGGTCAACGTTCTATTTTTCAGAGTGTCAACATGCCCACTCCATGCCATATCTGCGGGAAAAGAGTGGTGTCCCAGCCCTATAAAGCAAGATTCCATCACCGCCTGTGCCTGTTTTGTGCACGCCAGCTAGTAATGTGCTACAACCTCCGAAGCATAAGTGACATCCCACTCGCATCTTGCTTCAGGTGTTGCATTATTCAGAGAAAGTTTGTGTGTAATGGGCCAAGCAAATAACTCTGAACCTTGCTCCATGTGTTTCATCTATTACCTATTAATTGTTATACTATGCAATAAATGTTGATTCTGACTTTTGCATAGTGTCACCTTTATTTTCCAATCACCAACCAGGGTATTTAGCCTAAGCAAAGCCTCAAGTTGACTAGCACTTAACTTGACGTTCTACCATTACCTAACCCATTAGTATACCCACTAGTAGACCCACTAGCTAACCCACCACCAGTAGACTCACTTGTAGACACACTAGAAGACCCACCAGTAGACCCACTAGTAGACCCACTAATAGACTCACCGGTAGACCCACATATAGAATACGTATGTTAGCATGAACCCTTACCCATTAACCCTTACTCCTTAGAACCCAGTTGATGGTTAGACCCACAAGTAGAACCACGAGTAGACCCACTACCAGTAAACCCATTAGTAGATCCACTGGTAGACAAACTAGTAGACACACCAGTAGACACACCGGTAGACTACATGTTAATATTAGCACAGCATATCTTCAATGAACCGAGATACAACGGGTCCAGATAACACTGTGCATCAAAATGCACTCAAATATTGCGTAACTGGATGCCGTAAGGGATCCGGAGCCACAATAGTCGCTTACACCTATTAAAACTAAACATTTTCCCGTAGCCCCGACCCTTCTACGTACGATACGCTAACATACGCACAATAGATTCTCAATTAGCCGAGTTACAGGTGGTCCAGGTAACCCAATGCGTCAAAATGCACACAAATAGTGCCTTACTGGATGCCGTAAGTGATCTGGAGCCAAGCTGTTTGCGTATACTTACTAAAATGATACATTTCCTACTAGTTTGGACCCTCCCCCGCTATGCTATATGTTAATATAGTTTCAGCTTTTGTTGAAATACGTATAGTTTGGGAGCTGGACCTCTCACAAGAGCGCTCCCTTTGGGTAAGAGGCGGGTAATAGGTTGTCACTTTATCTTATTTCTTATCCGATCTGGATCAAATTTGGCATGGTTGTGTGGCTATCGTTACTGGGTAATTTTCATTCTTCATATGTTCAGTTACGTTCAGTTTAGGAGGGGGAGCTCTCCCAAGAGAGCTCCCTCTGGGTAACAGGCGGGCAATAGGCTGTAACTTTCTTTTATTTATCAACAGATCTGGATCAAACTTGGCATGATCGTAGGGCTATTGTTCCTACTGTACCTACTGGGTGGACTGGGCCTACTGGGTCGACTGGGTCTACTTGGTCTACTGTACCTACTGGGCCTACTGTACCTACTGGGTCTACTGTGTCTACTGTACCTACTGGGTCTACTGTACCTACTGGGTCTACTGGGCCTTCTGGGTCTACTGTACCTACTGGGTCTACTGGGCCTTCTGGTTCTACTGTACCTACTTGGTCTACTGGGTCTACTGGATATAATGGGTCTACTGTACCTACAGGGTCTACTGGGCCTACTGGGTCTAATGGGTCTACTGTACCTACTGGGTCTAATGGGCCTACTGTACCTACTGGGTCTACTGGGCCTACTGGGTCTACTGGGTCTACTGTACCTACTGGGTCTACTGTACCTACTGGGTCTACTGTACCTACTGGGTCTACTGTACCTACTGGGTCTACCGGGTCTACCGGGTCTACTGTACCTACTGGGTCTACTTTACCTATTGGGTCAACTGGGCCTACTGGGTCTACTGGGTCTACTGGTTCTACTGGGTCTACTAGGTATACTGTACCTACATGGTTTACTGGGTCTTCTGGGTCTACTGGGTCTACTGTACCTACTGGGTCTACTGGGCCTACTGGGTCTACTGTACCTACTGGGTCTACTGGGTCTACTGTACCTACTGCGTCTACTGGGTCTACTGTACCTACTGGGTCTACTGGGTCTACTTTACCTACTGGGTCTACTAGGGTTAGGGTAACGGCACTTTGGCGAGATGCAACTATGCAGGGTTAGGGTTAGGGTTAGGGTTTAGGGTTAGGGTATAGGGACTTTGGCGAGATGCAACTATGCAACTATGCAACTCTTTGATGTGATTGGCTGTTATATATAGATCATGATGTCATATAATGTCAGCTTTACTTATATTTTCGTCAATATGCCAAAAAAAATGGTCCGATTTAAAAACCAAACATTTCCACAGCTACCATTCCTGAGTAACATTAATTCTTATCTTTCTGTTCAATTCATTCTATTTAGGGAGCTGGAGCTACTTGAAGCTTTATTTAAATATATGCAAAGCATCTACACAAGACCAAAATTATGTTTGAAAAGTACCCAACACAGTAATTATTGAATGTTTAGGCTAGACTGCACTTTACCGGTACGCGAACTGCGCATGTGCATAAACAACAATGGCCACCGCCATTTTTATTTGAATCGGGCGATTGCCTTCGTAAAAGCGGGGGTATGGGGGCGGTAGCCCCCGACATGAAGCAAATAAACGCATGAACTTGAAGAAAAATAATCAAATAAGTCCAGGTTCTTAGTCTGCTCCGATATTACAAAAGTTATCAAAGCTCCGATGTTGCAAAGTTATCAAAAATGCTCGTACACGTACCGGTAAAGTGCAGTAGTCCCAATGTTTACATACCTTGTTTCCAAACTCCTTGTATTAATAGAATATATTCCTATCCAATTTATAACGCAAAACAATCACCATGGCTCTTTTCTTTACTGTAAAAATTCACAATGGCGCTGCAATGACTATTTCAAATTGAGCCAATCCAATTGGTACAAAAACATCACGTGGTATTCTTTCACCTTTCACCTTCAATCGCCTTCAGTATAGCGATATTAATAGATTCTATCATCACGTGGTGCATACAATGTGACATCTATAAATAGAACTTATGGGTCCGATCAACACGCCAACGTGCTCTTGCTCTATGCATACATTTTGATGCATTGTGTTACCTTGACAACGTGTAACCCAGACAATTTAGAATCCGTCGTACTTATATTAACATATAGCATAGGAGAGAGTCTAGGTTACTAGGAAATGAATAATTTGAGTGAGTATTAGCAAAAAGTTCGGCTCCAGATCACTTACGGCATCCAGTTATGGTATATTTGAATGACTTTTAATGCATTGTGTTACCTGGACCACTTGTAACTTAATTGAAGATATGTTTATTTATATTAACATATCGTATATGGAAATGTGCAGGCTACAGGAAACTGTTAAGTTTTAATAGGTGATGCATTGTGTTACATGGGCAACTTGTAGGTCAGCTAATTTAAGATCTGTTGTGCTGATATTAACATACCCTCTGGAGGAGGGTCCAAGCTACACGACAATGCATAGTTTTAGTAGGTATAAGCAAACAATGAAGCTCCAGATTAAGTACCGCATATATTTAGGCAATATTTGAGTGACTGTTGATGCACTGTGTTACATGGGCGACTTGTAGGTCAGCTAATTGAACATGTGTTGTCCTTATATGAACGTGTCTTATATGGAAGGGTTCAGGCTACAGGAAAATGTATATTTGTAGTACGTAAAAGCAACCAGTGTGGCTCCAGATCAATTACACATTCCAGTTATGCAATATTTGTATTGATTTCTGATGCAGTGTGTTACTTTGGCGACTAGTAGGTCAGCTAATTGAAGATCTATTGAAATGGATGGAAAGAACTGAGAAAGTCAAACACGGAACCGTTTAAATTGCTAAAATCGGAGCAGATTTGAGCAAGTTATGGGCTTTGAAAGTTTTTACTATATGTACATATGCATGGGTTAACCCTCGTATGTTAACTCAGGGTTAACCCACTATGTTTAGAGCCATACGGGATGCAAGGGATAACCAGTAGACCCATTACCTAACCCATTAGTATACCCACTAGTAGACCCACTAGCTAACCCACCACCAGTGGACTCACTAGTAGAGCCACTAGAAGACCCACCGGTAGACCCACTAGTAGACCCACTAATAGACTCACCGGTAGACCCACATATAGAATACGTATGTTATCATGAACCCTTACCCATTAAACCTTACTCCTTAGAACCCAGTTGATGGTTAGACCCACAAGTAGAACCACGAGTAGACCCACTACCAGTAAACCCATTAGTAGATCCACTGGTAGACAAACTAGTAGACACACCAGTAGACACACCGGTAGACTACATGTTAATATTAGCACAGCAGATCTTCAATGAACCGAGATACAACGGGACCAGGTAACACTGTGCATCAAAATGCACTCAAATATTGCCTAACTGGATGCCGTAAGGGATCCGGAGCCACAATGGTCGCTTACACCTATTAAAACTAAACATTTTCCCGTGGCCCCGACCCTTCTACGTACGAGACGCTAACATACGCACAATAGATTCTCAATTAGCCGAGTTACAGGTGGTCCAGGTAACCCAATGCGTCAAAATGCACACAAATAGTGCCTTACTGGATGCCGTAAGTGATCTGGAGCCAAGCTGTTTGCGTATACTTACTAAAATGATACATTTCCTACTAGTTTGGACCCTCCCCCCGCTATGCTATATGTTAATATAGTTTCAGCTTTTGTTGAAATACGTATAGTTTGGGAGCTGGACCTCTCACAAGAGCGCTCCCTTTGGGTAAGAGGCGGGTAATAGGTTGTCACTTTATCTTATTTCTTATCCGATCTGGATCAAATTTGGCATGGTTGTGTGGCTATCGTTACTGAGTAATTTTTATTCTTACGTCTATGTTCAGTTACGTTCAGTTTAGGAGTGGGAGCTCTCCCAAGAGAGCTCCCTCTGGGTAACTGGCGGGCAATAGGCTGTAACTTTCTTTTATTTATCAACAGATCTGGATCAAACTTGGCATGATCGTAGGGCTATTGTTCCTGAGTAAATGCTATTCTTACGTGTATGTTCAATTACGTTTAGTTTTAGAGCGGGAGCTCTCCCAAGAAAGATCGCTCTGGGTAATAGGCGAGTAATAGGCTGTCATTTTCCTTATTTCTTATACGATCTGGATCACATTTGGCATGAGTGTAGGGCTGCGGTTTCTGAGTACTTTTTATTCTTATGTTTATGTTCAATTACATATAGTCTGGCAGGCGGAGCTCTCACAAGAGAGCTGCCTTTTCTGGGTACTAGGCGGGTAATAGGCTGTAACCTGTTTATTTCTTATCCGATCTGGATCAAATTTTGCCGGATTGTAGGGCTCGTGTTTGAGCTGCATCTGGGTAATAGGCGGGTAATAGACTGTAACTTTTCTATTTCTTATCCGATCTGGATCAAATTTGGCAGGAGTGTAGGGCTTACGACTATGTTCAATTACTAAAAGTTTCAATGTATCTGATCTGGATCAACACTGTTTATCATTCAGTTATTTGCCAACCAAAAGGTTAGGTATATGCGGGTAATGGGCTGTAACCTTTTTTTTTCTCGTCCGATCTGGATCTAATTTCGCATGACTGTAGGGCTGTCCAGGTAGGTGTTCTGGAAAACTTTAGTTCTACGCTTTCGTTCGATTGCGTTTAGTTTTGGGAGCTTGAGGTATCTATAAATATACATACATATAAGCGCAAACAAAAATAAGGACTGTCAATGGGAGGCAACTCATGCATGCAGAAAAACCAATGCAGAAAGAGGGACATGAATTACTTCCCTTGACTAAACTATAACATATACACACAGAACGATAAACGATTTTAAGAATTACTCAATTGTAAGAGCTACAGAGATGATTTATACTAGACTAAGAATGCATTAAAAAGCATAAAGTATTCAAAGAGGATTTTAATTTTACAACGGGTCCAGCTAGTAACCCAATGCATCAAAATGACGACCCCAAATAGTGCCTAACTGGATGCCGGTGGTGATCTGGAGCCAAACGCTTTGCTTAGACTTATTAAAATAATACATTTCCTACTAGCTTGCTCCCTCCCCTATACTCTACGTTAATATAAGTACAACTGATCCTCAATCAACCGAGTTACAACGGGTCCAGGTAACACAATGAAAGCAAAATTCACTCAAATATTGCCTAACTGGATTATGTCATTGATCTGGAGCCGAACTGTTTGCTTATACCTAGTAAAACTATGCATTTTCGTGTAGCTTACACCCTCCTCTATAGCACATGTTAATATAAGTACAACAGATCTTCAATTAGCTGACCTACACGTTGCCCATGTAACACATTGCATAAAAATTCCCCCAGATCTTGCCTAACTGTATTATGTAATGGATCTGGAGCCACACTGTTTGCTCATTCTGATTAAAACTAAACATTTTCTTGTAGCCGGCACGCTTCTATATACGGTACGTTCGTGTAAGTACAACAGATCTTCCATTAGCTGGCCTACAAGTCGCCCCCATGTAACACAATGCATCAAAAGTCACTCAAATAGTGCCGAAATAGATGCGGTACTTGAACTGGAGCTTAACTGTTTGCCTTTACCTACTGAAAATAGACATCTTCCGTCAGCTGGCACCCTCCTTTATACGATATGTGAATATAAGTACAACAGATCTGCAATTAGCAGAGCTACAAGAAGCAAACGTAACAACTAACACGTAACACACCTTGTCCAGCGGCGGCAGGTAACTCGGCCAAAAATGGCCCGATTTCAAAAAGGAGTTGAGTTCTGAACTCGGCTAGACGAGTGCTTTCCAACAATGTATAGAAATCGTACTCTTTTTATAGTTTGCAAATTTCAACCTTTTTCCCTAAGTGCTACCCCCTTAGCGAAAATTTGAAAAGAAAACTTCCCTCCCGATCGCGCTGAAACTTGGCAGGAGTGTAGATCTATACTTCCTGAGTAACTTTCATTCTTATCTTCCTGTTCAATTAGCTATATTTAGGGAGCTGGAGCTCTCCCAAGACAGGTAACCCCCTCCATTTTAGACATTCAAGGGCACGTAACTCCGGGAAAGAATGGTCCGATTTTAATTCTGACTTGCGTTCTGAGCTCCTCTCGCAAAGACCTTTCCAAACATATATAGTTATCCTACCTTTCAGTAAAAAAAGAAATCTCGAGTTTTGGCACCTCTCGCGCATGTACCAAACATGTCAAAGGTTTTTTTGGCTTCTTCGATTTTAATGAAACTTCACACATATGTTCAGATCCTTATTCTAAGCATTTCCGCTTCATATATTTATGTTGGAATCCATCTCCTTATGCTCGAAACAGAGGGGTCGGGGCTACTTGAAGTCGTATTTTTAAACACTGTTTCCTTATTAAAGGCCGCTCACTCTGTCTGAGAAGGGTGGATTACATATCTGTAATTATTGTTCTTATCTCCCCTTAGAATGGGTCCCCCTCCCCCGCCGTTTGAGACCAGTGGGGGTCCCCCGCTGAGACCGATGCCTGGGTCAACACCAGAAAGATGTGGGAATCGAACCCACAAAGTCGAGGACTTTTCCATTTCTCTCTGTGTGGTGTTGAACACATTGCAAATAATTAGCGCTCAAGTACTCATTGAAATCCGATTTCTCAAACCAATTACATTGTGTGCGCCGTGCCGCAATGGGTTACTCCTATCACGCATACTCTCATAACTCACTCAAATCTGCTCCGATTCTCAAAATGTCAACGGTTCTGAGTTTGCCTTACTCACCTCTTTCCATACATACCCAGAGTAATGCTGTCAGAGTTATGGTTAACCCAGGAGTAAAGGTGGCCGAGCTAGAGTTAAGGGTTAGGGTTAAGGTTATGGTTGCAGGGTTACGGTTAGGGTACAGGGTTAAGGTTAAGGTTGCAAGGTTATCCCCGGGGTTAATCCCCGGAGTATAGATAGAAGACTGTGCCACGGAGTAAAGGTACACAATGTTCAGGTTATGTCTCCAGTCACAGAGTAAAGGTAATATAAGGTGCAAGGGCTAACTCTTCTGCGGCTTGTCCGAACAAAGGAATCTATTTTTAGTAACAACATTTACTCCCATTTCACCCCTCATGCCACCATCCTCCAGTAGAGCTTATATAGTAACTCTTTTATTTCTCATCAGATTGGACCCAATTATTTGCCATGACGGAAGAGCTCCCTTTATGTAGCATTTTCTATTCTTACATTCAATATCAATTACTTATAGTTCGGGAGCTGCATCTCTCCGAAGAGAGCTTCATTCAAAATTTCAACTGCGCAGCGCCGCCGAAATGGTCTACTGGGTCTACTGTACCTACTGGGTCTACTGTACCTACTGGGTCTACTGTACCTACTGGGTCTACTGTACCTAATGGGCCTACGGGGTCTACTGTACCTACTGGGCCTACTGGATCTACTGTACCTACTGGGTCTACTGGGCCTACTGTACCTACTGGGTCTACTGGGTCTACTAGGCCTACTGGGTTTACTGTACCTACTGGGTCTACTGTACCTACTGGGTCTACTGGGTCTACTGTACCTACTGGGTCTACTGTACCTACTGGGTCTACTGCACCTACTGGGTCTACTGGGCCTACTGGGTCTACTGTACCTACTGGGTCTACTGTACCTACTGGGTCTACTGGGCCTACTGTGTCTACTGTACCTACTGGGTCTACTGTACCTACTGGGTTAGTTCTACAATATAAAACTTCTGTATTTCGAAATATCACATAATTATCGTTCTTCATTACATTTTTATTCTTTTTCATCGGTTTTTTTCTATTTTTTATTATTTTTTTAATTTTTATCATTCCTGCGAAATACGAAGTTTTATACAAAATGCCGAGTTTCCTGTAGCCGAAACCGCTCTACGCTTGATCGGGACGATTCAATGAATAAATCCGTCATATATACCTATACTCAATATACTGTCACAAAGTATGCATGTTTTCTCATCTGTGGGTGCATAAAATAAGTTATAAAAGCTTACCTGATAGCCACAAAAAGTCCATATACAAATTGAATCGACGAAACCGTTAGTTTGTTTACACTGCAGTAATTGTCCATGAATGATTTGATTGGTCGGTTAAATTTGAGTCAGATCACCAGTTTACGAATTTATCATTGAACGAAATTTACATGGCCATTAACCCTTTCCCTCACATAAGCGTGTTCTCATACATTTACAAACAGAGTAGACCCAGATTACATGGCTCCTATATTATGTCCTTAACCCTTTCCCTTGTATAAAAGTGTTTTCACGTATTTGCAAACAGAGTAGACCCAGATCACACGGCTCCTACATTATGTTCTTAACCCTTTTCCTTGTATAAAATTGTTTTCACGTATTTGCAAACGGAGTAGACCCAGATCACACGGCTCCTATATTATGTCCTTAACCCTTTCCCTTGTATAAAAGTGTTTTCACGTATTTGCAAACGGAGTAGACCCAGATCACACGGCTACCGATATTATAGAAGCCTGTTGGTCTGTGTTTGCTTATGTATAGATCCATTTCTTTACTCTCTAAAAAGACTACAATGTTCCACCTTCCATATATCATTATAACTAGTTTTCCCACGAATATTCAGTAGGTATTTAAATTTGAAACTAACAAAGAAAGGGTTATTTCTTCGGCGAGCGAGACAATTCTCATTCATCCTTGCAGAAGTCAGACTAAGTTTTTTTTATTGGGAGTTTCACAAATTTTCACCTTTTCCTAGACGACACCGGTGTCTATGAGTTAAAACCAACAGCAAAACATAAGATATATTTTGTAATTACGTGCCTCAACATAGATCTATATTGGTGGTGTATTACATTAATGTACGCCTATATCGCTATCGGCCCTATTCTATTTAAACTAACTATATCTATGTTGAAAATGAACTAATGACTGGATAGCATTTACAAGTCTAATCCATGGGAGAGCGAGACAATTCTAATTCACCCAATAGTTTGTAAGAATGATTTAACTCTTTCCACCATGAATATTCAAGTCAAAAATAATTTAAACCCAACTCACCCACTAAATCAGTCTGAGAGTCGATCCATGATGAATTTTCTTACTCGGAGTAACCATAATTTTGACAAGTTCTCAGAGGGGTGTATTCCATCTAAATAAAGGTCTTTAAAATTAAAAAAGTACTTTGAGCGTTTTCCTTTCTTTGTTTTGGTATTTTTTAATAGGTCCAAACTGAATTTTGGTGTGTGGAACCCATTCAGTTCATCAGCTTTAGAGTTGAACTGGTCAATGTTTTCTTGTAATTGAACTTGAACATCTATTTCATCAGGAGGCAGTCCATGTTCTTCATTCCAGATTTTTGGCGAATACACAGGTGTGTGGAAAAAACAAACGTCTGAGGAAGAATTTATTTCCTTAATGGAGACTGCCATAGCTTTAAGGCTGTTTATCATGTCTTTTACTTCTATTTCGCGCATAGTAACACGCCTTCTAACACCAATCTGGGTAAAGTCACAGGTACCCAGCCAAATTAAAACTATGGGTGCATCAACCCCCGTTATGCGCGCTCTGATCCTGCCAATGAGATCGTGATCTCCAATGCGGGCACCACTTTTGTATAAAATAGTTAAATAATCCCGTTGTTCCAGGTGTCTGGCGAGATAACGACCCTTGCTATCTGTGATCAGATACACTTTCTTTGAAATTCCAGTGCAGTCCTCGACAATACTTTCGAATTTCTGAATTTGTTTCAAAACACTGTTTGCTGACATTGTCTCGGTGAAAACTTGTACAGATCTATGCAATGTGTTCCCGCTTGATGTTTTCGCCACTCATCTTGATGGTTCTAACCAATCAAGATGGTTGATTGGGCAAGTGTGTGAGAGTTGACACTTAGCCTGCTTAGTGCAACCTGACATTTGCAAACAACTTTGATCCAGATGAGGCCCCCACTCTGTCAATAGTATCTCAAAAACTTGAGTGAATAAGAATATAAGTGACAACGGCAACAGATAGGAGCTTAAGCAGACTTAATATTCATAGCAAACTCAATACACCCTTTAACACCGATGCGAGCATGTCCTTTGTTTTAACCGCCACTATTGTTTGGATAAGCTTGATTGGGCCAATCTAAATGGGCGAGCGAGACAGTTCTCATTCACCCAAATTGTCGCCGATAGTCTGTAGGAATATTTTAACCCTTTCATCCATGAATATTCAATTGATAAATAACTGCGGATTGCAACTGATTATAATACTGTGCTTGTGTTGCGAGTAACTACTGTTGCGTCTTCTGCTTGAGTTATAGCATTATATCTGCGCCAAGTAGACACCGTCGCCATATACATCGTGTTAATTATTTGATGAGTCTGACATCGTCAATTACATTTACAGGGTATTGTAAATGGGCCAGCGAGACAATTCCCACTAACTCCAATAATTTGTAAATAATTTAACCCTTTCCACCATGGATATTCAATTGAGTAGTAATTGCGGAGCGCAATCGATTAGAATACTGCGCTTGTGTTGCGCCTCCTGCTTGAGTTATAGCATTATTATATCTGCGCCAAGTAGACACCGTGGCCATATATCTTGTTAATATTTGTTGAGTCTGACATCGTCAGTTGCATTTACAAGACTATAATACATGAGTGAGCGAGACAATTCTCATTCACTCCAGTAGTTTGTAGAAATGATTTAACCCTTTCCACCATGAATATTCAATTCAAAAATAACTTGCAACCGGTTAAAATACTGCGCTTGTGTTGCATATCCTGCCTGAGTTCTAGCATTATATCTGCATCAAGAAGACACCGTCGCCATATATCGTATTAATATTTGTGGAGTCTGACATCGTCAATTGTATTTACAAAATATTGTGAGAAGTGGAGAGGAAGGCTACGCTCCTCGACAAGCAGACAGGCCCATCCTTGTTAAAGGGTTAATCCTTTGACCTGTATAAACTTAACAGGATGATGATGATGATGATGATGATGATGATGATTTTAAATGGGCGAGCGAGACAATTCTCATTCACTTTAACAGTTGCTCCTCGACAAGCAGACAGACCTCACTCTTGTTAAAGGATTAATCTGTTGACCAGTATATACTTAACAGGATGATGATGATGATGATGATGATGATCATAGGATTAATCTGTTGACCAGTATATACTTAACAGGATGATGATGATGATGATGATGATGATGATGATGATGTTGTTGATGATGATGATTTTAAATGGGCGAGCGAGACAATTCTCATTCACTCCATAAGTTGCTCCTCGACAAGCAGAAATGCCTCATCCTTGTGAATGGATAAATCTTATGACATGTATAAACTTAACAGGATGATGATGATGATGATGACGATGATGATGATGATGATGATTTTAAATGGGTGAGCGAGACAATTCTCATACACTCCAATAGATGCTCCTTGACAAGCAGACATGCTTCATCCTTGTTAAAGGATTAATCTTATGGCCTGTATAAACTAAACAGGATGATGATAATGATGATGATGATGAGTATTATTGTAATTGGGCGAACGAGACAATTCTCATTCGCTGCAATAGTTTGTAGAAAAAATAACACATTCCACCATGAATATTCAATTGAGAAATAACTGCGGAATTAAATCGATTATAATATTGCGCTTGTGTTGCGTCTCCTGCTTGAGTTATATCATTATTATATCTGCGTCAAATAGACACCGTCGCCATATATCTTGATATTATTTGTTGAGTCTGACATCGTCAATTGCATTTACAAGACAACCGTAAATGGGCGAGCGAGACAGTTCTCATTCACCCCAATATATAGTTTGTAGAAATAATTTAACCCTTTCCACTATGAATATTCAATTGAAAAAATAACTGCGGAGTGCAGCCGTTTATAATACTGCGCTTGTGTTGCGTCTCCTGCTTGAGCTATAACATTATATATTAGCGTCAAGTAGACACCGTCGCCATATATATTGTTAATATTTGTTGAGTCTGACATCGTCAATTGCATTTTCAAAAGTATTGTAAATGGGCGAGCGAGACAATTCTCATTCACCCCCAATAGTTTGTAGAAATAGTTTAACACTTTCCACCATGAATATTCTTGAGTTCCACTTTTAATGAAATTCTGTGGTTTCGGAGGATCGCCTTTCAAATTTTTACAGTGGCATCAAAATGCGGCAATTTCAGGGTTAACGTGTACATGTATATCATGCTACTAATCATTCAAAACAACCTGTTTTGTTCTGTCTAAGCGCTTGGACAATTGCTTTATTTTTCCAGGAAATTTTCCAGCATTTGCAGGATTTACAGACATTTGAAAACCTGCAAATGCTTTGTGCTGCCGACCGGGGCGTTCTAAGAACAAATGTTCTTCTTGTAGAAACTCAACAAGGCGTCTAACATTTTTGTCTCTCAGCTGTGCTCTGCGGCGATGCCGATAAACTTCGTTTTCGATCACATTGGAGTCAAATACCTGGTCAAGAGCTTCTCCAAAGGGCCCAACAATCTGGCTACATCGCTGTATCGTTTTGTCTGTATATCTACCCTTTGCAGATTCAAGCAGATCTTTGAACAGACGGTTCAATACTTCATTCATAAAGTCCATTGGAAGATTTCTGCCGATACCTCCCCCGTAATTTACGGTTCTGTTGTGCATCAAGTCAAACCTTAATCTTTCTGGTAGCCATCCATTTATTGAAGCAATGAGGCGATGGGCCAGAATAACGTATTTTGGATGTTTGGTTGAAAAGAAGTGGCAAAGGTCAAACTTCCAGAAAGATATCATCGCCTCTCCATCGGCTTCACGAACAGCGTCGCGACGGCAAAGTAAATTTAACCCTCGCCATAAGACAGCGATGCTGTAATTGAAGACATGATCTTGGTTTGATTCATTCTTTGACTTGGTACCTGTCTCTCTTTTCCCTTTTTTGCAGGCATCACAACAGAACCACTTTCCTTTCGGAGGCTTGTTCATACCGAGACATCGCATATGGTACCATTCAAAACGTGTACACTGTGATTCAGCACTGCATCCTACCATTGGTTCTTTAGTGCCTAGGTCTTCCTTACAAATGCAGTACGAATATGACTGAATGATTTTGTTCTTGCACGCATGACTACAATACCAGGGCACTGGTATATTATTTGGATCAACATCTACACACGAATAATGAAAAAATTCTCCGTGTGGACAGCTGCTCCTACATTCACAGCCAATCATATCTTCGTCAGTATCTTCACCGCAACAGAGAACAACAGAGCCATCGTCACTGTCATTTTTAAAGCGATTGACATGCAGATCTTGCCAGACTTTAGAGACAATTTGATCACACACTTTTTCAAAGTAAGCAGATTTCTCATCATTCCCAGTTTGCTCTGTATCTGAAGGAGCAGTAGAAGGACGACCATCTGGTGTATCAATTTGCAATAGCTGTATCGCCAAGAGGCAAACAAAAGCTTCAACCACTAAGCACATCAGTTCCCAAGCATGGGTAAAGTTGTCGGCGATGTCAGCTTTAACCTGTCTATAATTGAACATGTTTCTGATCTGACTCAATGTACCTCTATCTGATGCACTAGATCCTTTGAAGAACTCGTCAAAAAAATCTTGCAGTAACAACATTTCTTTGTGAAACTCCTGCACAGCAGGCTGAAGACCTTCCAGCCTTTCAAAAGGATCTAGTCCATTCACCCTGGCACGATGTGCGTCATTTCCCCTTTCACAGCTAAGGCCATCTCCATACACAATAACTGGATAAGGTTTGTCGTTGTGTACAGGAACATACTTCTGTAACCTTTCGTATATTCCTATAGCCCCTTGGGTTGACGAAGGGTCTTCATCGAAAGCACCCAAATTGAACAGAATACTCTTCTCTACTGACTGAAGTGTATGTTCATGCACTATATGTTTAACCGTGCAGTCGCCGAAATGGTCGCCAAACCATTTCAATTGGCGGGTCAAAATTCTTCCTACAATTACAGACATTCTCCCACGTAACTGATACGTATCAGAGCGACCTGGCAGAAAATCCGACAAGGGAATATCTTCTGCTTTTATGGTAGAGGCATCTTGTCCCGCTAAATGCATTGACGGAACTCTGTTCACAGCGGCATACCCTAGTGCCATGTTAATGTAAGTATTCTTAACATTTTCAGTGGGACGACGAGTCACTACCTTTTTTCCGACGTTGTCCCAACACATTGTGAAACTCGGTGGGCAAAAATTTATTTTGTCATCGACATTTTCCATCTCTGCCTCATGTATTGGGGACATGTCCATCCTTTGAACGTTGGGTTCAACTTCGTCTCCCATCTGAACATCATCACCAGTGCTATCATCGTCATCATAATCACCATCATCATCATCATCATCATTTTCTTCTTCTTCTTCTTCTTTTTCTTCTTCTTCTTCTTCTATTTCTGCTTCTGCTGTTTCTTCTTTCTCACCTTCTTCGCTTCTATGACTTAGTTGTAAGCTGTAATCATCAATTACTATCGACTGGTCTTCAGCATCACTGTAAAGGATGGTTTCACTCATTCTTGTACTTTCATCATCGGAGGGCCCTGTAAGTTCTTCGTCAAGAGTTGGAGCCGTTGAAGACAAAGCCATTGACAGTTCAGCATCGTCATTTGTTTCAGGTGTAGGCGGTATTGCATTCTTTAGCTCTTCTTCCATGTCGGCTTTTAGTTTTAACGCGGCAGAATCAAACGACGATCTAATTTTATCAATAGTTGCCAGAGTGGTTTCATAGCCTACACACAAGCCCAAACGTGACAGCTGTTTGATTGTTTCCCGCTTCAATCGACCTCTCCAGAACTGAACAGAGAAAAGGGTTTGCAAAAAATTGGCAGTTTTCGGAGCTCTTGCATGTAGGAGAAGTGCTAAGGCAGTGCCAATACGTGGTTTCAGATTTACTGACTTGCCTCTACACATACTTTCCTCATTATTCCTAGTTGTGACAGCACCCCTGAGAACATTGAAAAGAAGTGGAGCATATTCCGAAGCCTTTGCAATTGTATCATCCCAAGAAAATTCACTAATAGAAGATATGCTCATACTGTTGCATAGAGCAAAACTGTCCCGGTTGCTGAAGATTTGACCAACTTCTTTGCGAACAATGCGCCCTGCGATGATATTGAAATGGCGTTTTGTTGCACGACTTGCATTGTAGAGTCCATTAATAGCTCTCCGATATTGCCTTGCGCGGATTGCTGTTATTATGGTATCAAAGACCGATGCCTTTTCAGATGACTGTCGCCCAAATATGTTTCTGGCTGTCTTTGAATGTCGCTGAAATAGAAACATTAGATCATATTTGCATATGAAGAAAGTTTACGTCAGAAACAGGTATGCCCAGATCAGTTTGCATTCTTTACAAAACATATTATTGCAAATATTACGGGTATCAAAAGTTATATATTATAAGAAGGAGTAAGGTGTAGTTCCGTAGCCTAGTGGATAGAGGTACGGTTTACGGTTAGTAATATTTGAAGTTTGTGAGTTCGAATCCAGAGAGCACTAGTTTATTTATTTATCTGTCTTTATTTATTGATCTATTTATTTATAAACATTTAATACAAGGCTGTGTGTTGTAGCCTTGTGATCTGTTTGTAGAAAAAATGCATAATGTGTAAGCAACGCCAACTGATCCTGGTACCCCCTGTACGCGGCGAATGATTCCACGCTGGATCTGCATACATTTTATTTTCACAAAAGTCACATTTATTTGTCAAGGGAGTGGGACTGAGATGTGTGGGGAGGTGGCGGGGGGGGTCCAAATAGGTGCTTTTTAACCAGTAGTTTTTGAATACAATGTTACAGGTCGTATTCTCGCGTCGGTCACATGCTTCACACTCACATACCTAACAACATGGCAGTCTAGTACAAGTTACAGACGTGCATTCGGTGGATTCAAAAGGCGTTTATTAGCATGACATCCGGAAACAACCAATGTTTACTTTTTCTGACATGAAAATGCTTCGTATCGTTAGCTTTTGTTTAGTAAGAAAGTCCACAAAATATAGCCATGTGTAACGAGAGTGCACGAATATACGAACATATCTGTCATAAGACGAAATCACGTGACCATAATATGGATGAAAGTATTCTCAGAGAGACGGTAATCAGTGAATAAACAAGAGTTTGTGTGTGAAACACTTATGCCCCGGCGTTTGATCCTGAAAGATGACCTTGGCCTTTGACCCATGGACCAGGGAGTTGAACGCGACACATCGCATTTGTGTGTTGAATATTTGTGCCAAGTTATTTTGAAATCCATTCACAGATAAAAAAAAAGTTACAGAAGGGACACAAAATTTGGGACGGACGGATGGAAGGACAGACGGACGGACGGAATGACGTACAATGCGATAACTATATGCCGGCCGTTTGGGTGATGATCTCTTTGCAAACATAGCAGATCTGTGCAGGAGATTAAAGTCATACATTGATAAATAGAGCAGGTGCATTTACTGATAATGCAGATATTATAATTATACAAAAGACCGGTGGTGACTTCAAACTTTAGACTTTAAACATCACACTTCATACCTCAAACTTCACGGTTAACAGTAACTATTTAAACACGAATGGCGACATGAGACATTCCCACGTTTTTTTTTATAAAGGCTATCGAGTTTTGAGAAGTTGGAAGATTTAATTTAATTTTCTAATGTCTTCTATAGATGCAATATATTTGAAAGTAATTGGATACACAAAACACGCACGCACGCACGCACGCGCGCGCGCGCGCGCACACACACACACACACTCACACACACACACACACACACAAACACACACACGCGCGCGCGCACACGCACATACGTGTACGTGCGCGCGCACGCACACCCCTCACTATTTATTTGTTTTTTGCAGATGTTAAATAAATAAGTACCTGTGATGAGTACATTATGAATATAGTGAAGATCTTAATCAGAACTCTCATAAAGGAGCCCGCTGATCAGGGTATATTTGAAACACACCAGAATGTACATATTTTGGGCCATTATTAGTCCTTTGGTACACTGTTAAAAGTCGGTAATTCCGCGCACATTGATTAGACTATGACGTCAAACCACGTGATAGAGAAATTGTGATGTATGAAGTTTTAAGTGTAAAGTTTGAAGTGTGAAATGTAAACTATGAAGTATGAATGTTCTATAAAATTTTAATAGTATTTATTTATCAAATTTTAAGTTTTAAAGTCTGAAGTTTGAAGTGTGTATAATGAAATGTCAACACTCGTAATTATATACATTATAATCCCTCAAATGCGACCACTTATTGAATACAAATGAGTGTCTTTATAAGCAGTTGGTTGCTTAATGCAGGAAAAACGTAATGCAGAAAGCTCATGGGAGCTTTCTGCATTACGTTTGTCCTGCATGAAGCAACCAACTGCATCCAGCACCCACAATTATACTTATTATCTTTTAGGTGGTCGCATTAGCGGGGTGTTACTGTAATATAGACAAACTATACCTTCACTGGAGTACTTGTCAGTCTTGGTCTTTTAAATGAGGGTCCTGGGCTTTCAATCTCAGACTCTTCATGGCTTTGGCGTATATATGAGGGACTTTCAACCTCAGACTCTCCCTGAGATCTTTTATAAGCAACATAAGAGGTAGGATCTGTAGCTCCGAAGAAATTCCGTAGCGACTGCTGGTACTTTGAGAATTCACTTAGTCTGCTCCAGCAGTTAGGACACAGAAACTGTCCCTTAGATTTCTTGCTGACAGGGGTCAGGCTGCATCCTGTCAAACGTCCAAGTTCTTCTCTTGCTGGTTTTCCCGTAGAAGGAACAATTTTCTCCAAAGAGAACCGATAGTAACCTTTTCCTGCCTTTTTTAACTGGAAAGCCACTGCGCAGTTAGAACAAGACTCCATTTTACAAGAATTTTGTAGTTCTGCGCACTATGCTCCCGGAGATGACGTAGTGTGTGTTAACCTCGTCCAAAATGGAACAAGCGCGAATCTTAGCTCGCTTTAACGAAGAAAAGACCAAATATGGGATAACTTTTGACGCAAAGCCAGAACAGATCCAGATAGTGGAGTCTATTATAAATGGTAGAAACTGTCTTGGACTACTACCTACTGGATTTGGGAAGACATTAAGTTTTGTGATAAATTCCATCATAACTGAGTCTCCATGTCTCACTCTTGTAATTTCTCCGCTGCTGTCTCTCATGGACAACCAGATAGACAATTTGTCGAAATGGGGGTTTGAATGTGCAAAAATTTCAAGTGACACATCGAGTGAAGTCAGAAAAGGTTTGTTGTTTTTATTTTACTTTTACTTTCATTGAATTATTAACTATTGGGCAATTGGCTCACACTCATGATCAGAAAACGACATTTTAAAGGTTTCTTCCAGAGGCATCCAGTACTCTCGCTAGCCAGTAGGCGTTATGCAATTATTAATCCTTAGCCAGTGCAGCATATGTTGTGTTTAGACAAATAAGTATCACGCATACATTTTAGATTGAGAAAACTTTATACTCTTGCAAAAAACAGAATGCAGATAGTTCTTAAAGCTTTTTACATATCTATGCGCTGCATTAAGCTGCACGATATCACAGATACCGTGCAGTCCAGCTTGACCAACTGTACTGGTTGATTAAGTCAAGTTCATCTGTACTATACTAGCATTCCTTTAGTACTGCAAATTCGTCTGCTTCAGAATTGTTGTCGGCTTGTTTGTTCACACTGTTCTTATAACTCAATACATATCACTCTTGCAATTAATTGTCTTGTACAAACCACATATGAAGTTACATATGCGTCAAATCAGAATCCAAACTGTGTGCTAATTTCAATCAAGTCATACTCATCAGTAATTTGGTTAATACTGGTTTTTTGTCAGTGTACAATCAGTTTATATCCAGATCAACCGCCAAATTAAAAAAAAATGCGCCGTCTCATCAAAGTATTGTATTTTATTCCGGCAAGAGGAACTGTTACAGCGCTTATAAATATGTGTTAAAACTAGAGTAACTAGGCGCCGCATTTTAAAAGCGGTGGTATGTATGGGTCTACACTGTTGCAGCGCTCAGGTATTAAGTCGTGGTGTGAATTATCTTGGATACCTGCGAGTTGGACTGTAGTTTTATAAGAGTTATAAAATGTGTTTATATAGTAAAAATCTGAAAACCGAACACTAAAAGATATTTTGACGGATGTTTGCTTAATGCAGCACAATAAAATTAGCGAAAGCTCCTATAGGAGTTTTTACTTTACAGTTATTTATACTGTATTATTTACTGTCTTTGTAAATGTTTTGGGTTTGGTGACAACCAATTTGTGCACCATTTACATTTTGTCGATCTCCAAAGATAAAATAGAAAACTAACAGTTTACTTTTTTCTTTGTAGGAATTGGAAACGGTGACTACGCCTTTGTGTTTGCGTCGCCGGAATCAATTTTGAAGCCAGTGTGGCGAGAAATCATGCTTGGCGATACATGGCAAACAATGTTGAAGTGCATAGTGATAGATGAGGCACACTGTCTCTCAGAATGGGGAGAAAACTTTAGGCCCGACTTTAAGGAGTTGTGTCAACTCAGAAGTTTTTTTCGAGCTCCAATTTTAGCCCTAACGGCAACCAGTACAGAAAAAATAAAACAAGACATCATGGCATCACTTCATTCGGATTTAGAAAATACAGACATAGTTTCAAAATCTCCAAACAGGGAAAACATTTACATCTCTTGTCAAAAGAAAACATCAACTGATTATGAGAAAGAACTATCGTGGCTTATACAGCATATCAGATCACAGGGGCAAAATTCGAAAAAAACTATCATTTACTGTCGATCTATTGACATGGTTTCAGAAATTTTTATAACTTTAAAACAGTCACTAGGAAAAAAAGCATATGCATCTGAAATAGAAAATTCGGACCACCTCCTCATAGAAATGTTTCATAAGTGTACCCATGAACTATCTAAGAAAAGAATTCTATCTGATTTCTGCAAAACAAACAGCACGATCCGGGTAGTAGTAGCTACTGTTGCTTTGGGTATGGGTATTGACATAAAAGACATTGATTTGGTAACTCATATTGGATGCCCCAAATCGGTTGTTTCGTATTGGCAGGAAGCTGGAAGATGCGCACGTGACGGTCGCGTGGGTTTCAGCTTCATTCTATACGACAAATTCACAGCTTCCCTTAAAACAACTGAAAAATTAATGAAAAATATTGTAATCAATGAATCTCAAAAATGTTTACGTAAGCTGATCATGGAATGTTTTTCAACTGCCGAATCGGATATTTCATCATGTAGCATATGCGAAGGATGCAACAGTCCGATTTGCCAGTGTCAGTCATGTAAATGCTGTTCAGTTTGCAGTAAAAATTGCCCCTGTTATGAAACCAAACCCTTCACTGTTGAGCGTTTTCTGTCAAGTAGGGAATAAATCTACTGAAAATATTTCGATGCAGGCTCTTTTTGTGGTTTAAGTAGAATTCTAGCGAATGAGGACTGCCTCGCTCGCAAAATTAACATCATATATGAAAAATATCTGTGTACCAACGTGAATATAATCATTATTTGTCTAGATAGCAGGTTAGTGGTAGTTAATTCTACCAAGTGTATACTTGGTCCGGATCGTTGGAAAGTTAAACTATAAATGTGTCCATAGGACACTGATGCCCCATCTTCAGATTTTTTTGCCACAGAAAGTAAGGGCCATATTCATCAACGACCGAAGCGATTTACATGGCTACCGAAATTGACCAAGATATAATGGCCACGAACACGTGTATAAAGTGGGTGAGGATTGGACAAACACTTTCCAAGAAAATTGAGAGACGATATTCTTAAAGTCAGTCTTTGGCAAATAAAGGACCGCAACTCCTTAACGAGTGAAGCGATTTACAATTTTACATGGCTATCGAACCTTAACAAGATATAAAGGCCAAAAATATACGTGTAAAGTTTTGTGTGGATTGGACAAATAATTTCCAAGAAAGAGCCAGGACAAATTATTCTTCTGGATAAGATATTTAAAGCGCGGCCAAAATAAGTGTGGTGATACTAGATCCCAATAAAAATATATCTATATTGTGTGCGAGCCATTTTTGGGAGTCTGATCAGGATCCACACATAATTTTTGCGATGGTGCATTTGTAATATTAATATCTTCTCATATTGTGATAAAAAAATAATATTTTCGTTCAAAAGTTTTTTTGGAAATCCTTACATTTGTTTTAACCATGTATATGTACTGCTGCCATATTGGCGGCCTAAACGAAAGTGAAACGGAAGGAATATATTTGTGGCTATCAGGATTAACAGCAAAGGTAAATATGATTTTGAGCGATATTTTTTGTTTTAATTATATTTTGCATGTGTTGGGACCTAAAAATTTATAATTGCGCGTGATTAATGACTTTCGGCATAACTACACCGTTTTGGCATATATGGTTTTGACTTCACGCCAGCAGAGAAAGATCAAAATGAAAAATAAGCTTGCGTGAGGTCAAATTATTTGGACTAGAGCTACTTGAAGCTTTATTTAGATATATGCAAAGCATCTACACAAGACCAAAATTATGTTTGAAAAATACCCAACACAGTAATTATTGAATGTTTACATACCTTGTTTCCAAAATCCTTGTATTAATAGAATATATTCCTATAAATTATAACACAAAACAATCACCATGGCTCTTTTCTTTACTGTAAAAATTCACAATGGCGCTGCAATGACTATTTCAAATTGAGCCAATCCAATTGGTACAAAAACATCACGTGGTATTCTTTCACCTTTCACCTTCAATCGCCTTCAGTATAGCGATATTAATAGATTCTATCATCACGTGGTGCATACAATGTGACATCTATAAATAGAACTTATGGGTCCGGTCAACACGCCAACGTGCTCTTGCTCTATGCATACATTTTGATGCATTGTGTTACCTTGACAACGTGTAACTCAGACAATTTAGAATCCGTTGTACTTATATTAACATATAGCATAGGAGAGAGTCTAGGTTACTAGGAATTGAATAAGTTGATTGAGTATTAGCAAAAAGAGTTCGGCTCCAGATCACTTACGGCATCCAGTTATGGTATATTTGAATGACTTTTAATGCATTGTGTTACGTGGACCACTTGTAACTTAATTGAAGATATGTTTATTTATATTAACATATCGTATATGGAAATGTGCAGGCTACAGGAAACTGTTAAGTTTTAATAGGTGATGCATTGTGTTACATGGGCAACTTGTAGGTCAGCTAATTTCAGATCTGTTGTGCTGATATTAACATACCCTCTGGAGGAGGGTCCAAGCTACACGAAAATGCATAGTTTTAGTAGGTATAAGCAAACAATGAAGCTCCAGATTAAGTACCGCATATATTTAGGCAATATTTGAGTGACTGTTGATGCACTGTGTTACATGGGCGACTTGTAGGTCAGCTAATTGAACATGTGTTGTTCCTATATGAACGTGTCTTATATGGAAGGGTTCAGGCTACAGGAAAATGTATATTCGTAGTACGTAAAAGCATCCAGTGTGGCTCCAGATCAATTACACATTCCAGTTATGCAATATTTGTATTGATTTCTGATGCAGTGTGTTACTTTTGCGACTAGTAGGTCAGCTAATTGAAGATCTATTGAAATGGATGGAAAGAACTGAGAGAGTCAAACACAGAACCGTTTAAATTTCGAAAATCGGAGCAGATTTGAGCGAGTTATGGGCTTTGAAAGTTTTTACTATATGTACATATGCATGGGTTAACCGTCGTATGTTAACTCAGGGTTAACCCACTATGTTTAGAGCCATGCGGGATGCAAGGGATAACCAGTAGACCCATTACCTTAGCTATTAGTATACCCACTAGCTAACCCACCACCAGTGGACTCACTAGTAGACCCACTAGAAGACCCACCGGTAGACCCACTAGTAGACCCACTAATAGACTCACCGGTAGACCCACATATAGAATACGTATGTTATCATGAACCCTTACCGATTAACCCTTACTCCTTAGAACCCAGTTGATGGTTAGACCCACAAGTAGAACCACGAGTAGACCCACTACCAGTAAACCCATTAGTAGATCCACTGGTAGACAAACTAGTAGACACACCAGTAGACACACCGGTAGACTACATGTTAATATTAGCACAGCAGATCTTCAATGAACCGAGATACAACGGGTCCAGGTATACTGGGTCTACTGTACCTACTGGGTCTACTGTACCTACTGGGTCTACTGGGCCTACTGGGTCTCCTGGGTCTACTGGGTCTATAGTTCTACAATATAAAACTTCTGTATTTCGAAATATCACATAATTATCGTTCTTCATTACATTTTTATTCTTTTTCATCGTTTTTTTTCTATTTTTTATTATTTTTTTAATTTTTATCATTCCTGCGAAATACGAAGTTTTATACAAAATGCCCAGTTTCCTGTAGCCGAAACCGCTCTACGCTTGATCGGGACGATTCATTGAATAAATCCGTCATATATACCTATACTCAATATACTGTCACAAAGTATGCATGTTTTCTCATCTGTGGGTGCAAAAAATAAGTTATAAAAGCTTACCTGATAGCCACAAAAAGTCCATATACAAATTGAATCGACGAAACCGTTAGTTTGTTTACATTGCAGTAATTGTCCATGAATGATTTGATTGGTCGGTTAAATTTGAGTCAGATCACCAGTTTACGAATTTATCATTGAACGAAATTTACATGGCCATTAACCCTTTCCCTCACATAAGCGTGTTCTCATACATTTACAAACAGAGTAGACCCAGATTACATGGCTCCTATATTATGTCCTTAACCCTTTCCCTTGTATAAAAGTGTTTTCACGTATTTGCAAACCGAGTAGACCCAGATCGCACGGCTCCTACATTATGTTCTTAACCCTTTTCCTTGTATAAAATTGTTTTCACGTATTTGCAAACGGAGTAGACCCAGATCACACGGCTCCTATATTATGTCCTTAACCCTTTCCCTTGTATAAAGGTGTTTTCACGTATTTGCAAACGGAGTAGACCCAGATCACACGGCTCCGATATTATAGAAGCCTGTTGGTCTGTGTTTGCTTATGGATAGATCCATTTCTTTACTCTCTAAAATTACTACAATGTTCCACCTTCCATATATCATAATCATTATAACTAATTTTCCCATGAATATTCAGTAGGTATTAAAATTTGAAATGAACAGGGATAATTCTTCGGCGAGCGAGACAATTCTCATTCATCCTTGCATAAGTCGTACTAAGCTTTCACTTTAGCCCGACTTTAAGGAGTTGTGTCAACTCAGAAGTTTTTTTCGAGCTCCAATTTTAGCCCTAACGGCAACAAGTACAGAAAAAATAAAACAAGACATCATGGCATCACTTCATTTGGATTTAGAAAATACAGACATAGTTTCAAAATCTCCAAACAGGGAAAACATTTACATCTCTTGTCAAAAGAAAACATCAACTGATTATGAGAAAGAACTATCGTGGCTTATACAGCATATCAGATCACAGGGGCAAAATTCGAAAAAAAACTATCATTTACTGTCGATCTATTGACATGGCTTCGGAAATTTTTATAACTTTAAAACAGTCACTAGGAAAAAAAGCATATGCATCTGAAATAGAAAATTCGGACCACCTCCTCATAGAAATGTTTCATAAGTGTACCCATGAACTATCTAAGAAAAGAATTCTATCTGATTTCTGCAAAACAAACAGCACGATCCGGGTAGTAGTAGCTACTGTTGCTTTGGGTATGGGTATTGACATAAAAGACATTGGTTTGGTAACTCATATTGGATGCCCCAAATCTGTTGTTTCGTATTGGCAGGAAGCTGGAAGATGCGCACGTGACGGTCGCATGGGTTTCAGCTGCATTATATACGACAAATTCACAGCTTCCCTTAAAACAACTGAAAAATTAATGAAAAATATTGTAATCAATGAATCTCAAAAATGTTTACGTAAGCTGATCATGGAATGTTTTTCAACTGCCGAATCGGATATGTCATCATGTAGCATATGCGAAGGATGCAACAGTCCGATTTGCCAGTGTCAGTCATGTAAATGCTGTTCAGTTTGCAGTAAAAATTGCCCCTGTTATGAAACCAAACCCTTCACTGTTGAGCTTTTTCTGTCAAGTAGGGAATAAATCTACTGAAAATATTTCGATGCAGACTCTTTTTGTGGTTTAAGTAGAATTCTAGCGAATGAGGACTGCCTCGCTCGCAAAATTAACATCATATATGAAAAATGTCTGTGTACCAACGTGAATATAATTATTATTTGCCTAGATAGCAGGTTAGTGGTAATTAATTCTACCAAGTGTATACTTGGTCCGGATCGTTGGAAAGTTAAACTATAAAGGTGTCCATAGGACACTGATGCCCCATCTTCAGATTTTTTTGCCTCAGAAAGTAAGGGCCATAGTCATCAACGACTGAAGCGATTTACATGGCTACCAAATTGACCAAGATATAATGGCCACAAACACGTGTATAAAGTGGGTGAGGATTGGACAAACACTTTCCAAGAAAATTGAGAGACGATATTCTTAAAGTCAGTCTTTGGTATATAATTAAAGGACCGCAACTCCTTAACGAGTGAAGCGATTTACAATTTTACATGGCTATTAACCTTAACAAGATATAAAGGCCACAAATATACGTGTAAAGTTTTGAGTGGATTGGACAAATACTTTCCAAGAAAGAGCCAGGACAAATTATTCTTCTGGATAAGATATTTAAAGCGCTGCCAAAATAAGTGTGGTGATACTAGATCCCAATAAAAATATATCTATATTGTGTGCGAGCCATTTTTGGGAGTCTGATCAGGATCTACACATATTTTTTGCGATGGTGCATTTGTAATACTAATATCTTCTCATATTGTGATAAAAAAAATAAAAATTTCGTTCAAAAGTTTTTTTGGAAATCCTTACATTTGTTTTAACCATGTATATGTACTGCTGCCATATTGGCGGCCTAAACGAAAGTGAAACGGAAGGAATATATTTGTGACTATCAGGATTAACAGCAAAGGTAAATATGATTTTGAGCGATATTATTTGTTTTAATTATATTTTGCATGTGTTGGGACATAAAAATTTACAATTGCGCGTGATTAATGACTTTCGGCATAACTACACCGTTTTGGCATATCGAGGGCTTGGTGCAAAACTATTCTAACTCCTTCACTAAAGTGAAGGAGTTAGAATAGTTTTGCACCAAGCCCTCGATATATGGTTTTGACTTCACGCCAGCAGAGAAAGATCAAAATGAAAAATAAGCTTGCGTGAGGTCAAATTATTTGGACTACTGGGTCTACTGTGCCTACTGGGTCTACTGTACCTACTGGGAATACTGTACCCACTGGGTCTACTGTACCTACTGGGTCTAGTGGGTCTACTGGGCATACTGTACCTACTGGGCATACTGTGTCTACTGTATCTACTGGGTCAACTGTACCTACTGTGTCTACTGTACCTACAGGGTCTACTTGGTCTACTGTACCTACTGTGTCTACCGGGTCTACTGTACCTACTGGGTATACTTTACCTACTGGGTCTACTGGTTCTACTGGGTCTACTGTACCTACATGGTTTACTGGGTCTTCTGGGCCTACTGGGTGGACTGGGTCTACTGTACCAAAGACCTATGATAACACATAGATAAGAAACTACTGTATAACACTAGGAGAACTTTATTCTGATAGGTGGTTTGGTTCTTTGCATAAAACTTTTTTGTTTGTGAACAGATTTTAACAATCCAGGTATCATATTGTAGCTTTATAGTTGCACTACACAATGATATGCTTATATTTCCAGAGTTTTTCTTACCATCCGAGATATTTGCAAACGTGACTTTGTTTGATTTTGTACACACTAAAATCATACCTTATTTCAGCACGTGGCAAACTCTTATATTTTATAAACTACTGAAAAACAAAAGTTTTATCTGTGATAAAAATTGTATTAATAGTATTTATAATCGTTTTCCAATTAAATTATACCATATTATTTTGAAGAAAGTATGCAAATCTTTAGAAATCTTGATTTTTAATTGCAAACTAAGGTAATTTTCATCAAAATAAGTAGATTGCAATTCAGACAGGTGGGTTGGGTCTTTGCACAAAACTTTTTTGTTTGTGGACCGATTTTAACAATCAAGGTACCATATTGTAGCTGAATAATTGTTCTACACAATGATATGTTTATATTTCATGAGGCTTTCTTACAACTAGAGATATTTGCAAACGTGACTTTGCGTGATTTGGTACATTTGCCGCGAGACTTTGTGAGATTTGTCTAAGTTTCTTATCTGTGTGTTATCATAGGTCTTTGACTGTACCTACTGGGTCTACTCGACCTACTGTACCTACCGGGTCTACCTTAACCCTAACCCTCTACTGGGTCTACTGGGTCTACTTGGTCTACTGTACCTACTGGGTCTACTAGGGATAGGGTATAGGCACTTTGGCGAGATGCAACTATGCAACTCTTTGATATGATTGGCTGTTATATATAGATCATGATGTCATATAGTGTCAGCTTTACTTATATTTTCGTCAATATGCCAAAAAAATGGTCCGATGTAAAAACCAAACATTTCCACAGCTACCATTCCTGAGTAACATTAATTCTTATCTTTCTGTTCAATTCATTCTATTTAGGGAGCTGGAGCTACTTGAAGCTTTATTTAAATATATGCAAAGCATCTACACAAGACCAAAATTATGATTGAAAAATACCCAACACAGTAATTATTGAATGTTTACATACCTTGTTTCCAAACTCCTTGTATTAATGGAATATATTCCTATCCAATTTATAACACAAAACAATCACCATGGCTCTTTTCTTTACTGTAAACGTTCACAATGGCGCTGCAATGACTATTTTAAATTGAGCCAATCCAATTGGTACAGAAACATCACGTGGTATTCTTTCACCTTTCACCTTCAATCGCCTTCAGTATAGCGATATTAATAGATTCTATCATCACGTGGTGCATACAATGTGACATCTATAAATAGAACTTATGGGTCCGGTCAACACGCCAACGTGCTCTTGTTCTATGCATACATTTTGATGCATTGTGTTACCTTGACAACGTGTAACTCAGACAATTTAGAATCCGTTGTACTTATATTAACATATAGCATAGGAGAGAGTCTAGGTTACTAGTAATTGAATAATTTGAGTGAGTATTAGCAAACAGTTTGGGTCCAGATCACTTACGGCATACAGTTAGGCAATATTTGAGTGCGTTTTGATGCATTGTGTTACCTGGATCCGTTGTAACGCATTTGATTGGAGATATGTTGTACTTATATTAATATATCTTGTAGAGGAGGGTCTAAGCTACCCGAAAAGGTATAGTTTGAGTAGATATAAGCAAACAGTGAAGCTCCAGATCAAGGACGGCATCTAGTTAGGTAGTATTTTGTATGCATTGTGTTACGTGGGCGACGTGTGGGTCAGTTATTTGAAGCTGTGTTGTAGCAATATTAACGTTTGGTATACAGAAGAGTGCATGCTACAAGAACATGTATAGTTTGAGTAGGTATAAGCAAACAGTGTGGCTCCACAACCGAGATACAACGGGTCCAGGTAACACTGTGCATCAAAATGCACTCAAATATTGCCTAACTGGATGCCGTAAGGGATCCGGAGCCACAATGGTCGCTTGCACCTATTAAACTAAACATTTTCCCGTAGCCCCGACCCTTCTACGTACGAGACGCTAACATACGCACAATAGATTCTCAATTAGCCGAGTTACAGGTGGTCCAGGTAACCCAATGCGTCAAAATGCACACAAATAGTGCCTTACTGGATGCCGTAAGTGATCTGGAGCCAAGCTGTTTGCGTATACTTACTAAAATGATACATTTCCTACTAGTTTGGACCCTCCCCCCGCTATACTATATGTTAATATAGTTTCAGCTTTTGTTGAAATACGTATAGTTTGGGAGCTGGACCTCTCACAAGAGCGCTCCCTTTGGGTAATAGGCGGGTAATAGGTTGTCACTATATCTTATTTCTTATCCGATCTGGATCAAATTTGGCATGGTTGTGTGGCTATCGTTACTGAGTAATTTTCATTCTTACGTCTATGTTCAGTTACGTTCAGTTTAGGAGTGGGAGCTCTCCCAAGAGAGCTCCCTCTGGGTAACAGGCGGGCAATAGGCTGTAACTTTCTTTTATTTATCAACAGATCTGGATCAAACTTGGCATGACACCTCTCATATAGCAACCACTTAGTGAATAAACATACATGTATAAATGATCATGTATCAACCTCTTAATGAATAAACATACCAGGTGGGCGTCCTTTAACTCCTTAGTCGCCGTGGATGAAATAGCGTGGTATGGGTTACCTGTCCTGACACCTCTCATATAGCAACCACTTAGTGAATAAACATACATGTATAAATGATCATGTATCAACCCCTTAATGAATAAACATACCGGTGGGCGTCCTTTAACTCCTTAGTAGCCGTGGATGAAATAGCGTGGTATGGGTTACTGACACCTCTCATATAGCAACCACTTAGTGAATAAACATACATGTATAAATGATCATGAATCAACCCCTTAATGAATAAACATACAGGTGGGCGTCCTTTAACTCCTTAGTAGCCGTGGATGAAATAGCGTGGTATGGGTTACTGACACCTCTCATATAGCAACCACTTAGTGAATAAACATACATGTATAAATGATCATGTATCAACCCCTTAATGAATAAACATACAGGTGGGCGTCCTTTAACTCCTTAGTCGCCGTGGATGAAATAGCGTGGTATGGGTTACCTGCTCTGACACATCTCATGTAGCAACCCCTTAATGAATAAACATACCAGGTGGGCGTCCTTTAACTCCTAAGTAGCCGTGGTCGACATAGTGTGGTATGGGTTACTGACACCTCTCATATAGCAACCACTTAGTGAATAAACATACAGGTAGGCGTCCTGTAACTCCTTAGTAGCCGTGGATGAAATAGCGTGGTATGGGTTGCCTGCTCTGACACATCTCATGTAGCAACCTCTTAGTGAATAAACATACCAGGTAGGCGTCCTGTAACTCCTTAGTCGCCATGGACGAAATAGCGTGGTATGGGTTACACTTTATCTATGTGTTAAACCGTTTCTTCATATAAACGTGTGTTCACGCATTCGCAAACAGAGTAGACCTAGATCCTATAGGAGCCGTTTGATCAGGGTCTGACCTGTTTGCTGGTGGAATTTGATATATATGTTTCTTTACTTTCTAAAATGGCCACAATGTTAAACCTTCCATATTTCTTTATAATTTTTTTGTCCATGGATATGCAGTAGGTATTGGAATTTTGAGTAAAATTAGAACTGGGAAAGGGTTAAAAAGTAACTGAAGATAACTCCAATTTGATTCTGAAGCAGACGATAATCTTAACAGAAGTAAGTTATTGGCAGTGAAAGGATTAAACAAGTGACTCTATACTACAAAGAGTAGATAATGTAGATATGAAAGGATTAAACAAGTGACTCTATATTACAAAGAGTAGATAATGTAGATATGAAAGGATTAAACAAGTGACTCTATACTACAAAGAGGACGTAATGTAGATATGACTAATAGGGGAGTTTTCTGTATAACGTTTGTGAGGTGTTTAACATCTGTTAATTAACCCTTTCCTCTGTGAATATTTATTTAAAAATAATGTTTCCAGGAATATTAATGAAATTAATTTGATATATAAAATAACACATGGACACAGAATGTATGGCCATGACAGAAACTGTAGACTTATACCTTTATCATACTATCATACGCTAAAAGAGCAGATCCGTCTGATGTGGGTCTACTCTGTTTGCAAAGGAATAGAAAGGCGTATCTATTGAGTAAAGGTTTAAACATATTCAACAGACTTCCTTTAACATTTTTCGTCAGAAACACGCATTTGTTACAGTATACATTCAGAGCAGACGGCCCCTGTAGGACATGCATGTATTATCAAGGTCTACTTTGTTTCCTTACTGGAGGTCTGATTGTTCAAAGGCATATATAAACATTTAAACTAATTCATATTTATGCTGTCATTATTTCTTACATAAATAAGCAATAGACAAAGTGTTAACCCTTTGCTCCATAACACTAGGAAGATGGTCCACGGCCAGCAAATACCTTATATGGAAAACCAAAAAATAATGCGCATGCGTGAAAGGTTTTCGTTCCGGGAAAATACGGAAATCCACGGAAATTCACTAAAAGTCGCCATTTTGAATAAGAAGAAACGAATAGAGAACCTACCAACCAGCCAATTATGCACAGAAAACTCCATAAACCTTTGGCTAAGGTGGTAAGTAAAGTAAACTAAGTGAATGACAATGTTCAATGCAATTTATGAATGCTGAAGTTAGAACAGTCGATTTACACCGGCTGAAACGTGCAACGGCAAATATTGCAGGAATGGCCGTGTTGTGAGTTTATAAAATTTCGAGCAGCACACTTGTTACGAACCAACAAACCAGTGTTTCATCTTCATTGTATAAGGTAAAAAAAAGTCCGTTTGTATACTTGTGTTACCCGAATTAATGATTTTGAAATCGTTTGCATTTTATTACCAGCTTGCGGTGGAACGGTATGCGCTGATGTGCCTTTCGTCCGTTCTTACGGACACCACCTAAATTCGGATAAACAATCTGGGCCGTACCCAGGAAATTGTTGCTGGGGAGGGGGGGGAGGGGCTAGATGGGGAGGGCACGGGAGGGGTGTCCCCTCCCGGTAGCCGATTTTTTTTTGGTTTGCCACATTGAATGGTGCAATTTCCTGCTATCTGAATCACTCTATCAAGATATAATTTATGTTATAATATAGGAAATCAGTTCCGTTTACACCTGGGTTTCAGTGTATAGACTTACAGACGGATATGTGTTCATGATTTTTTTCCATTGACAGACAGACGTGATCTTGGTTAAAGTTTTTTTGCCATTGACACAAAGACAGACAGACATGTGACCATGTCTAAAGCTTTTTGCCATTGACAGACAGGCATACAGACATATGAAAAGTTTTTTCTGTAAGAATAAATAACTGAAATGCAAATATATAGGTTATTTTGTTTTTCTGAACATTACCAAATTATATACAAAAAAGCAAAATATCCAAATAAATATACACTCAACTAACCATAGCATCACAATGGGTTCTTTCTTCTAAATGTGAAAAAATAACACTGATCAAAACTACAAACATGAAATATTACAGTTTAATTAGAGGGTCATGATGGCCCTTAATCGCTCACCTGTCAGGGCTTTTTTCTATATAACAGATACTGGCGATTTCCTTTAAAATCATATGCAGTTTTCCCCTAAAAATGGGTTTACCTCAGGTTTTTCCCCCAATTGGTAAATTGCGCATGATTGTTTCCCCTAATTAGCCATTTTTACTATTTAAAAGCGGGTAGCAATGTTTTCCCCTTCAAGTGAAAAAACTGCCTGCCTGGTTATAACAGATTTATTTTATACAATGAAAAAGACATTTCGTTTTATTTTATATTACAATAAGTTTCAGGGCTTTTTTAGCCGATTTTATAGCCCTTATTCGGCTATATTCCCAATGGCAAAATGTATGTTTTTCACCCATTTTTTTAGCAAAATTCCCAATCTCAAGTCACCGAAAAAATCCATGAAAAACGTTAACAAACCTCGATTTATTCAGTACAATCGATCTGGGAATGAATCATTCATACTTTTTTATTATTCGAATTGTTCGGAGTTATTCTTTCATTACTAGCTATTGATCAATGTCAGTAAAACGCTTATCGGTCAAAGTGTATACTGCTTTTTGTAGCAAGATATGCTTAAAATAACGTCTTGATACGTCACACCTCTCGTCTTAATTTTTCGACAATGTTTGTGAACAACGTAGCAATTTGAATTTTGACACGCCTGGTTCCTGAATAATTTATTTGCTAAACTCCAGTATATAGCGAAAACCGGAACCAACTCGTGATTACCTAATTCGAGTGTTCTCCGCGGGGGATTCTCCTGATTGGTCCATACCAAACTAGGCCAAGCGTGGATCACAGCGTGACAGGTCTGTCTGTGTTTAAGAGAACTAACAGATAATCTCTTCCAGGGAGGAAAATATCGGTCACTAAAAAGTGCCTTGGTAAAATTTCAAAACGGTAGATTTAGCTGAAAACTAAAAAGGGGCCCATTAAAAAAATGGTATCTTGGCAGCCAGCTGGGGGGGGGGGGGCCTGGCCCCGAGCCCCCCACCTGGGTACGTGCCTGACAATTGTACTAAACTTTCATTTCACTTTAATGGTATACTCCTCAACGCCGGATCATGGCATCTACTGAAGAGTAGATTTGAGCCATTTCAACATTAAATTATTTGAAAATAATAGATTTCTGTTACATGTAGGTTTTTCTCATTTTTTGAGCATGTAAAAGCATAATGTAGTCAAAGATTGCATATAGCCTTGTTTAAAAGTAATTTCTCAGGTTTTATACATAGATTTAGTCAAAAAACGGTTTGACTGGAAAGAGTTCTATCTCTTCGGATACTGTACATGTTCAATCTGTGGCATTGTTGTATAAGGCGGCTTATGAGCCACATGTGGACTGGACCCAGCCATTCCGGTGATACTAAACAGAGTCTGGTACAGTCTGGTAGAGTCTGGGGGCTTTTAAAGACGATTAGGTGCATTGTCATGATTATAACGCTGATAAATAATATTACTTAGTATGTTTGCAGCTGTAACAGGTAATATTAGTATTAGAATACCCTTAATTTTATCAGAAAACATTCTGCTTATATTAATAAGTGATTTTATCATAAATTTTAAAAGCAGTATGCACTTGATATGTATTGTATAACAGATTATTATTTCGCTTTTTCCAGACTGCAGTCCGGCAAAATTTCGGAGGGTAGTGTACGTAGAGTCTGGAGATGAAAACGGAAGTTTAGGCCAACATACTGCTTTTGAATTTATGATGAAATTACTTATTAATGTTTGTAGAATGTTTACTGATACAATTCAGGGTATTCTTATACTAATAGGGCTTCTAGATAATACTTGACCAGACTCTATCCGACGTAGGTCGGCCATTACCGGGTAACATTTACCGTATGTTTTAAGCTATTATACGCCCATTTTTAAATTGATATTAATTACTATAGCTGCAAACATACTAAATAATGTTATATAACAGCAGTATAATCTTGAAAAGGCACTTAATCTTCTTAAAAAGCCTCCAGACTCTAGCGGACTCTAGCAGACTCTGTTTAGTATATTTCACAAATTAAAAATTGGGTTTTCTTAACCCTTTTCCTAGTGTAAACATCTATTCACACATTTGCAAACAATAGACCCAGATCCGATGGTTCTGTAGAAGCCGTCTGATCAGGGTCTGCACTGTTTGCTAATGCAATGTAAACATCTTTTCACGCATTTGCAAACAGAGTAGACCCAGATCAGGGTCTGCTCTGTTTACTTATAGAATCGATCATTTCATTACAACTATTTTGTCCATGTAAGTATTGCAACTTGGACTAAGTATGGAATAGGAAAAGGGTTAAGGGAGGGAATACATACATTCTTTTTTTGGGACTCGGTCTATTAACCCATTACTCCATGAATATTCAAGTGAGAAAAAAGGACATCATGGATATAGTTTAGATCAATTGCTATAAAGCCACAGTGACATGGACAGAGAAATTTGTTGCCATGGCAGAAACGGTATCTTAAGCAAACAGGGCAGATATTTTATAACTTGTTTTTAATAAATTAAATGGAAGAATTCTCTTTAAATATATATTGTATGAATGTATGTTTTACATTTTAACATATTAATTGCATTTTAAAAAGAAAATACATGCATAAATATAATTTGAAATTGGGTACATTTTGATTAATACATGTAGGTGGGTACGTTTTGACTCCATTTGGGTACGTTTTGACTTGGGTACGTTTTGACCTTGGGTACGTTTTGACTATAACCCTACTATAGGTGCGCAATACAATTGATATATAATTGTCAGCCTGCCTTTTTACCAAGAGAGTGGGATTGCCGCCGTGCAACGGCCTTTCCATTACTAAAAATCCTGCACAGGTTTTCTGCGAAAGGTGTTCGAGATAAGCCAAATCCAAAAAAATTGCATTGAAAAAAATACATTCAGCCTTTCATACAGACAGATTGTAGGTCTGGGGCCGTATTCCAGTAGCATCTTAAGTTCTCACTTAAGATAAGAATTTTTTTTTTCCTTAGCTAAGATAAAACAAATCTTAAAATTAGGTTTGTATTCCAAAAGCTTCTTAAGAATTTTCTTATCCGGTTGTCAAGTGAAACAGGTTTTCCCTGTACCAAAAATAGCAAAGGAAGTAGGAACTTTCATGCGTACGCATATGGCGGCCGTTTTAACTAAACTTCGTAATTTCCAATGTTTGTAGGCTAAAGAATTTCTTTTGCGAAGTTCGTGCGATTTAAAGCTGTTACAAGCGTTTCACTAAAACGTTCCTACAAAAGTGTCTTATGATCTTTGCCAGTACAAAATTCGTAACTTCTCTACACAACTGATGTAGTATGGAGCGGTATTTCAAACATCCTACATTTCCTTCGCAATCTCAGAAGCTACCCGCCTTATTCTACATGCCTCATTACTTATTCTACATGCCTCATTCTATATTCTTCATTCTATATTCTTAATTCTTATTGCTAAACGCTAAATGTTTCAACTCAATTTATTACGAAACTAACTCACAAAATACTAGTCTAGCTACAAGTGTTAAACGGCATTAGATCATTGGGCCATGCTTAATTCTTAATTGCAAATTCTATATTCTAGATTCTAAATGCCAAGCTCTTCAACTGAAATTACGAAACTTACATTAGTACTGAAATACTACTTTTTAGCTCACCAGAGCACAAAGTGCTCAGGGTGAGCTTTTGTGATCGCCTGATGTCCGTCGTCCGTCGGCGTGCGTCGTCCGTCGTCAGTCGTCAACAATTTGAACCTTTAAAAATATTCTCCTCTGAATCTACAGGGTTCTCAGCTTTCATCTTTGGCACATAGTATCATCTTTAGGTCCTCTACAAAAGTTATATAAATTATGGCCCTGGGGTCAAAATTGGCCCTCCCCAGGGGTTCCATGTTTTCAATAGAAACATATAGTAAAACTTTGAAAATCTTCTCCTCTGAAACCAGAAGGCTCTCAGCTTTCATATTTGGCACATAGCATCATGTTCAGGTCCTCTACAAAAGTTATATAAATTATGCCCCTGGGGTCAAAATTGGCCCCGCCCCAGGGGTGGGCAGTTTTCAATAGAAACAAATAGTGAAATCTTTGAAAATCTTCTTCTCTGAAACTGGAAGGCTCTTAGCTTCCATATTTGGCACATAGCATCATGTTCAGGTCCACTACAAAAGTTATATAAATTATGGCCCTATGGTCAAAATTGGCCCCGCCCCAGGGTGGGCAGTTTTCAATAGAAACAAATAGTGAAATCTTTGAAAATCTTCTTCTCTGAAACTGGAAGGCTCTCAGCTTTCATATTTGGCACATAGCTCCATGTTCAGGTCCACTACAAAAGTTATATAAATTATGGCCCTAGGGTCAAAATTGGCCCCGCCCCAGGGGTGGGCAGTTTTCAATAGAAACAAATAGTGAAATCTTTAAAAATCTTCTTCTCTGAAACTGGAAGGCTCTCAGCTTTCTTATTTGGCACATAGCATTATGTACAGGTCCTCTACAAAAGTTATATTAATTATGGCCCTATGGTCAAAATTGGCCCCGCCCCAGGGGGGGCAGTTTTCAATTATTATTATTATTATTATTATACCACATTTATATAGCGCTCTTATCACACGGGATATGTGCGTTCAAAAGCGCTGTACATGGATGAAATCAATAATCGGAACGAACCGCATGATTATCTATCCAGACAATGAAAGTTTTACAATAGATATGCAATAAATATAAAATCAGTGATTATTACAATCCATATCTATCGGCTAAATAAACCGACCGGCTGGTTAACCGACAAAAATGAAACATGAAACAATGTTAAAAAAAAAACATTATGCATTTCTATCAGCCACATGAACCGACCGGCTGGATGGATGATAAGAAAGAAACATGGAACAGAAGACATTACATCTTTCCATCAACTACTTGAAACCGACCGGCTGGATAGATGATAAAGAAAGAACATTAAACATAGAACATATGAACATTTCTTATCAGCTATATAAACCGACCGGCTGGATAACTGACAAGAATGAGACATAAAACATATCAGGTATATAATGCCTATCTATCAGCTATATAAAGTCACTAGCCGGAGGGTTAGTGAAGGATATACAAAAGATATACAATTGAAACAAATAGTGAAATCTTTGAAATTCTTCTTCTCTGAAACTGGAAGGCTCTCAGCTTTCATATTTGGCACATAGCATTATGTACAGGTCCTCTACAAAAGTTATATAAATTATGGCCCGGGGGTCAAAATTGGCCCTGCCCCAGGGGCGGGCAGTTTTCAATAGAAACAAATAGTGAAATCTTTGAAAATCTTCTCCTCTGAGACTGGAACGCTCTTAACCTTCATATTTGGCACAGAGCATCATGTTTAGGTCTTCTACAAAAGTTATATAAATTATGTCCCTAGGGTCAAAATTGGCCACACCCCAGGGTGGGCAGTTTTCAGTAGAAACAAATAGTGAACTCTTTGAAAATCTTCTTCTCTGAAACTTGAAGGCTCTCAGCTTTCATATTTGGCACAGAGCATCATGTTCAGGTGCTCTACAAAAGTTATATAAATTATGGCCCTTGGGTCAAAATTGGCCCCGCCCCAGGGGTGGGCAGTTTTCAATAGAAACAAATAGTGAAATCTTTGAAATTCTTCTCTGAAACTGGAAGGCTCTCAGCTTTCATATTTGGCACATTGCATCATGTTCAGGTCCTCTACAAATGTTATATAAATTATGGCCCGGGGGTCAAAATTAGCCCGCTCCAGGGGTGGGCAGTTTTCAATAGAAACAAATAGTGAAATATTTGAATATCTTCTTGGAAACTGGGTGGTTCTCAGCCTTCATACTTTGCACGTATCATCATGTTCAGGTCCTCTGCAAAAGGTATATAAATTATGCCCCAGGGGTGAAAATTGGCCCCGCCCCAGGGGTAGCCAATTTTCAACAGAAACATATAGTGAAAACCTTGAAAATCTTTTTCTCTGATACTGGAAGGTTCTCAGCTTTCATATTTGGCACATAGCACCATGTCCAGGTCCTCTACAAAAGTTATATAAATTGTGCCTCTTGGGTCAAAATTAGCCCAATCCCACGGCAGGCTAGTTTTCTAAAGAAACATATAGTTAAAACTTTGAAAAGCTTCTCCTCTGATTGTCTGGTGAGCGCTTCAGGGCCATTCTGGCCCTCTTGTTAATAAAAGGATCATTACTTTACGTGTTTCATAGTATCTATTAACATTTTTTGTTTGTTTATTCTTTTAACATACGGCTTAATATTACTTTGGGCTTGTTTTATTTTTGTTTACACCACCCACAAGTCAAAGTAAAAATAATTTGAATATACATATTGCATCATAGCTCTGTATGCTTCAGTCTTATTTCACGTGTTGGTCGCCTCCCTCCAGAACGAGGGAAATTAGATACATGCAGTAAGTCATACATGTCATATATCAGATTGTTGTTTGATTTTGCAAATTGGCATGACTTATATTAGCAATAGTAAATGCAATAAACCTAGATAGTTTGACCGCCTTTGGTCAGTAATAATCATATAGGTAAAAATATTTTTAACAGATTTGCCCCGAACTGTTCGTACCAATCTGTAAATCATTCAATGGTCATTTCAACTTTTCCTGATTCTATTAGAGACATATAATATAGGTCTCTGATTCTATGTAGTATGTAGCCAGTTAGAGATGGTGCGAAAAATCGATTAGCAGCCGAACGTGTGGCTGGGTAGCTCAGTGGTTAGAGTGCTGGCATGGTAAAACAGAGGCCCTGGGTTTGGGTCCCGGTAGGACCACACATTTTTCACGTTACATTTGGCGCCTAATGTGAATAACCTACATGCTAGTGATGGGCCGATTATCACTTACAACAGATTGTGGATCGATTATGACCTTCCAATTGCGACAACTGACTTCGTTTAAGCACAATCGATTGTCGGTACTTCATAAAATGGAGAGAGGATTACACAAAGATTTGGTGAAAGTTTTAGCTTTCAACATCCATTTTACGTCAAGTGACAAGTAATGAAAGCTGCAAGCTGATTGGACGAGTGCCCAGTTTCGACCAATAAAATTTGCCATTGCAATATTAGTCATGTGATACACATATGGTGTGGAATTAGAATAAACTTGAAATTGTTCATTTAAACGCACAAACTATACTTCTTAGAAAGTTAATTAACAGACACCTTAAATAAAATGAAATAAATGTCAATTACACAAAAATGACTAAACAAAACAAAGAAGTATAATAAGGCAACACAAATATAGAAAATCCAGCATCATTTGACACTCTATATTATCTTTCATATGAAAATTACCTAAATTGTAAGCACTAATCAATGATAGAATATATATTTTTTTATTTCTGATTAAATCGATTAATAATCCATTAGTCAATCGGTAAGGCCAAAGCGATGTCAGATTTCAGATTCAGATTTCCACCCGATCTTCCATCACTACTACATGCTGGTAAATTGTTGAATTATGTGACTGTTTGGAGGTTATAGTATGATAAAAGGCAATATTTAGGTTCCTCTCTGGTAAAAATGTATATGAAACAGTGGTTGCATTTCCTCAATTGTACAAAAACAATATCATTACACAGTTTAAACTACCAGTCCTTATTGGCACCACATATATATATTTTTATGCTCCCTGAAGGGGTAAGCATTATAGTTGCCACTTGATCTGTCGTCCCTTCCATCATAATTATGTCTGGAGCATAACACAGATACTATAAGAGGTATCAGCATGAAACTTCATAGGTAGATAGATCTCAATGAGAAGAATTCCATTGTACAAGAATCATCACTCTCTTTTTCATAATTTAGGAGTTATTGTCCTTTGTTATTTTTCATACTTAAATTTTGTCCGGAGCATAACACAAAAATTATAAGAGGTATCAACACAAAACTTCATAGGTGGATAGATCTCGATATAAGGAGAAGTGCATTGTACAAAAACCATTACTCTGTTTGCCAAATTTAGGAGTTATTGCCCTTTGTTATTTTTCATGCTTAAATTTTGTCCGGAGCATAACACAAAAACTATAAGATGAAACTTCATAGTTTCATAAGTAGATCGATCTCAATGATGAGAAGTGCAGTGTACAATAACCTTTACTCTCTTTTGCATAATTTAGGAGTTATTGCCCTTTGTTTTTCATACTTAAAAGGTTTGTCCTGATTTTGGAACAATCATTTATTCAGTGTCACTGTGAGGATGCTTTGGTTTTACCTATTCTCTTGTTTCACTTTTTAAATTGAAGTGAATTAAAAAAAATATATGAAAGAAGTAATGATAGGAAATCCTTATGTGTCAAAACTGGTCACTTTAGGATAAGATATCTAATGGCAAATACAATGTATTTGTTTTGTGTAAAATTTAATGGTAAACCTAACAGCTCTGCAGCATTGTGAATGTCAACTCGATCTTCAAGTCTATAATTCTTTAGTTTCAGATATGTCAAAGCAGGAAAGGGTTGTGTCATTGTTGAGGGAGGCCTGCTTGTTGCTGAGTGAGTCAGCAGTTAAATACTGTCCATCAACAAACGTCAGCAGCACAAACACCTCAAGTAATATAAGGCCTCAAGTGAGGCAACTATTTGCCCCGTACAGAACTAATGGGGCAAATGGGAGAAGATGTACCATTCAGTCCACCCACACTGATGAGCCTACCTGGACCCATAAATATTTTTGTCTATCAAGAAATAATCAGGTACAAATTTTATAGTTCATATGAGATAAAACTAGAATGCTAACTCATTAAAGGGATAAAAGCATAGTTTATCAAAAGGGTTGTCAATGATTGCTTGTGTAGCCGGGTAGAGATTGTGGTAAAATAATTTGATAGGCTTTACTGGTAACTCAGTAGGTAGAGTGTTAGCATGGTACGCCAGAGGCCCTGGGTTCGAGGCCCAGTCACAACTTTTTCATCATGTTACACTGGTATATTTAAAAAAAATAATATTTTGGTTGCCAATGGTCTTTAGTTGGTCGTAGAATGAGTAATTATCAAAAACACTGTAGCAGCCACATTTTGGGCCCAATCTTGCACAAATTTGCTCAGAATATTTTTCAAGTCTGGTATCTTTACAAAAATCTTTACAACTTTAGAATGTAAGGCAGAGAAAGAAAAGAACCTCTATGAATTGCATAGATTTTTAAGGCCAAACATGTTTTCATTGTTGCAGGAAGTTTTATGTTTGAAATGTGGTGACGAGATACCTGTGATGACCATGGACAAACATCTAGAACATAAGAATCCTGTAGAAATTTAGATTCGGCAAGTATTTTTATATCTTTTCCTCATAATTCTGAATGATAATAACTTACTGTAAGCAAAATTTTACAGTGTTACTGTAAAAGGATAAAACCAGACATGTTTACCAGCTGATATGTTTTCATATAATAATTGCCACAAAGTACTCAATTCTGTTTCCATTCAGTTGGGATGTCCATGTCCTGTGGACACATTTCTGGTTGTTATTTATTTAAATATGAATAGCTAATCAAAAAGAAAATTGAATTACAAAATAACTCTTTGCATGCTAAGTAATTTTTCGCCTGCAACAATTGTCGTCTGCTTCAATTCTTAAAATAAATGTTCTCTCATTTTTAGCACGACTATTCGAAGAATAGTGGAGCTATCCTACTCGCCCCGGCATCGGCGTCCGCGTCACACTTTGGTTAAGGTTTTTGTTAAAGTCCACTTTTTGCCTCTAGCCTTTGGAATAAAGCTTTGAACTTTGGAACACTTGTTCACCACCACAAATTTTATCTGTAGGTAAAAGTACATAATTCTGTCAAGCATTTTAACAGAATTATGGCCCTTTTTAACTTAGATTTTTTGGTTAAGGTTTTTGTTAAAGTCCACTTTTTGCCTCTTACCTTTGGAAAAAAGTTTTGAAACATGGAACACTTGTTCACCACCACAATCTTCATCTGTAGACAAGATTACATTTTGACAGAATTATGGCCCTTTTTAACTTAGAATGTTTGGTTAAGGTTTTTGTTAAAGTCCACTTATTTACATAACCCTTTGAGATAAAGCTTTAAAACTTGGAACACTTGTTCACCACCACAATCTTCATCTGTAGACAAGAGCACATAACTTTGTCAAGCATTTTGACAGAATTATGGCCCTTTTTAACTTAGAATTTTTGGTTAATGTTTTTGTTAAAGTCCACTTATTTACATAACCCTTTGAGATAAAGCTTTGAAACTTGGAACACTTGTTCACCACCTCAAGCTGCATATGTAAACAAGAGTACATTACTCTGTCAAGTATTTTAACAGAAATTATTGCCCTTTTTTACTTTAAGTTTTTCTCTTTCATTAAAGCGTTCAAAGAGATCCTACATCCTGAATGCTGATATTTTACTGAGACTGATTACTTGCTTCTAGTATCATTAGACACTATTTTAGTCCACTATCGAGCATTTTTACACTAACAATTCTGAGAATAGTCGAGCGCGCTGTCCTGTGACAGCTCTTGTTTTTTAACTATTGAAGTAATTTTTCGCCTGCAACAATTGTCGTCTACTTCAATTCTTAAAATAAAGATGACAAATAGTTTGGATCCTGTTGAGATGCAGCATTATACGGCGTTGCATCTGGATCCAAATTGTTTGCATAGGTAATCACAGTTTCGTCGCTAGCGTGCAAAGAGTTAAACTAGTCCATTTATATTTAGGACACAGAGCTCCTGATATGTCCGATCCCTCCTCAGAAGAAACAAAGAGCCAGGACATCAACAAGACCGATTTGTGACTTTTTATGTGTAAGTGTTTTGTGTTTTAAAAAAAAAATCTTCTTTTCAAAAACTGCAAGGGTTAGAGCTTAGATATTCGTCCTGAATTGATGTACTGCTAATTGTCCTTTTCAATGATAATTAATGATAATTATCTCGAGAATGATACAGATTCAAGTTATTTAATCAAAAGTGGCAATGGTGAAATTGGTTGCTCTTGAGAATAAGCTCAACTGCATGCTCAAAATCAGGGCCATTACTAGTAGGATGATTTCCTCAATGATATAATTTCGATTGATTTATATTTATACCCCCACAAACAGAGTTTGAGGGGGGTATACTGGAATCAGCCGGTCGGTCGTAGGTCGGTCGGTTGGTCGGTCGGTCTGTCTGCAAAATCTTGTACGGCGAACTCCTCCTTCAGTTTCGACCCGATTCACTTGACACTTGGCATAATTGTTAATCAGGGGTAGTAGATGTGCAAGACACAAATTTCAGGTCTCTGTGACCTTGACCTTGACCTTTGGCCTTGAAATTGGTCTTGAAATTGGCAGGCAAAAGCTTGTACTTGGAACTCCTCCTTCACATTCAACCTGATTCACTTGATACTTGGCATAAATGTTACTCAGGAGAAGTAGATGTGTAAGACACAAATTTCAGGTCTCTGTGACCTTGACCTTGACCTTTGGCCTTGAAATTGGTCTTGAAATTGGCATGCAAAATCTTGTACTTTGAACTCCTCCTTCACTTTCAACCTGATTCACTTGATACTTGGCATAAATGTTACTCAGGACTAGTAGATGTGCAAGACACAAATTTCAGGTCTCTGTGACCTTGACCTTGACCTTTGGCCTTGAAATTGGTCTTGAAATTGGCATGCAAAATCTTGTACTTTGAACTCCTCCTTCAATTTCAACCTGATTCACTTGATACCTGGCATAAATGTTACTCAGGAGTAGTAGATGAGCAAGACACAAATTTCAGGTCTCTGTGACCTTGACCTTGACCTTTGGTCTTAAAATTGGCAGGCAAAATCTTGTACTTTCAACTCCTCCTTCAATTTCAACCTGATTCACTTGATACATGGCATAAATGTTACTCAGGACTAGTAGATGTGCAAGACACAAATTTAAATTCTCTGTGACCTTGACCTTTGGCCTTGAAATTGGTCTTAAAATTGGCAAACTCCTCCTTCAATTTCAACCTGATTCACTTGATACTTGGCATAAATGTTACTCAGGAGTAGTATATGTGCAAGACACAAATTTCAGGGATCGGTGACCTTGACCTTGACCGTTGGCCTTGAAATTGGTCTTGAAATTGGCAGGCAAAATCTTGTACTTTGAACTCCTCCTTCACTTTCAACCTGATTCATTTGATACTTGGCATAAATGTTACTCAGGAGTAGTAGATGTGCAAGACACAAATTTCAGGTCTCTGTGACCTTGACCTTGACCTTTGGCCTTGAAATTGGCAGGCAAAATCTTGTACGGCGAACTCCTCCTTCACTTTCAACCTGATTTACTTGATACTTGGCATAAATGTTACTCAGGAGTAGTAGATGTGCAAGACACAAATTTCAGGTCTTTGTGACCTTGACCTTGACCTTTGGCCTTGAAATTGGCAGGCAAAATCTTGTACTTTGAACTCCTCCTTCAATTTCAACCTGATTCACTTGATACTTGGCATAAATTACAGAACTTTCTCTATTTGAACTTTGGGTATTTTTGTTATTTGGTCCTGTTACATGTTCAAAACTTGGATTTGCAATCAAGGCTGCCGTGTGGGGGTATTCATCACCTTTAGTGATAGTTCTAGTTTTTAACTGTTCGGAACCATAAATAACACCGACTTCAAGAATACACTGTTTATTTAGATGCAATATATTTTAACTGTGATTTGTTAGTCCATTTATGAAGCATAAGTACAGATTCTTCATACATGGAAAGATCATGATAAGAGGAAGTGTCATGCATAAGATCCATAACTCTAGCTTCACTAATATTGGAGTTATTGCCCATTGTAAATTTGTTCATTTTTAGAGGTGAAATGTCAAGGTCATCCTTCAAGGTCAGAGGTCAAATATATAGGTCAAATCACAGACTTTAACATTGGTCATAACTTTTGAACCAGTAGAGATACAGACTTGATATTTGGTATGCATGTGTATCTCATGAACCTGTGCCATTTGAGGGTTGACATGGCAAGGTCAAGGTCAAGCTTCAGGGTCAAAAGTAATATTGGGGGCATAGTGTTTCACAAACACATCTTGTTCCTTCTGAAATTTTTCTGGGAGTTATGCCCCTTTGAACTTAGAAATCAGTCTTTTAATCCTTTCCTTGTAAGCGCAACTCCTCTGAAACTCCTCTACAGATTTTCATATAATCTTTCATGTAGCAAGGACACAATAAGTATATCTGCATATTGTCAGGGATGTTTCCTTCTGCAATTATTTAGGAGTTATGTCCCTTTGAACTTAGAAAATACTAGTTAATAGTGAAGGAAAACCCTGTTTGATGTCATGTTGACATTTCTTGTTTGTTATTTTTTGCAGAGGGGAAGATCTCTTCACCATGGATAAATCCAGAAGACGGAAATGAAGAGGAGACCTGTGTAAGAAGTGGTCATGTTCTCCAAGCACTCATTGGGTGCACGAGTTTACACTCACAGATGAACTATGGAATGATTATATTTGACCATAGTTCAAATATGCTTTCACATGTCAACACTTGTGCTCCAAGTGTTACATTCTCAAGGACCAAAGATATACAATCATATGAGATGTTTGAAGAAATGATAATTAACATCATAGTGGGGGCATATGGGTTTGGGATGGAATAAGTGTACACTACTACAATAATCCGCTAAACATTTTTATACGCCCACCTAATAAAGGTGGTCGTATATTGGCGAGGCCCTGTCCGTCCGTTCGTCCGTCAACATTTTGTTTGTCCGCTATTTTCTCGGAAAACTGTTTGACAGATATTAATGAAACTTCACACAAATGTTGAATGCATTAAGATCTGAAGCTGAGTTGATTCTGAGGTTTATTTGATTTTTCGTTTCAGAGTTGTGGCCCTTGTCCTTAAAAAATAATGCAAATAGTTTGTCCGCTGTTTTCTGGAAAAACTTTATGAGAGATATTTATGAAACTTCACACAAATGTTTAATGCATCAAGATCTGAAGCTGAGTTGATTCTGAGGTTCATTTGATTTGTCGTTTCGGAGTTATGGCCCTTGTACTTAAAAATAATGCAAATAGTTTGTCCGCTGTTTTCTGGGAAAACTATTTGAGAGTTATTAATGAAACTTCACACTAATGTTTAATGCATCAAGATCTGAAGCTAAGTTGATTCTAAGGATAATTTTTATTTTTCGTTTCAGAGTTATGGCCCTTGTCCTTAAAAAATAATGCAAATACATGCAAATAGTTTGTCCATTGTTTTCTGGGAAAACTATTTGAGAGATATTAATGCAACTTTGCACAAATGTTTAAGAGTTATGGCCCTTGTCCTTAAAAAATAATGCAAATACTTGCAAATAGTTTGTCCACTGTTTTCTGGGAAAACTATTTGAGAGATATTAATGAAACTTTACACAAATGTTTAATTCATCAAGATCAGTAGCATAGATGTTTCCCCGGTACGTTTATCCAAGATCAAGGTCGCACAATTGGGTTTGGATTTTGCGTTTAGCAAAAATGTTAACCTCTATTATGTGGAACACATTTTTGTAAGTCCACTTATTATACGCCCGTTTGAAAAAAACGGGACGTATTATGGAATGGCGCTGTCTGTCCGTCTGTAACATCTCTAACTCAAGTTCTTGGTGGATCCTTCTCAAATTTAACCACAATCTTTATCTAGACATGCTATAGTAGCCTACCAAGTCCCGGTTTGTTTATCCAAGGTCAAGGTCACACAATTGGACTTAGAATTTGCATTTAGCAAAAATGTTAACCGGTAGGGCTGGACTGATATCACCGATGCATCGGTAAATCGTCGTGAGAAGTCCGCGATGCAACATCGCGATACCAAGTCCAAAACATCGATGTTTGGCGATACTTTGCAATGTTTGAATACTTGATATAATTAATGATATAATAAACACGAGATTACTCGGATCTGTTATTATGCACCATCCTCAAAAGCCAAATGAATCCATATGAACTTACTCAGCTTATAACGCTTCTGCAATGCTTGTTATTTACTTGTTATCGCTTAGGTCCTATAAATTAATATTAATCGCAACGACACGGTCGTACTCTACCTCTTTTTCATTTGCAGAAATCGACGAAGTGTTCTGATTGAATAACTATGTGTATAAGAGGCGGGCCAAACTTTCTTACGCGGATTATACGGCGTATATCCGGCCCAAGATTTATACATCATGATCAGTTAATCTGCATAGTGCAGTGAGTGCACATATCCTATCAAGATCTGTCATGATAATATTCATTTAAGGAAAATTTCGGCCATGAAAAATGCCGAAAAAATATGCCTCGATTAGCTTCTGTTTTAAGAGAACCCGGCACTTGACCGCGTATAGTAGGTTGGGACCGGCACCGGAATTATCCCCTGCCCTATTTGCAAAATACTTTCAATGCTGTAAGCGACTGTTTTGTAGTAAAAAGACAGCCGAAATTGAGATTGAGCAGCGCCTCTGTGTTTTATTAAGACGAATGTTTAGAAACATTTTGGGCTTGAAAAAGGAGACAAACAGAAGGTGATGTGTCTTCTGTCTTTTGTATTGCTCAGTTCACTGAATACAGCAGTTTATCAGTTGTTAAACATGTATCATTATTACATATTGGCCTTGGTTATGCAAATATTTTGTTCAAATCGAGTATCGTGATGTATCATCTAATCACTACTACATAATCGTGATACTTAAATGAGCAGCGATATCTAGCCTGTCTGTCTGTCACATTTCTAACTCAAGTTCCGCTTGGTGGATCCTTCCCAAATTTAACCACAATCTTTATCTAGACATGCTACAGTAGCCTGCCAAGTCCAGGCTCGTTTATCCAAGGTCAATGTCACTTAATTGGACTTAGAATTTGCGTTTAGCATTTGCGTTAAGCAAAAATGTTAACCTCAATTTATGGTACACTTGTTCACCGTCACAACCTTCACCTGTAGGCAAGAGAAAATAACTCTGTCAAGCATTTTGACTGAATTATGCCCCTTTTTAACTTAGAATTTTTGGTTAATGCTTTGTTAAAGTCCATTTATTTACATAACCCTTTGCGATAAAGCTTTTAAACTTGGAACACTTATTCACCATCACAACCTTCACCTGTAGGCAAGAGAAAATAATTCTGTCAAGCATTTTGACCGAATTATGCCCCTTTTTAACTTAGAATTTTTTGTTAAGGCTTTGTTAAAGTCCATTTATTTACATAACCCTTTGAGATAAAGCTTTTAAACTTGGAACACTTGTTCACCATCACAATCCTCACCTGTAGACAAGAGTACATAACTATGTCAAGCATTTTGACAGAATTATACCCCTTTTTAACTTGGAATTCTTGGTTAAGGCTTTGTTAAAGTCCATTTATTTACATAACCCTTTGCGATAAAGCTTTTAAACTTGGAACACTTGTTCACCGTCACAACCTTCACCTGTAGGCAAGAGAAAATAACTCTGTCAAGCATTTTGACAAAATTATGCCCCTTTTTAGCTCACCAGAGCAAAAAGTGCTCAGGGTGAGCTTTTGTGATTGCCTGATGTCTGTCGGCGTGCATAGTCCATCGTCAGTCCGTCGTGCGACGTCAGTTGTCAACAATTTTAACCTTTAAAAATATTCTCCTTTGAATCTACAGGGTTCTCAGCTTTCATCTTTGGCACATAGTATCATCTTTAGGTCCTCTACAAAAGTTTAAAAAGTTAAATTATGGCCCTGGGGTCAAAATTGGCCCCGCCCCAGGGGTGCCTTGTTAGGCATATTGTAATTAGACCAGTCTTCCCCAAATGTTTCCCTTTTTTTTTAAAAATCTAATTTCCTTTGTATGAATTGACTGGGATAAAGTGTATAAAGTGGGATAAAGTGTACTTAACCAATTGATATGGCCTCGGTGATCAGCTTCTGTGTAGGGGTTGTAAGGCATTACGAAATCCTCATCAAACAGCAAATGTTTTAGCTTGGATCTCTAAAATTAAACAAGAAATCTAAAATATTTTACATTAACTGTCTTAATCTCCATATCAAATCCCGATATTTTACACACACATTTACCAGAACAGAATCAAAGGAACCTGAAAATGATATGTATATCTGTAACTATGACAAACAAAATGTGTTTGTGCAACACTAATGCCCAAGGTTAGCATCATAACTCAGCGACCATGACCAGTGACAATGAGGTGTGACCTTGACCTGATGCCACCCAATTGATGCACTTTTATGTGATGCATTAATGTGCATGCACACCCAATATCAAGTCTCTATATCTACTAGTTCCAAAGTTAAAACAAATATTAACATTATGAAAAAATGACCTGGACCCGACACCACAAAAAGGATACAGCTTATTGAGATCCATATGTATGCCAAATATTATGTGTTATATTTACTGCTGCAATTATTAGGTCTCTATCGGTACTACTTCAGAAGTAATATCCAATATTTTAGTTGCAGCTAAAGTTAAGGAAAACTAAAACTATCACTGAAGGTGCAAGGACTTAAGTCCAATCAGGGGCAATAACTCTGAAATTCTTTGGAGGACTCACAAGACAATTTTGTCATGCACACCTACACTTCATTACAAAATGCATATCTTAAATTTCATTTAAATCCAATAAGAATTGTAGAAGTAGTTTGCATCACAAGATTTGTCCATGGACAAACCGACTCCTATATACCCCCTCTCAAACTTCGACCTCGGACTACACACCTCTACAAATTTAGCAGCTTCATGTGCACACCAAATATGAAGCCTATATGTCTACATGCTCAAAAGTTAAAGCCAATGTAATAGTTGCTGACAAACCGTCAGAACAAAAACCTGACCCCCGTATTGTTACCAGTGGCATTAAAAAATCATTTGGAGTTTAGAATACATTGTTTGAAAGGTAAAATATAGCAAATTTAAAAACTTCTCACCAAGCCTGCAGGACACAAATGTAAATTGATCTTGGAATGATACTTTTCATCTGGCAGGAAGGCAAACCAGTCCTCTAAAGTCTGACTATACTCTGGATACTGGGTAAGAAAAACAATACATTATTATAAATAATACAGTATAGGGCATTTTATCTGAGGTATGGATGGAAATTCAATTTGGATATGCTACTGTATTTTGAAATTAATTTCATATATGGTATCTTTTCAAACCCATTTCAAAATTGCTCTATGTAAATCAATATTTAAGAGCCTAGACACTATTGAATCTCTGAGCTCCCCAATTATCGACATGGAGTGGACATGATAAAAAATTAATTATGCCTGAACCTAATTTTCAAAAACTGTTGTCAATTTTGTGCCAATGAAGAGTTCATAAAGGTAAAAAAACACAAATATATAGGGAGAGACTCATTTTTAATAGTTGACTAGATACCTTATGCTCATGATTGTGATGTATATTAAAATGTCCCACGTTTTTTACACTTGACCCCGATTGTGACCTTGACCAATGAGATAGGAACCTGGTTCTTTTTCGTGACACATCGTCTCAATGTGGTAAACATTTGTATCGTGTTATTTTAAAATCCACTCATGAATGGGGACATGACAAAATTTCCCCATTTTTTACCTTTGACCCCTAATTGTGACCTTGACCCTTGAGATAGGAACCTGGAGACACATTATCTCAAGGTGTGAAACATTTGTGCCAAGTCATTTTGAAATCCACTTATGTATGCAAGAGTAGACAAGACAAAATGTCCCAAGTTTTGCGGACATGGCAAAATTTCCACATTTTTTACCTTTGACCCCAGACTGTGACCTTCACCTTTGAGATAGAAACATGGTTCTTTTTAACGACACATTGCTTTAAGGTGGTGAATATTTGTACACAGCTATTTTGAAATATACTCATGTATACCACTGTCCCCATTTTTTACCTTTGACCCCCCATTACGAACTTGATCTTTGAGATAGGAACCTGGTTCTTTTTCGCTACACATCATAGTGTGAATATTTATATGTAAGTTATTCTGAAATCCACTCATGTATGTAGGAGTTACACACAGTGGGACACAAACAAGGAACAGACAGACAGATTGGACGCACAGTGCAATTACTATATGCCTCCCTTTGGGGCCATAAAATGTGCCAAATTAATTTATAATACAATACATAGATGTGCAAGTTATGGACCAAACACAAAATTATCAACAACACAAGTTTGTGACCTTGTTTGTTTTTGCATATGACACATCATCTTGATAGGATGAATATCTTTGCTAAGTCTATCTGAAATCCATCCATGGATGTGAATGTTATGGACCATATACAAATGGAGAGGGATAAACAATATGCCCTTCCCTCATGAAATGGAATAAAAATGTTTTGTAGACTTTGAGCAAGAAAGGAACAACATTCACCGACTGGAAATACAATGACAATTTAAAACAAGAGGGCCAGAATGGCCCTGAAGCGCTCACCAGACAATCAGAGGAGAAGATTTTCAGAGTTTTAACTATGTTTCTATAGAAATCTAGCTAGCCCTGGGGTAGGGCCAATTTTGATCCAAAGGGCACAATCTAAATAACTCTTGTAGAGGACTTGAATGAGATGTTATGTGCCAATAATGAAAGCTGATATCCTTCCAGTTTCAGAGGAGAAGATTTTCAAAGGTTTCATAAGATGTTTCTATTGAAAACTAGCTACCCCTGGGGCAGGGCCAATTTTGACCCCAGGGACATAATTTATGTAACTTTTGTAGAGGACCTGAACATGATGCTATGTGCCAAATATGAAAGCTTTGAACCTTCAAGTTTCAGGAGAAGATTTTCAAAGTTTTCACTATATGTTTCTATTGAAAATTGGCTACCCCTGGGGCGGGGCCAATTTTGACCCAGGGGCATAATTTATATAACTTTAGTAGAGGACCTGAATATGACGCTATGTGCCAAATATGAAAGCTTAGAACCTTCCAGTTTCAGGGGAGAAGATTTTCAAAGTTTTCCCTATATGTTTCTATTGAAATCTAGCCACCCCTGGGGCGGGCCAATTTTGACCCCAGGGGCATTATTTATATAACTTTTGTAGAGGACCTGAATATGATACTATGTGCCAAAGATGAAAGCTGAGAACCTTCCAGTTTCAGGAGAAGAATTTCAAAGTTTTCCCTATGTGTTTCTATTGAACCTTGCCACCCCTGGGGCGGGGCCAATTTTGACCCCAATGGCATTATTTATATAACTTTTGTAGAGGACTTGAATATGATGCTATGTGCCAAATATCAAAGCTGAGAACCTTCCAGATTTAGAGGAGAAGAATTTCTAAGTTTTCCCTATATGTTTCTATCGAAACTTGCCACCCCTGGGGCGGGGCCAATTTTGACCCCAGAGGCATTATTTATATAACTTTTGTAGAGGACCTGAATATGATGCTATGTGCCAAAAATGAAAGCTGAGAACCTTCAAGTTTCAGAGGAGAAGATTTTCAAAGTTTTCCCTATATAATTCTATTGAAAACTAGCCGCTCATGGGGCAGGGCCAATTTTGACCCCACAGGCATTATTTATATAACTTTTGTAGAGGACCTGAATATGATGCTATGTGCCAAATATGAATGCTCAGAACCTTCCAGTTTCAGAGGAGAAGACTTTCAAAGTTTTACTATATAATTCTATTGAAAACAAAGCACCCCTGGGGCGGGGCCAATTTTGACCCCAGGGGCATAATCTATATAACTTTTGTAGAGGACCTAAATATGATGCTATGTGCCAAAGATGAAAGTTGAGAACCCTGTAGATTCAGAGGAGAAGATTTTTAAAGGTTCAAGTTGTTGACGACGAACGACGCACGCCGACGGATGACGGACAACTGGTGATCACAAAAGCTCACCCTGAGCACTTTGTGCTCTGGTGAGCTAAAAAGGCAATAAAAACATCATTACACTGCACACATGTTCAACAACATGCTTTACTAGCAAATCAAATTGCGGGTTGGAATATCCTTCGCATCCATTCCAATTGCAGCTCCTCTTTTTGTGGATATGTTCAACTACATGCAGTCTTATAGAGTTGGGGGACTCTTTCCTTTCGTTGCAGTTCTGCCATCCACACCTGTACACCTGAAATATATGTTCATTTGCGACTTTAAACTCCGGTGACATGTTTCTGGAGTGCTACTTATTGTTTTTTTCTAATGATTAAATTCCTGTAAATATTGCACTAGGATAGAGCAAGATTTTTTGCAGTTGAGTTGAGTTGGGTTTAAAGGCATCGCAACACAATATAGGTTATATGGCGCCTATTCAGGAGAAAATTTTCCGGATTCACATCTCATTTACATCGAGATAAAAAATATGGGGTATGGATCCAGAAACTTAGCACCTGCTAGACATGCAGAGTTGCAGAATATCCAGTTTACGTTAGACCCGAATTAGTTGCCTCTTACGACATGCATGGGATGGGCAGTGGTCCAATTCTTAAGCCATTTTGGCAGTAGCTACCCCGAAACCACAGGGGCTTTTTTGCAGTTAACTTCTGAAGAGGTTTCCAGGGTTCATACAGACTTTTGACACTCAAATTCCATGATTTTTCCATGACAAAAACATATTTTCAATGATATATGATATACGACTCCGGCAATGATTTTAAGCTTGCAAACTGAATTCTGTGTTAGAAATGAATGCTAAACACCAAGAACAAGTATTTATTTGTGTTTATGTAGGTATAGCGAGTATCCCAGTTTAATTTTTTGTTTATCTCTTGCCTCTTTTCCTTAACTGTTCTTCAGTCTTTGTACAGTTTGTTGTACAAATTGTGGATTATACCGACACATTGCTTTGCACGGCCGCAACATTTTCATGCTTTGTTCACCTCGACGAATCAGCGGTGCGTTCATTAGTGGCGACCGTATGCAACCAGTATTTAGCTACTAGGCCGAGAGGGAATCACATAATCTTACAATGTGTTACACACTCTTGGTGTGTATAAAACAAAGCATACAGACTAGTGGACTATGGTAAGGCCCTTGTTGCAACCGGTTTCTCACGTAAGCCATCACCGAACGCAGGGCAGATTTTCACCAATATCTGCACTAAAGCGTGCTTGGGTAGAATGTCATATTGCAGAAATTGAATTCCAGGTTTGAATCCCACGATGGGTCAAACACAAAAATTAAAATTGGTAGTAATTTATCCTCCTTTGTGCTCAGGATTTCAGGTAAGCATTATGACTGGCAACTGAGTGATCAACAAAGTTCCATGCCCTAAACTGACTTGGCACATTGATGAATTGGTTTGGAAAGTTGGCTTCTATGCAGATTCTCCTCTCTCTCTCTCTGGAATCCAAGTTATCTAACCCTCACCCTCAAGCACAACTAGACATCAATATCAATCATTACTCCTAGATAACATAGCACAGAATTAACATTAAATATCAAAATATGACTTAGAAAATACTAGGGAATAAAAAGGTTTTCAGATTCAGAAAGTTTACAGGCACAAAACTTGATTGCATGTCATAGTTATTACACAAAGAGCATAAATATTAGATGAAAAAAGAAACATGCAAATATTTGATTTCAATAAGATTTGAAAAACAAGAGGGCCAGAATGGCCCTGAAGCGCTCACCAGACAATCAGAGGAGAAGATTTTCAAAGTTTTCACTATATGTTTCTATAGAGAACTAGCCGGCCCTGGGGCGGGACAATTTTGACCCCAGGGGAATAATTTAGAACAACTTGTAGGGGACCTGAACATGATGCTATGAGCCAAATATGAAAGCTGAGATTAACCTTCCAGTTTCAGAGAAGAAGATTTTCAAAGTTTTCTCAATATGTTTCTATTGAAAACTGCCTACTACCCCTGTGGCAGGGCCAATTTTGACCCCAGGGTCATAATTTATATAACTTTGTAGAGGACCTGAACATGATGCGCTGTGCCAAATATGAAAGCTGAGAGCCTTCCAGTTTCAGAGAAGAAGATTTTCAAAGATTTCACTATTTGTTTCTATTGAAAACTGCCCACCCCTGGGGCGGGGCCAATTTTGACCCCGGGCCATACTTTATATAACTTTTGTAGAAGACCTGAACATGATGCTATGTGCCAAATATGAAAGCTGAGAACCTTCCTGTTTCAGAGGAAAAGATTTTCAAGGATTTCACTATTTGTTTCTATTGAAAACTACCCACCCCTGGGGCGGGGCCAATTTTGACCCAGGGGCCATAATTTACATAACTTTTGTAGAGGACCTGAACATGATGCTATGTGCCAAATATTAAAGCTGAGAGCCTTCCAGTTTCAGAGAAGAAGATTTTCAAAGATTTCACTATTTGTTTCTATTGAAAACTGCCCACCCCTGGGGTGGGGCCAACTTTGACCCCGGGGCCATACTTTATATAATTTTTGTAGAAAATCTGAACATGATGCTATGTGCCAAATATGAAAGCTGAAAACCATCCAGTTTCAGAGGAAAAGATTTTCAAGGATTTCACTATTTGTTTCTATTGAAACCTGCCCACCCCTGGGGCGGGGCCAATTTTGACCCCGGGGCCATAATTTATATAACTTTTGTAGAGGACCTGAACATGATGCTCTGTGCCAAATATGAAAGCTGAGAGCCTTCCAGTTTCAGAGGAGAAGATTTTCAAAGATTTCACTATTTGTTTCTTATATTGAAAACTGCCCACCCCTGGGGCGGGGCCAATTTTGACCCTGGGGCCATAATTTATATAACTTTTGTAGAGGACCTGAACATGATGCTATGTGCCAAAATTGAAAGCTGAGAGCCTTCCAGTTTCAGTGAAGAAGATTTTCAAAGTTTGCACTATATGATTCTATGGAAAACTGCCCACCCCTGGGGCGGGGCCAATTTTGACCCAGGGCCATAATTTATATAAATTTTGTAGAGGACCTGAACATGATGCTATGTGCCAATTATGAAAGCTGAGAAGCTTCTGGTTTCAGAGGAGAAGATTTTCAAAGTTTTACTATATGTTTCTATTGAAAACAAGGCACCCCTGGGGCGGGGTCAATTTTGACCCCAGGGGCATAATTTATATAACTTTTGTAGAGGACCTGAATATGATGCTATGTGCCAAAGATGAAAGTTGAGATCCCTGTAGATTCAGAGGAGAAGATTTTTAAAGGTTCAAATTGTTGATGACGGACGCCGAACGACGCACGCCGACGGACGACGGACAACGGGCGATCACAAAAGCTCACCCTGAGCACTTTGTGCTCTGGTGAGCTAAAAATACTGGAAAAAAAAAACACAAGTTCTAAGTACCGTTATGATCAGGTAGAAATGAAACAGATCTGGATAGTAAAAATTATAAATAACACAAAGCATAAACAAGAGGGCCATGATGGCTCTGATATCGCTCACCAGACAATCAGAGGAGAAGATTTTCAAAGTTTTCACTATGTTTCTATAGAAAACTTACCACCCCTGGGACAAGGCTTCATGGGCATAATTCATATATTTTCTGTAGAGGACCTCAAGATGATGATATGTGCCAATATGAAAGCTGAGAAATTCCAGTTTAAGAGGTGATTTCTAATTTGCACACAGTTTGGATTCTGATCTGGTGCATAATTATGTGAACTTCATATGTGGTTTGTAAAAGAGAGTTAATTGTAAGATTGATATGCACTAACCCTTTATTCCATAAATGTACCTTTGTATGCCTCTGTAATAGTCAATTTATGAAACCATTGTGATAAATAGAGCATTTGCCCCATAGGAGCAGATGCTCTATTTATCACAATGGTTTAAAATTTAAACAATTCTGAAATTTTCCTTTTCTCTAATTAATGCTCATTTTAGGTAGTTTTATTGAAAGAGGTAAGATCTAAAAATAGCCTATGAGGGAATGGGTTAAAAACTGTGTGAACAGACAGTAATTCTCAAGCAGGCAACACAACAGTGGACAGGAACTTGACCTCTTGCATAAGACTAAACCAGGCTATCTGCAGTCCAAGATAGAGGGGGGAAACTCTTAGACTGTAGAAGTCTACCGGTATTATAAAGTATAACCCACAGGACAGGGCAGGGCCAAATTTAACCTCAGAACTATGATATTTACAAAATTTATAAAGATATACTAAGTAAATAATATACACCAAATATCTAAGCTCTGGGACTTGTAATTTTTGACAAGAAGATTTTTAAAGCTTTCCCTATGCCTATAACTACTAAGTGAACCCAACACTCTGCTAGTGCTAAAGAAAACTTAAACAAGTTACAACAGTCTGCTTCAAAAAACTGGCCATCCCTGGGACGGGGCCAATTTTGACCCCAGGGGTATAATTTATAAAACTTTTGTAGAGAATGTGAATATGATGCTATGTGCCAAATATGAAACCTTCCAGTTTCAGATGAGAAGATTTTCAAAGTTTTCACTATATGTTTCTATTGAAAACTTGACACCCCTAGGGTGGGGCCAATTTTGACTCTATGGGCATAATTTATACAAATTTTGTAGTGGACCTACAGATGATGCTATGTGCCAAAGATGAAAGCTGAGAACCCTGTAGATTCAGAGGAGAAGACTTTTTAAAGGTTCAAATTGTTGACGAGGGACGACACACGACGACAGACATCAGGCAATCACAAAATCTCACCCTGAGCATTTTGTGCTATGGTGAGCTAAATAGCCTTTGTTCTACGCCTCTGTAATAGTCACTTTATGAAACCATTGTGATAAATAGAGCATTTGCTCCATAGGAGTAAATGCTCTATTTATCACAATGGTTTCAAATCTACACAATTCTGAAATTTTCCTTGTCTCTAATTAATGCTCCTTATCAGCAGATTGATTCAAAGAGGTAGGATCTGAAAAAAGCCTTTGTGATAAATAGAGCATTAATTTTGCTCCATAGGAGTAAATGCACTATTTATCACAATGGTTTCAAATCTACACAATTCTGAAATTTTCCTTTTCTCTAATTAACCCTTTCCCTCATATAAACATGTTTTCACGCATTTGCAAATAGAGTAGACCCAGATTTACCTCTTTGAATAAGCAGACAACATTTCTAACAGATGACAACCCTATCACTGCTTAGCGTGACTTGACCGAAATTAGCACACAGTTTGGATTCTGACGCATACCGGTATGTAACTTTATATGTGGTTTGTATAGGATTTAATTTACTCCTATTGAGCAAATGCTCTATTTATCACAATGGTTTGAAATCTACACAATTCTGAAATTTTCCTTTTCTCTAATTAATGCTCCTTATCAGTAGATTTATTCAAATAGGTAGGATCTGAAAAAAGCCTTTGTGATAAATAGAGCATTTGCTAACCATTGTGATAAATAGAGCATTTGCTCCATAGGAGTAAATGTTCTATTTATCACAATGATTTCAAATCTACACAACTCTGAAAATTTCCTTTTCTATAATTAATGCTCCTTATCAGTAGATTTTTTCAAAGAGATAGGATCTGAAAAAAGCCTTTGTGATAAATAGAGCATTTGCTCCATAGGAGTAAATGCTCTATTTATCACAATGGTTTCAAATCTACACAATTCTGAAATTTTCCTTTTCTCTAATTAATGCTCCTTATCAGTAGATTTATTCAAAGAGGTATAATAGTCACTTTATGAAACCATTGTGATAAATAGAGCATTTGCTCCAAGACAAGAAGATTTTTGAAGTTTTCCCCATGCCTAACCTAAGTGAGCCCAGCATTCTGCTACTTGTACAGAAAACAACAGTCAGCTAGAGAAAACTGGCCACCCCTGGGACCGTGGCGGGGCCAATTTTGACTCCAGGGACATAATTTATATAACTTTTGTAGAGGACCTATAGGTGATGCTATGTGCCAAAGATGAAAGCTGAGAACCCTGTAGATTCAGAGGAGAAGACTTTTAAAGGTTCAAATTGTTGACGACACACGCCGACAGACGACAGACATGAGGCGATCACAAAAGCTCACCCTGAGCACTTTGTGCTCTGGTGAGCTGAAAAGTTAAAAGTATAGGTCTTAAGTATTACCTTCATCTGTTGAACTTCTTTCAGAAATACCATGGTCCTCTCGTTCTGGTCCATCAATAGGCTCTTGTCCATCAACTTGTTCTGGTCGATCAACTGGCTCTGGTCCGTTAACACTGCACTGAGTACTCTGAATCTGAAACACATTACATTTACAATGCAGGTTGTCTTCTGGTAAAATAAGAATATAACTATAGTGTTTGTACTAAAAAAAATACATGAAAAATAGCATTACCTTCAGCTGTGACCTTGACCTACAACTGGCATGGTTCAAACATGGGTTCTGCACATACTCTCACTGAGGTCAGCACTAGACCAAAGTCAAATGAAACTACAGTGGTAAAGGAGATATACAGTGGACAAAAATTAAAAGGTTATCAAAGGTTCAAAATGATGATCTTCATCTGTAACCTTTCCCTTGAGCTTGCATGGTTCAAGCATGAGTGTATGTATAGGTACCGTACCGGTATATATCTAATATGTCGCTCTTTACATGCTTCTAACAAAAACTATGTATGTAAAATAACAAAAGGCAATAACTCCTAATCATGCAAAAGAGAGTGATGATTCTTGTGCACTGCACATCACCTCATCGAGAAGTATCTACCTATAAAGTTTCATGTTGATACCTATTACAGTTTTTGTGTTATGCTCCGGACAAAATTTAAGCATGAAAAATAACAAAGGGCAAATAACTCCTGATTTATGCAAAAGAGAGTGATGGTTCTTGTGCACTGCACTTTTCCTCATTGAGATCTATCTACCTATGATGTTTCAAGCTGAAACCTTTTATAGTTTTTGTGTTAAGCTCCGGACAAAATTTATGAAAAATAACAAAGGGCAATAACTCCTAAATTATGCAAAATAGAGCAATGCTTTTGTGCACTGCACTTTTCCCTATCAATATCTATCTACCTATGAAGTTTCATGCTGATACCCGTTATAGTTTTTGTGTTATGCTCCAGACAAAATTTAACTATGAATAATAACAAAGGGCAAATAACTCCTGAATTATGCAAAAGAGAGTGATGGTTTATGTGCACTGCACTTCTCCTCATCGATATCAATCTACCAATGAAGTTTCATGTTGATATCTATTACAGTTTTTGTCGTATGCTCCGGACAAAGTTATGATGGACTGATGGACGAACGGACAAAGCGGCGACTATATGCTCTCCCTTTGGGGAGCATAAAAATGGCAGTTGTCACAAACCATAGCCTCATAATCATGCAATTACTTATTCTTCTTTTCAGACCCTCATTTCATTTTACTTGTCTATACTTATTATTGTTTTCAGAGTAATAAGTGCACAAGTCCATAAACAAATATAAGTGGGCCAGATCCTATTATTCAGTTTCTTTAACAATTGAAACTGCATTTTTTTCTTGAAATTTTTCTATTCATTGTTGTTCCCGAATATAAAATCCATTTAAGTATCATACAAAATCAGATTCTACACATGTTTACACTCAGCTTTCACTATAAAGGATAACTTATGCTGGGGCTAGTTAACCCTTTCCCTCATAGAAACGTGTTTTCACGCATAAATTTGCAAACAGAGAAGACCCAGATCCAGAGCAAGTGCTCGATTTCACTAAAATCCCTATTCGGAAGCAAAGCTGACGCTTCTTTCTGGTAGATACTAATGAGAAATGATGAAATATTTTCAAAGGGAATCTTACATACCGGTGACATCGCATTTTATTGCCACAGATCCGATTAAATCTTTTCGGACAATTCCGAGGACCAGAAATGGCTACTTTCATTTTTAACGTGTGAAGCGCTCAGACGAATACATACTGGTTCCCCACTTCGCCGTGCACCATCACGAAGAAAGCAGGGTTCCATAATTTGAATGTTTACATAATTTACAAGTAATCAATTCAAATAGACGCTTGCTGGGCAAAATGGTGTAGTCTGTTAGCGTTGAAGTGTTGGAAGAGATATAATTGGATCTGTGGCAGTAGAATGCATTGTCACGGTATGTGAAATTCTTTTTGAACATGTTTCATCATTTCTCATCAGGATCTACCAAAACAGAGCGTTAGATTCGCTCCCGAATAGGGATTTTAGTGAAATCGAGCACTTTGTCGCCCACTATATCGTTTCCGAGTAAATAAAAAACACGGTTTTCTGAAGGCATTTGCCCTTCGTACTCGCTAAAACGGAGACAAAGTGTGGGTTTGGTACCAGCGTGTAGATAAAACATTTTTCTTTCTATATAATCTTTGTTTTGTGGGAAAATTCCCCTCCGGTTGAAAATAATTGCAGTTGAAGCGGAGCACCCGTGGATCGGATGGCCCGAGAGTTATTTGCCTTTCTCTTATATAGAATATATGAAATTTCAGCTTTGTCTTAAAACGCCCCAGGCTTTATTTTATCGGCCCCAATGAAATGTTCAATTTAGGGACATTTTAACATATTTTACACATATTTCATGAGCCCAACGCCTGTGAATCAGGACACCTGAAACAAAACCTCTCTCTACATGGTTAAAACTATCCATAGCATACACAAGTGTTTCAACGAATTTACAAACTAGAGCTATCACTAAAGGTGATGAATACCCCGCCGAGGACTAACGTCCAATCAGGGGCAGTAACTCTGAAATTATTGATAGGGCTTGCAACAGAGCGACAAATCGACCGACCCATAAACCAACAGACTGACTCCTATATACCCCTTCTCAAACTTCGTTTAAGGGGGTATAATAAACAGAAAAAAATGAACTAGATAAGGGGAAATTTAGAATTTAAAAAAATCGCGAAAACAGATGACGATGATAAACAAGAGCACCGCAAGACGGGGCAATATACGCCCGAAGGCTGTTCTATAAAATTATGTTGAAAATAAAGGAGGAGTTAGTTGCACAAGAAATTGCTACCCGAAACTATCAAAGGGTAATAACTCCAGAATGAAAAATTATATGAGAGTTATCTCACTGATATGCACAACTACACATCAATATCTATCATTCCTGAAAGTTTGAAGAAATTATGTTGAACAAGTTTGAAATAAGTGAATAAATATCCAAGATATGAGCATGGTAAGAACAGTGTACATAGCAATCATTTTCAGACTTTCAGACTTTTTTGAACTTTGGAAAAAAAGTCGAGAAAGTTTAAACCGAACGTGACATAAGTGCGTTTAACCTTTCACCTTCAAATATGACTGACCTTAAAGGTAATGATGTAGGTCTAGTTAGCTACAGCCAGGACACAAAATTTGCTAACGCTCTATTTGTGACCTTGACCTTGAAAGTTCACAATTGGGTTTTGTATGCAACACACCTTCAAGTGATACTGAAGTCCTATTTGTGACCTTGACCTTGAAAGTTCACAATTGGGTTTTGTACGCGACACACCTTCAAGTGATACTGAACATATGTGTGAAAGAATTTTGAAAATCGGAGAAAAAATGAGTAAGTTATAGCCAGGACACGAATTTGCTAACGGACGGACAGAATTGCTAACGCCCTATTTGTGACCTTGACCTTGAAAGTTCACCATTGGGTTTTGTACGCGACACACCTTCAAGTGATACTGAACATATGTGTGAAAGAATTTTGAAAATTGGTGAAAAGATGAGTAAGTTTTACCAAGGACACGAAAATTGCTAACGCCCTATTTGTGACCTTGACCTTGAAAGTTCACAATTGGGTTTTGTACGCGACACACCTTCAAGTGATACTGAACATTTGTGTGAAAGAATTTTGAAAATCGGAGAAAAAATGAGTAAGTTATAGCCAGGACACGAATTTGCTAACGGACGGACGGACAGAATTGCTAACGCCCTATTTGTGACATTGACCTTGAAAGTTCACCATTGGGTTTTGTACGCGACACACCTTCAAGTGATACTGAACATACGTGTGAAAGAATTTTGAAAATTGGTGAAAAGATGAGCAAGTTTTAGCAAGGACACGAAAATTGCTAACGCCCTATTTGTGACCTTGACCTTGAAAGTTCACAATTGGGTTTTGTACGCGACACACCTTCAAGTGATACTGAACATTTGTGTGAAAGAATTTTGAAAATCGGAGAAAAAATGAGTAAGTTATAGCCAGGACACGAATTTGCTAACGGACGGACGGACAGAATTGCTAACGCCCTATTTGTGACCTTGACCTTGAAAGTTCACCATTGGGTTTTGTACGCGACACACCTTCAAGTGATACTGAACATACGTGTGAAAGAATTTTGAAAATTGGTGAAAAGATGAGTAAGTTTTAGCAAGGACACGAAAATTGCTAACGCCCTATTTGTGACCTTGACCTTGAAAGTTCACAATTGGGTTTTGTACGCGACACACCTTCAAGTGATACTGAACATTTGTGTGAAAGAATTTTGAAAATCGGAGAAAAAATGAGTAAGTTATAGCCAGGACACGAATTTGCTAACGGACGGACGGACGGACAGACAGACAGACGGACACCCAGCCAGACGGCCAGACGATGGAGACCATAACATAATACGACCCTTCGGGCGTATAAAAATGGGGGGAAAACGTTGTTCAAAATCACAAATGAACGACCATAACGTCCACAAGACTATGCAAATGCAAAAACAGTGAGAATTAAAATTTCGTGAAACGTTTAACTGATTTAGAGGTGAAAATGCATGAAGCAATTATGCAAGACCTATACTCAGCCGGATCCGGGTAGGAAAGGACGGCACAAGTCACGTGAAAAACAAAATACGTCATACTGACGCATGCATGACGTCTTATCACTTTTATAAAAAAGATACTTTTTTAGGCACGATTACAGTGACATGTTTTAAATAACACAAACATTTATCATAAGAATTTTAAACAGAAATATAATATCTAACATAATACTTCTGACTTTTAATTAATTCCCGCCAATGTTCGTATCGATTCCGAAGACAAACGGGATGGGCATGCGCATTGAAATATTGTATTCCTAATATGGTATTTGCTGGCCGTGGACCAACAGGCCTCTGATAAACACGCCTTTTTACGCCTTTGCAAACAGAGTAAACGCAGATAAGACACGACTCCTACAGGAACCGTCTAGTCAGGGTCTGCTCTGTTTGCTTACAACGTTATATGTCTGATTCTACACTTTCTGTCATGGCTTAATTCCTCTGTTCATATCGCACTTATAGAATTTAATCTAATTAATATTAATGACGTCATATTTTCCTTCATGAACATTCAACAGGTAATTGGTTAAGCGCTAGTTATAGACCGGTTTCACTTAAAAACAGAACAACAAATGTATACAGTTAAACTGATCTTACAAACCCCACTATTTATTAATTAACAATAAAACATGTGTATGGTGTAAAGAGTTAACCATTTCCTTCATATAAACGAAATGTCACGTATTAGCAAGCACGGTAGACCCAGATAAAAACGGCTCTTATAGGAACGATTTTATCATGGTCTGCTATGTTTACTTATGAAATAATATAGACTTGATAGTTTTTGTCAAGACAAACACGTTCCTTGGAAAGTTTACAATATACAATTTGAGCTAATAGTCCTCCATGATGACATTACTTCTTGTATGAATATTGAACAGATTACGGGGTAATGCTAATCTTCACCTTTTGTAAACAAAATATACCATATATAGAAGCCTTATCGGGGTCTGTTTTGTTGGCATATGATAAAATATAGGTCTGATTCTACAATTCTGATATGATGAAAATAATATTGTGCATAGTGTCATTACAAAATAGTGAATTAATATCCATGGCGTCATTATTTCTTACCTGAATATTTATAAAGTAAATGATTAGATATAATTAATTACATGTAAATATAGAATGGAGTTTACCAGATCTATTTGCATCATGAAATAGAAAAAAAAATGTCTACTGTTATGACGTCATTATTTCTTACCAGGATATAAATGATTAGACTTTAAATGTATGCAGTCAATGAGCCTGTGATACTGTATAACTACAGTAGAGTCTGTCTTCAGTGCCCATAAAAACTGGTTCTAACTATGGGTCTGATTTAGGTTTACTCAATGAATATTCCTGTAAGAAATAATGACATCATGAAGAAAAATTAGACTATTTGTTATCGTAGTTCATGGACACAGGCGCTTGTGGTTGTGACAGAAACTATATACATGTACGTGTAATAATCTGTGGGCAGCGTGTTAACCATTTACTCCATAACACACGCACTTTTACGCCTTTGCAAACAGAGTAGACGCAGATCAACGGCTCCTATAGAAACCATCTGGCCAGGGTCTGCTCTGTTTGCTTATGAAATTATATGTTAGATTCCAGAGTTTCAGTCATGATATAAATTCCGTTGTTCATAATGCACTTAATAATTTATTCTAATTAATAATAATGATGTTATTTATTCTTATATGTCTATTCAACATGTAATTTGTTTATTATTAGTTATACAGATAATTGGCGGGGTACATGTATCTGACTTTTTATTCCCTGCTGAGGAAAATCATATTGCACGAGTAAGTATTCATATAAATATTAATTACATCATGCATAAAGTATTCATATAAAAAAAATAATGACATCATGAATAAAGCTAGTGTTCATATAAGAAATAATGACATCATACATAAAGCCAGTGTTCATATACAAATAATGACATCATACATAAAGCTAGTGTTCATATACAAATAATGACATCATACATAGAGCCAGTGTTCATATACAAATAATGACATCATACATAAAGCTAGTGTTCATATACAAATAATGACATCATACATAAAGCTAGTGTTCATATATACAAATAATGACATCATACATAAAGCTAGTGTTCATTTAAAAAATAATGGCATCATACATAATGTATTCATATAAGAAATAATGACGTCATGCATATATATTCCCCTCTCTAGATAATGACGTCATGCATATTTATTAACTGAATGTTTATAACAGTACATGTATACATGATGTTTTGGTTTAAGCAGAAACTGTAGACTCATGTCTATATTATACAATCAGCAAACACAACAGACTCTGAACAGACGGCTCATACAGGGGCCGTCTGATCTGGGTCTACTCTGTATGTAGATGCATAGAAAGGCGTATATATGGTATGGGTATATTCTGTTTGTAGATGCATAGAAATGCGAATATATGATATGGGTTTACTCTGTTTGTAGATGCGTAGAAAGGCGTATATATGATCTGTGTCTACTCTGTTTGTAGATGCGTAGAATGTCGTATATATGACCTGGGTCTACTCTGCTTGTAGACGCTTAGAAAGGCGTATATATAATCTGGGTCTATTCTGTTTGTAGACGCTTAGAAAGCGTATACATGATCTTGGTCTTCTCTGTAGATGTGTAGAAAGGCGTATATATTATCAGGGTCTACTCTGTTTGTAGACGCTTAGAAAGGCGTATATATGATCTGGGTCTACTCTGTTTGTAGATGCGTAGAAAGGCGTATATATGATATGGGTCTACTCCATTTGTAGATGCATAGAAAGGCGTATGATATATGATCTTAATCTACCTTGTAGATCTGTAGAAAGGCGTATATATTATCAGGGTATACTCTGATTGTAGATGCGTAGAAAGGTGTAAATATATGATCTGGGTCTACTATGTTTTTAGATGCGTAGAAAGGCGTCTATATGCTCTGGGTCTACTCTGTTTGTAGATGCGTAGTTCTAAAGGCGTATGAAGGGAAAACAAGGCTAGTGTTATGTGCTAATCTTAATAGAGTAATAAGGGTACACAAGTTATATTGTAAGATGACGTCAAGTTAATCATTTAGATCTACTCCATGAATATTCATGTAAGAAATAATGACACCATGTAGATTAATTAGATTATTTGTTATAATAGTTCAGGGACACAGGCGTTTGTGGTCTTGACAGAAACTATACATGTAATCATATCTATATTAGCCTGGAGGAGCAGAATTGCTGCTGGAGCAAAGGCAGCCGAGAAAAACCGTGTTGAAGAATCTCAGAGAAAACGTGCCATCCGCCCATATGTGCTCCACCTGTAGCAGAGCGTTTTACACACGCATTGGACTAACGAGCCACATGAGGACACATCGCACCTTGCCATCATAACCGGTACGGTCATCTTCGCCTAGCGATGGACGAACATCATCATCATAACATTGCAAACAGAACAGATCCGGATCAGACGACTCCTATGTGCGAACTATTGTTGATATCATAATGTTTGTACCCGGCTCACATTCCGATTGTTTTTGAAACGGAACTGTAGAAATATATCATTTAAAATATATTAAGCAGACGACATGTTACCATTTCACATAACAGTGCATCAACGCGTGAAACCTTTCCTTCTTTTTCGTTCTCATTTTGACATCTTTGCAAACAGACAAGACTAAGATCAGACGGCTCCTGTAGGATTTGCTCTCTTTGCTTTGCTTATGTAATTATAATAGATCTGACTTTACATTTTTTACCAGTATCAAATATTTATATGTTCATATTATGCCATCATACAAGCGAAGCTAATTAATATTCATAATGTCATTATTTCTAATATGAATATTCAACAGGGATCTCAAGCGCTAACTTTTGACACTGGCGAATCTGTGATCAGTTGTGTTAACAGTTTGGATCCAGATAAGACGTCTAGTATTCAGTTTGGATCCAGGTGAGACGCCGAGTATTCAGTTATGATCCAGATGAGACGCCAAGTATTCAGTTTGGATCCAGATGAGACGCCGAGTATTCAGTTATGATCCAGATGAAGCGCCGAGTATTGAGTTTGGATCCAGATCAAGCGCCGAGTATTCAGTTTGGATCCAGGTGAGACGCCGAGTATTCAGTGTGGATCCAGATGAGACGCCGAATATTCAGTTTGGATCCTGGTGAGACGCCGAGTATTCAGTTTTGATCCAGATGAGACAACGAGTAAACAGTTTGGATCCAGATATGACGCCGAGTGTGGATCGACAACGAGTAAACAGTTTGTCAGTTTGGATAAGACGCCAATTATTGCAAATTTTAACTTTTTGTTGTGTTTTTATTTTAAAAATTGATGTCATAAAATATTATCTTGTTCGGCGTTCTAATTTTGTCTTCTCATTTGGAAATAATCTAACGTTGGCTCAACAAGCAACGACTGATTTGGGTGTACTGTTTATTAGTTAATTTGACATCAACAATACTAAATCGAATAAAAGAAAATTAATTAGAAACCAAAATGTTGATGAAAAGTCAAAGTAATCCACTAGCATTCTCATTACAATCATGGCATTAAAATGCCATCGTCCCAATAGTAATTTACAAGTTGTCATAATGTGAAGCGGGGAACCAGATTAAATTATGACGACAGACGGCGCTACGATAACAAGCGAAAACAATAACCGCTCCCTTTGCATCGAGGACCCGGGAATAGCACTCGGAACACCCCGGCTATTTCAATCGAGTATATCTATACCTAGGCGAGATGTCGAGTTATTTGGCGTCTTGTCAATATCTAAACTGTTTAGCACTAGATTAGACCAGAAAGTAGGAAAAACGCAAAGAAAATGGAAAACTAAACAGCCTGACACAGTTTCATCTACACATGGTACGAAACTCTGTCTAAATAGACCATAATTGATTATGTTTCGGGTGTGTTGCGCTTCCAGAACGTTGTGATCTGGGTCTACACTGTTTGTAAATGCTTGAAAACACGTTAATATGAAGGAAAGGGTTAAACTGAACGGACCCAATGTATCAACACTGCTATCTAGCATTTGACATCAGTTGATCAGGGTCAGCTCAGTGTGCTTTAAATAACTCTATGCATGCTAGAGGTGAAACCACAGGGATAAGACCCGTTTGAGTCATTATATGTTTTACCCCTGTGGTAGTCTCATTAATGACCCGTAAGACAGCATGCTAATTTTGTGACACAGATGCCGTCTGTCGGGATAGCGCTAAACCCGAAAGTAGCTCGATATCACCATTTAGAGTACACAGATGTGAACTAACTCCTGTGGGTGAAACGTGATTACCTATGCAAACAGCTTGGATCCAGATGATACACCACATAATGCAGCGTCTCATCAGAAATTTTATTTTTAGAATTGAAGCAGAAGACAATTGTTGCAGACAAAAAAAGTTTGGTTTATAATTTATATAGAAGAATCTGTAGACTTATATCTATATCATATCACAAGCAAACAGGACAGACCCTGATCTGGATCTACTCTGTTTGCAAAGGCATATTTATGGAGGAAAAGGTCAAAAGTAGAACTAGAGGTCAAAATGCAGCAGGAATCGTTAGAAAATACCTCATTTTTTCAATTATATTTCTGCAGATTTTGAAAACAACACTTCATATTAAAATAAAATCAAAAAGTTTAGTTGCCAATGGCTATTCTGGCTACTATTATTTAAAAAACAGCTAATATCCTCTAGGAGCCGTCTGATCTGGGTCTACTCTGTTTGCTTATGGAATTTGAAATATCTATTTGTTTAGTTTCTAAAATTACTACAGTACAATGCTCCACAATCCATATATCATTATAACTAATTTATCCATAAATATTCAGTAGGTATTAAAATTTGAAATAAATATAGAACAGGGACATGTGAGCAGATCTCTTTAATTTGTCCTGTTAAATTTATAGCTGTACTTGTAGAGACATGTACAACAGGACAAGTGGAATTATATATCCCATTCAATGTGTTCATTATCAACAATATATTTTTCATTTCAGTGTCAGCAATTGTGGACAACTGGATTCTCTTTATGGGTGTATTGGCTCTATAATTTTGAAATTGCTTAAATTTGATGCTGTTTCATTGTTATGGAGATGTTATACCTTGGCTTTTATCATATTAAACATCTGGAGGATTGAGTAATGCTCTTAATACAAGCTGGAGGACAATTCATATGCTTTTCCACTGAAAAGGTCATCTTCATTTCAACACCAGGGGTAAACACAAATGTGTTGGTGGAATTGATAGGGGTTCAACACCCTTTGGACTTAAAAAGGTACCAGAGATCATGCTGCATATTTTAAGCAGTATTTTTACATCTTGCTCAATTTCAGAGACATCATGGGTGATGGAGACTTTTTTAGGGTCAGCAACTGTGTTGTATACTAAAGACAACTCATTCTTCCTCCCAAACTGTCATTTTAGACAGGGCTATCCTCATTTTTGAATATTAACCCCACTAATGCGACCACCTAAAAGAGGTACAATTCTGGGTTCTAGATGCAGTTGGTATCTTAATGCAGGACAAAAGTAATGCAGAAAGATTTCTGCTTTACTTTTGTCCTACATTAAGCAACCACCTGCTTATAAAGACATCATTGTTTATTTATTAAGTGGTCGCATTAGAGGGGTTTTTCTGTATCGACATTTTGAAAACCAACATAACATATATAAATTGATGTTTTATTACTTTTGATACAAATACTATTGACACTATACATACAATTGTCGAAGCATGTGATTTGTATTTTGGTCCAGAGGCCTTGTATTGCAAATAAACTATTGTCATTGCCATTGGAAGGCAGGTGGTAGCTATAATGAAATATGGAATAAGATGTTTCTACATGTTCTACCATGATGGAAAAGTCCACTGTCAAGGTTCCATCATAGAAATTCTGTTATTGAATATTCATGAGGTTCTGATTTTTTTAACAAATAAATATCCCTGAAGGGAAGGGTTGAAAACATCAGTCTCTATTATATCTTTAAAAAATGGACAATGATTTGGGAAAAGGGTCCTTATTGCAATGAAAACAATGAATATCAGAATCAGCTTCTAGGGATTTTACCCTTTCCTTCATATACTGATATTTGCCTTTTCACACAATTGCTAACAGAGTAGACCGAGATGATGCCAGATCAGACGGCTCCTATAGCAGCTATCTGACCTAGGTCTGTTCTGTTTGCTATATGAATATGATAGGTCTATTTCTTCACCTGTTAAATTGACTAAATAGTTGCTAAGCAAAGAATTCATAAATGGTGAATACTGATTAGTCTCTTCTGTTTTGTGTGAATATGCAGAATACTGCTATGAAACCACAAACTTGAAACTTCTTAACAGCTATGTAATTAAAAATAGTATCTTTGCATACATCTTTCAAACTTTCAAACAACACTTTCAAAGCATCTTGTTTTTCTGTGCATTAATCAATACTGAACCCTTTTAAACATTTCCTTTGTATATTAAATGCTTTTTGACGCATTTGCAAACAGAGTAGACCTAGATCATAAGGCTCCTGTAGGAACCATCTGATCAGGGTCTGCACCGTTTGCTTCAGTGAAAGTACAATACATGTGACTTGTACCAATACTAAAACATCCTGTGTACATATATGCCATTATAAAAAAATTCAGTTCATCACAAATATTTATATCATACGTACACTTGAGGTTTTGGTATTGGTAGAAACTGTACGGTTAAATGAATTACAATTTCATAACAGACCATGATCAAACTACCCGAACAGGAGCCATTAAATGCAAAGGCATGAAAAAGCATTTGTATAAAGGAAAGGGCTAATATTTATATATCATTATTCCTTACATAAATATTCAACAGTGAAAATAATAAACACTTAATACTATATATACTTTACCAATTAATAATGTAAGAAAATAATCTTGAGAAAAACTGAAAGTCTAGCTTGCTGCACAACTCAAAGGGTACATTAATGAAGAAAAATGGCAAATTATACATGCAAAGAGAATAGGTGATGTGAGAAATCAGTATTACATAAATACCAGTATCTTAAGATAACTCTTCTTAAAAAATAAGGGTTGATGTCTATCATGAGTTTTGACTTTGAGATAGTACTCAAACAGCTGAATGGCCAAATCAGACTTGAGCCAAAATTTGGCAAATCTAATGCATGAGCACAATATTCAACTGTTAACCCTTTACTAATTAAATAAACCTTTGGTAGTTTGCAAACAGAGTAGACCTGGATCAGACAGCTCCTGTAGGAGCAGTCTGATCAGGGTCGGCTGACTCAGCTCTGTTTGCTTTCAAACTCTTTTCGTCATATGAACGCTTTTTCTGGCTTTGCCGTCTGATCAGGGTCTGCTGTGTGCTTTTGACATGTTATAGAACAGCAAAAATGTCCTGTGTACATGTGCTATTATAACAATTAAGCTAATTAATATTCATAATGTCATTATTTCTTACATGAATATTCATGGATTAAAGTGTTATAAAAGGTTTTATATATGTATTAAAACAAATTACCAAATAAATCATTGTGTTTCTAACCCTTTGATCCATGAAATGACATCATTAATTATTCATATTGGCTAACACAGGAAAGTGTGGCCATGGCATGTTATTCCATGAGCAAAAGAAGCAGACCCCGATCAAACAGCATCCACATCTTTCTGATATGGGTATACTCTTTTAGCAAAGGCATATCCATTGAACAAAATATTAGAGGGACAATCAAAAATGATTAAAAAGATATTCAGCCTTTATATATCAAATTCAGTCCAGTTCGTCTCCCATAAAATGTTATTGTTAACCCTTTACTCCATGAATACGCCTTTCTACACCTTCTGATCATGGTATGTTCTGCTTTCTTACGACATTCGTACATATAATAAAGGTCTGACTCTATAGTTTCTGCTATGGCCATGTCAACTTTCATTTTACATTTAACTGAGCATCATCTACGGGATGATCCAGCAAACGTCGGCTGCTTGTATCCAAAGTAGTTCACTAGGTTCCTTTTAAAGCTTATTTGTTGCTCATTATTACAAGTTTTTAGCACAGCTTCTGATAGTCTTTTTGATAAGATTAACTCCCAAGTTGTTGAAAGACATCAAACTTCAGAGTCCTGACCAGCATGTCCAACATATTGTATTCCCCGGTCTTGAATCACCATCATACTGTCTTTGGCTCAATTTCTTTGCAATGAACTGGTACATAATGATTTACACGTATCCTAACTTTCTGCATGCATGTATGTCAAGTGAAAGTCCCATCATAATACAGATGACACTGCTTTGAGAATTCATACATGTTCAACCCTGACCATACAATACTTTACTCCACAATTGTTCATATAATAAATGAAGGCATCTTGAATATAACAAGAAATGAAGGCATCTTTAATATAAAAAGGTCAATTTTAAAATGGCACTATTGACTCATGAAATTGTAGCCAGGTAGAAATTATGGGGAAATAAGTTGATAGGCTTTACTGTGTGGCTTGGTAGCTCAGTTGGTAGAGTGTTGGCATAGTAAGTCAGAGGCCCTGGGTTCGACTCCAGTCGAGTCACAACTTTTTCACCATGTTACATTTGGCGCCCAACGTAAATAACCCATAAGGTGATTTATATGAAGATAATATGAAGATTATACTTGTACATGTATATGAAGATAATGTGTAATAATAAGACACTCGTGGAGTGTTCTTTGAGTAAGAATTCGGGACGAATTCTTGTGTAGAGTGGGTGTGTGTAGCCGGGTAGAGATTATGGTGAAATAAGTTGATAGGCTTTACTGTGTGGCTTAGTAGCTCAATCGGTAGAGTTTTGGCATGGTAAGCCAGAGGCCCTGGGTTCGAGTCCCAGTCGAGTCACAACATTTTCACCATGCTACAAAATTTTAGCCAGAATCAGATCCACAAGGGGCCATTTCGTGGATCTACATGGTCAAACAAGTAAAACAAAAATGATTGGGTCGATTTAGTGTTATATAATATAACACTACTAGACCCAATCATGTTTTTCGACTTTATAGACCATGTAGACCCACGAAATTGCCCCCTGTGATCATCAGATGTATATTATTCCACAAACAAATACAACACGTCCAACCCCAATTAGATTGTTCCTATATGTGCAGTCTGATCTGGATCTACTCTGTTTACAAAGTCATAGAAACGAGTCTTTGTGGAAGAAAAGGGTTATTTAAAAGGAGATTAAAGGCAATTTCTCAAACAGTTTGGATGTTGCATAATGAGGCATTTAATTTACACACAAATTGATAGCCATGGTCGGAGAACCTTAAATTCAATATTACATTCAACATCGCTTAACCCTTTACTCCATGAGTATTCATGTAAAAAAAAAATGGCATCATGAATATTAAAAAATCAATTTTAAAAATGGCCCAATTAGAGCAATTAAAATTGCAGCCAAAGTAGAAATTACAGAATCAAATCTATGTTATTCCACAAGCAAACAAAACGGACAATAATATGATTGTGCCTATAGGAGTGGTCTGAATCTGGGTCTACTCTGTTTGCAAATGCATAGAAAGGCGTATTCAAAGGAACGGGTTAAAGGTAATTTGGCAAACGGTTTGGATCATGATCAGACGTGACACACGTGTTGATAGTCCCTGTCGGATTACCTTAAATTCAATATTGCGTGTTAGGCCTTTGTCCATTGAAGAAAATTTAAATGGCTATCATGGTAATCAACAATGCATGATGTTAAAAACAAATAGTACTTTGACGAAACCACCAACACCCCACAACTCAAACCGGGCCGGCGTTCACCACCACTTCCATTTACAAGTGTGAAAACGCTTTCCTCCAATATAAATGTATTTTAGACGAAACGTCAAGATTTCATTAAATACATAAATTAAGTTGACGATCTGATAGTTATTCAAAGGTCCGTAACATAGTCCGAAGAGTCCTTGGTCCGAAATGTCTCAGAACTGGCAAATTAATAGGTCTATCTACAGTAAAATTTCTATATGTATATATACTGAGTCATACTTTTCTAATGGGCGGCTGTCCATTTTGGGAGCTGTTGCAGTTGTTCCAATCAAACGCGCGGAGTAACTGTTTAAGCCGCACACCGTTTATAAGGGAGCAGTCCATCATTTTCTAAATTGTAGGAGTTGCGTCCCCTATGTTAAAAGGGCCCATTGCTGCGCAAGAATTAGAGCGCAGACAATGACATTCACATTCTCAGTGCAATTAGTAAATTGTAATTTGACTTTTTAATTACTAAAATTGAATTATCAACGTAAGATTGAAATAAATTAATCAAATTTACAGACAGAATTAGGAATAATAATTGCAAATTGAGGATATGATATTTGAACCGTTATATAAATATTTGAATGAAAAATATTAGATCTCACGATAAAAGACAAATTCTTAAATATCATTTAAAATGGTGTAAACAACATTACAACAAAAGTGTGCCAATTAACTCTTTATTACATAAAACGTAAATGTAAAAACGAAAATGCGATTAGAATGTGCATGTTTAATTAACAACAAACCCAAGGAATGAAATAAGCAAATGGAATAACTATGTTGAAATAGCAATAAGCCTACTGAAATATCAATAAGCATAATGAATGAACAATAAGCATAATGAATGAAATGGCGGATATCCCCTTCCATACAGATGGCTCCTATATGATCCGTCTAATCAGGGTCTGGTCTGTTTGCTTTTGTCATGGTATATACTTGATTCTACATTTTTTTTGTCATGGCAAGTGAAAAGTTTATATTTTAAAAATTGAGCTTATAAATATTCATGATGTCATTACATGTATTTCTTACTAGAGTATTGGACAGAGAAAGGGATAATTCCTTTGAAATGCAGCAGCGTGTTCAAACCATAATTGGACACAAAAATCGACCCATTAACATTTTCACAAGGTTAGTGATGTTAGAATATAATGGCAGTTTAAAGGTTTGATAAAAACACCCTCGTTCTTATCCGTGGGGTTGAATGATGAGGATCATATACGACTTTATTGCATGATATTCTAATTATAATAAAAACTCGGTGACTAGAACTCTCAAACAAGTATTATTACTAGTCCTTAAGATCAATTGCAGTTTAATGCTGAAGAGGCTTCCTGCATGACTCTCATCCTGAATTAAGGAGCCATCTGCCCGAAACGCTCTCAATTCCTCTGTACTAAAATTGCGAGTTAACGAGGTTTAACTGTACGCTACATGGTTTTAACTGTGACACGTAAATAATTGTACCCGTTGGAGACTATGTAATATTTCTGTTACACGTACAAAAGTGTGGTTTTAATCCTTTACCATTTTCGCGCCTTTTCAAACAATGTAGACCCAGATCAAAATGTACATGAACTCTCTGATCAGGTCTGAATCTGTATACATCTGAATATACAGTGTCGGTGTTGGTCAAAAAGAAAATCCCTGCTTTCATCAGTCATTCAGGTAATCAATAGTCATGTTCTAAATATTAAGTCGATTCGATGAAATCGCTAGGCCTTTACTCCACTGGTATTTATAACACACTCAACCTATTATGAACAATGCTTAACTCTAATATATAAAACGAATGAATACATGCACATACGTATGCCAGCTGGTATGGAAAAAGAGCTCAGATATTCTTAAAGCACACATAGCAGTTTGTATAGGGGTTGTCTGATAAGGGTCTACTCTATCTACAAAGGCATAAAATGTGTTTTCATGGAGAGAAGAGTTACAAATGTACAATGTCGACAATACAGTAAACATCGGTAATTAGAACTTACAGAAAACTAACTGAGGACGTTTTAGATAATTGATTGAGTATTAGAGTTAATAGTCTGTTTTTAAACAGGCAGTGTAGCAGTGATGTAGAAATCTCTCAAGGTAGCTTTCTGCACAATTTTCACCCGTTACTAAGTTACCGCTTTTCTTAACCCTTTACTCCAAATATACACATTTCTACGCCTTTGCAGACTAAGTAGATCCAGATTAGACGGTTTCTACATGAGCCAACTAATGAGGGTCTGCTCTGTTTGCGGACGGAATGAAACAGCTCTGATTCTTCAATTTTGCCTAGGCCAACATGCACTTTCTCACATGTGTACGAGTACATATGTCATTATAAAATGATAACACATCATCTAATTAATATTCATGACGTCATTTCTTACATGAATATTTATAGAGAAAAGGGTTAAATACCGACATAAATACCTACTTCAGCTTTTACTCCATGAATGTTCATGTATTAAATATTGACACCGTGAATATTGATTAGATTTTAATTGTTATAATACAATTATTTGACATAGACAATTATAGCCATAGTAGAAACGGTAAAATAACACTCATATATTATATCGTAAGCAAACAGAGCCAGATCCTGATCAGTAGGTTGCAATAAGAGCCGTCTGACCTTGGTCTACGCTGTTTGCAAAAAGTCGAAAGGTGTATTTATGGCGCTGGGTGTTACGTGTTCGTATTGGTTAGAAATTACGATATTTTATTGTTTGATCAACTTTACGATCTACGGTGAAACACATACTATGAATACTTTGAGCATATATTTAGATGTTGATTAAAGAAAACACTACTTTAAATTGGACATTTGGTAAAGAAAAGTTTAGATTGTTATATCGTACGCAAACAGAGCAGACCCTGCTTAGACGGCAATAGACGCCCACTATAGGAGTTGTTTGATCTGGGTCTACTCTGTTTGCAAAAATGTAGAAATGCATATTTATGGAGTAAAGGGTTAAAGTAAAGACCACTTTAAATATAAGTTTGGGAAAGAAGAGTTTAGATTGTTTTAGCCAGGTGGATACATAACCCTTACTCAATGCATATTTGTGTTAGAAATCATGACGTTACGAACATTAATTAGTTGTTTTTATAATGTCGGGTGAATACAGTATGTTTTTTGACAGGACATAGATTGCAGAATTAGATATAATTATATTATCCATTAAGCAAACACAGTAGACCCTGATCAGACAGCTCCAATAAGTGTCTACTCTTATTGCAAAGGCAAATAAAGGCGTATTTATGGAGCAAAGGGTTGATTGACACTCGCATCTGCAAGCAGTGTATACCCAGAAGAGATTTCTTCCGGAGGAGCCCATGATCAGGGTCGGAACTGTTTTCTTTAAATTCTTACAAAATACATGTATACCCTATCATTTACCAATAATGGACCGTGCCACTTTGAACTCAGCACTCGCGGGATATGTCTATCATCATTCGCTTCTTCATAATCTCATCATTATCATCATCACCAACTACATGTAGAACGCAATCAGAAAGTTTCGTTGCCTACGCCGTCAGCATTGGTTCAGTTTATATTTTCATGTTACGTTGACCAATACATTTGTAACAATCAGTCAGTCACAAGGGGGCGGGAAAAAGAAGGTGTTTCTCTAAAAAATGCACAATAAATACGCCTTATTAATTATTAGAACGTTAACTTCACATAATGAATAAATTTAAAACAACAATTCGCTGTTCAAATTTAGACAATGAACGAGTCACAAACTTTTAATTCCTTACTTCCACTCGGAATATCTCAGCTAGTCTCTATATTCCGAACACTGACGGAACGAATTCTTATCTATAAGAATTCCTATGTACGTAGAGGGGTATAATTGTATCACTCTGCGCATTTTCCTGCTGAAGAAACAGGCTATTCGGTAACAACCTTTGACAAGTAGTATCTAGCACATGATGGAGACCCCGATCAGAGCTCTCCGTATCCCTTACAACACTGAATGTTCAAATGGGCTATTCCAAAACTCAAACATGTCAAACTTATGGTGAATATTTAGGGGTTTTTTCTAAAGAAAAGAGCAACCCTGCAAATAGTGCAGACTCTGATGAGAGGGCGGCTCTTGGATCCCTCTCATCTGGGTCTACACAGGTTTTTTGGGTTTTTTTTTCCAAATGCTTTATTCTCCCCGTCATAGATATATTAGGGTCGGGGAGTACCATCCCTCATCATACCTTACAATGATTATTGTAGGTTAGAAGCATTGTGTCATGTTTATGGTAAGTATAATAGTTACATAAATTAACAATAACAGGAAAAGACAATTTTAACAATGCCGTTTAGGAAAAAAGTATTGCTGATATTTATACTACCATATTTCTGAAAGGGAAAAAGTATGCATTTGATAATATATATATTAAAGAAAAAACACAGAAAAACACGGTTCCAAAAAGAAAAAACAACAACAAAAACATGCTTGATGCGGTTCTCTCATTTCAACAAATTTTCGATTTTATGTTGTTTTCTTTTTTATATAAAAAATATACAGGAAATAATTATAATTGCCCAGGCCGTTTTACTTTTTAGCTATTGTAGTATATAAGGATGAATTATTCATAAAAGATAATAATATTTTGACCATCTTTGATCAAACTGTTCAAGATAATTATCCCTTGTTGCTATGCATTTCAGAGCTGTATATTTAGCTATTATTTTGTTTTTAATGATATTATTGAGAGTTTTCCTTTCCTTTTTTTGGTCAAACATATATAGTACTTTGTCTCTAGTAGAATAGTCATGTCAGCCATTGAATAGGAATTATTTAAATTGAATAGGTACATGTATATCTTCTCATTATATAATTGACACATTTTGCTAATTTCAACCACTGCTGAACTTTTGTTAAAAATAATTCTGTTTCTGGACATGACCAAAGCATATGTTGAATTGTTTCTATTTCACCGCAAACTCTGCTGTTAGGATTGTCTAAGATTTTGATATTATAATGGTATTTCTGTGTAGGAAGAATTCTATGGTTTATTCGATACTGAAACCACCCAATTTCTGTACTGAAGTTGTATTTAAATATGGCATTGTATATGTCTTTCCAATCATTATCTTCTATCTGAAAAAAAGACTGGTTCTACCTTGTCACTGCAGTAGGTTTTTCATTATTTTTGTTCAGTATGTTATATAAATGAGCTGAACCTTTTGATTGTTTTAGTAGTATTAAAGCATTTGATTGGTCTAGACGGTTTACAAAGGACATTAGTGACTCGTTCCTGAGATTTAACTGTAAGGGTTAATATAGATCTAATGTGGGGCTGTACTGCTTGTGACATATCACGTAAACATAAAGTGTAGTCCCGTACTAGAGAGCTCCCTAAAGAGTCAACTGATCTTTGTCTATATTGTTTTCTGATCTTTGTCTATACTCTGATCTTTGTCTATACTCTGATCTTTGTCTATACTGTTTTCTGATCTTTGTCTATCTTTGTCTATACTGTTTTCTGATCTTTTCTATACTGTTTCTGATATCGCTTTCGATGACAGTGTACGAGGTCATTGTAAAATCGTACATCGTGGGAGTTTTAAACATGACCCATTATATCCGGGCCCAGATAATCGTCATAACCCTTTCCCTGTTATATATTCATGTAAGAAATAATGACGTCATGAATATTAGTAAGATTATTTTTTATAGTGGTATAAGAATACTGGACATTTTGGTTCATGTAGAAGCTTTATTGTACCATATAAGCAAGCAGAGCATATGCCCAGGTCGACAGTGTATCTAGCATGACTAGTCATCAGGTAACAGTTACATCTGACGTGATTAGTCATCAGGTAATAGGTTATATCTGACATGCATAGCCATCAGATAACATGTTATATCTGACATGATTTGTCATCATGTAACATGTTATATCTGACATGAATAGTCATCAGGTAACAGTTTACATCTGGCATAATTAGTCATCAGGTAACAGGTTATATCTGACATAAGTCATGAGATAACAGGTTATATCTGACATTAGTCATCATATAACATGCTATATCTGACATGATTAGTCATCAGATAACATGTTATATCTGACATGATTAGTCCTCAGGTAGCGGGTTATATCTGACATTAGTCTGCCCTGTTAACATAAGATTATATAGGGTTTGCAATGGTCAAATATACATGCTTGAGTGTGTCATTATAAAAATGCAGCTAGCTGGTATGCATGACGTCATTATTTGGTTTAGAGGTATTAAGGGTGTTAAAGGGAGAGAACTCGATACTCTTAATGTAATTATGTTATATCAGTTATCTTAGCACGCTAACGACAATTTTGTGTATGAGAAATGTTGTGGTATCCAGATCAGATTCCAGGCACATCTATCGGGCTCCAAATTGTGTAACAGTTTGATCATTGTCTGTTTTATGGAAAGTGCATGGGAGAAAAACAATGGAAATTATCCATTTTAAGACTTTATGATAACTTTTGCAGTCACTAAGTACGTAGCCTGCAGAGAGTAAACACAATAGACACAAAAGGTGTCAGTGTTGACACAATATTATAAATACATGTATAATATATTGTATATACATACTGTTGTAGCCTTTTACTCCATAAATACGTCCTCTCACGTCTCTACAAACATAGTCTGTTCTGTTTGAGTATCACATAATATAGGTATGATTCAACTGTTTCTACTATGGCGACCCTAATAACATTTGCAAACAGGTTGGATCCAGATGAGATGCAAAGTAACTCGGTCTCTCATCAAGATAGAAGTTAGTCAGTATTGTCTTGGCGCCCTTTGACATTAGACCAGTACCTTCTCATAAGTGTAAGCTTGGCCGCCCTTTGACATTAGACCAGTAGCTTCTCATAAGTGTAAGCTTGGGCGCCCTTTGACATTAGACCAGTAGCTTCTCATAAGTTTAAGCTTGGGCGCCCTTTGACATTAGACCAGTAGCTTCTCATAAGTGTAAGCTTGGACGCCCTTTGACATTAGACCAATTGTTTCTCATAAGTGTGAGCTTGTGCACCATTTGACATTAGACCAAAAGTTTCTGATAAATGTGAGATTATGCACGCGTTGACATTAGGTCAGTAGTTTCTCATAAGACACTGGACCAGTAGTTTATCATAAGTGTGAGCGTGTTCACCCTTTGACATTATACCAGTAGTTTCTGAAAAGTGTGAGCTTGCACACTTTGACATAAGACCAACAGCTTCTCATAAGTGTGAGCTTGAGCACCCTTTGAAATTAGACCAATAGTTTGGCATTAGACCAGTAGCTTGACATTAGACCAGTAGTTGGCATTAGATCAGTAGTTTCTCATAAGCGTGAGGCTGGGCGCCCTTTGACATTAGGTCAGTAGTTTATCATAAGAGTGAGCTTGGACGCCCCTTGATATTAGGTCAGTAGTTTATCATAAGAGTGAGCTTGGGTGCCCTTTGACATTAGACACATAGTTTATCATAAGTGTGAGCTTGGACGCTCTTTGGCATTAGACACATAGTTTCTCAGTTAGTCAGTAGTGTCTTAATGCCTTTGACATTAGACCAGTAGCTTCTCATAAGTGTGAGCTTGGGCGCCCTTTGACATTTGACTAACAGTTTCTAATACGTGTGAGCTTGTGCACCCTTTGACATTAGACCATTAGTTTCTGATAAATGTGAGATTGTGCATGCTTTGACATTAGGTCAGTAGTTTCTCATAAGACATTATACCAGTAGTTTCTAAAAAGTGTGAGCTTGTGCACCCTTTGACATTATACCAGTAGTTTCTCATAAGTGTGAGCTTGTGCACCCTTTGAAATTAGACCAGTAGTTTCTCATAAGTGTGAGTTTAGGCGCCCTTTGGCATTAGACCAATAGTTTGGCATTAGACCAGTAGCTTGACATTAGACCAGTAGTTTGGCATTATATCAGTAGTTTCTCATAAGCGTGTGACTGGGCGCCCTTTGACATTAGACCAGTAGTTTATCATAAGTGTGAGCTTGAACGCCCTTTGACATTAGACCAATAGTTTATCATAAGTGTGAGCTTCGACGCCCTTTGACATTAGACACATAGTTTCTCATAAGTGTGAGATTGGTCTCCCCCTTAGCCGGTTTAAACCCACAGTGAACATTGTAACTTACCGTTCCAAGGAGATACTTCCATCATCCCCTTATTGTGAGTTTCTTTGTGAATATATTTGTGTTTTGAGGCGTAGGTGCCGGGTGGGGGGACAAGGGGCCGAACCCCTGTTAAAACAGGGGTATACTTTGCAACCCCCTCCCCAATACTTCTCAAGTACGGACATTAAAAATGAAAAAAGCGAAAGGTATATAAAATTCCTTTTGTTTTAGTACCTGCAATTAATTACGGGTTTTTTGGTCCCGCATAATCTGTCAATAAAGACTATAACTTAGCCCTCCTTCCGTCAGGTTTAGACATATCTGAGGTTTCCCCGGCTTTACTCGGAACACCTCAGCTGTTTTACGAACTTTAGTCCGATCCCTGATGGAAAACGACGAGTAGTTACGACTGGTGCTATTTTATCCTTCTCTACCTGTGTTTAAAACCAATAAACAGATGAAATGCAAGACTCTTTGGTAGGATTCATTAATTTGGTGTCTTGATTCAAGGAAAATGGTAACGATACGGGCATTGATTTTGTGTGACAGGTGACTCCAGATTAAGACATGAACAATATTTATGTTATTGTATAAATGTTATTGTTTCAAAATACAATTATACGTTTGAATATGTTTTGGCTCACCTGGCACAAAGTGCCAAGGTGAGCTATTGGGATGATCCTGTGCCCGGCGTCCGTCGTCGTGCGTCGTGCGTATGTGCGTATGTGCGTCGTGCGTACGTGCGGGTGTCAACAATTTACTTAAACATCTTCTTCTCTGGAACCACAAAGCCTAGACCTTTGATATTTGGTAATGGTCCTCTACAAAAATTGTTCAAATTATGTCCCCTGGGCCAAAAATGGCCCCGCTCCGGGGCTTATCAGTTTTTCATAGGAAAATCTTTAAAAAATATTCTTCTCTAAAATTATAAGGTATAGACCTTTGATATTTGGAATGTAGCATTATTTAATGGTCCTCTACCTAGAGTAATCAAATTATGACCCCCGGACCAAAAATGGCCCCGCCCTGGGGCTTATCAGTTTTTCACAGGAAAATCTTTAAAAATCTTCTCCTCCAAAACTATAAGGTCTAGACCCTTGATATTTGGTATGTAGGATCATCTAATGGTTTTCTACCAAGATTGTTCAAATTATTACCCGTGGGCCAAAAATGGCCCCGCCCTGGGGCGTATCAGTTTTTTCATATGAAAATCTTTAAGAATCTTCTTCTCCAAAACTGTAAGGCTGAGACCTTTAATATTTGGTATGTAGCGTTATCTAATAGTTTTGTACCAAGATTGTTCAAATTATGTCCCCTGGGTTGTAAATTGCCCTGCCCCGGAGCATATCAGTTTTTCATAGGAAAGTCTTAAAACATCTTTTTCTCTAAAAAATCTTTAAAAGTCTTCTCTCAAATTGTAAGGCATGGTCCTTCGATATTTGGTATGTTGCATTATCTAATAGATAAGATTGTTCAAATTATGACCCCCGGATTGAAAATGGCCCCGCCCTGGGGCTTATCAGTTTTTCATGGGAACATCTTTTAAAAATCTTCTTTTCCAAATCTGTAAGGTCTAGACCCTTTATATTTGGTATGTAGCATCATCTGATGGTTTTCTACCAAGATTTTTCAAATTATGCAATCTGTCAATGAAATCATAAATCTGTTACGAACAGGAGGGCGATTAAGGGCCATCATGGCCCTCTTGTTATCTTTTTTCCTGAAAATGTGCGACTTTTCCTCGTTTGACAAGTTTAACACGATAAAACTAGATGTTTCGCAGAGTCAGATGTCTTGGCCGAGTGGTCTATACGCGATGCTCTATTGCATAAGAAGACTAAAACCTAAACATTTACCTGCGCCTAGTGAAAACGCTCCTACGCTCTTTGCAAAGGCGTTAAATGACTCTACTGTGTGGGAATGTTCTTGAGTAATCGACCAAAATTTCCCTTCATTACACCTCATGACATTTATCGTGTTTTATAGCATTTAACAGTATGTCAGTCATATTACAACGTCCAGTTAACCACAGATGAAGTAAGACCCCAGAAGGTCTTCCAGGCACGGAACATTGTATTGTTTCGTGCAGAGAACATCCAGGTAGAACCACCAAGAAACACTTCCAGCGGCAACAGCAGCGACAGGTTCAAGCTGAGATCTATATAGTAGTTATATAGAGTTATATATAATAATGTTGGTTATAAGTTTGGAACCAGTTTCTGATTATGAAATATATGGAATATGCGGTGTTTAACCCTTTTCTTCATACATATTATAAATGCATTGTCACGCATTTGCAAACATCGTAGACCCAGGTCAGAAGGCTCCGTCTGACCAGGGTCTACTCCGTCTGACCAGGGTCTACTCTGTCTGACCAGGGTCTACTCTGTTTGCTAATGGAATCAGATGTATCTGTTCATTTACTTTCTACAATGACTACACTGTTCCACCTTATATATTCATTATATCGTTTTTGTCCATGAATATTCTTGGTCTGCAAAAGTGCCGTAGTTAGATAAGATGCCTAAATTAAACTATTTCAAAATTACTTCTTTAGTTCTCCACTAAACCCCATGTTATGACCAGTCTGTCTTTAAAATCGTCTCAAGGAGAAGTCTGAAGAGTGGTCACAACATAGAGTTTGGTGAAAAGATGGCTGTTTTAGTACTGAGTACCGTTATTCTGGAAATGAAATAAAATACTACCTGGTGATGGCATTTTGCATAACCTTTTACTTCATGAATTATCCTGTAAAAAATAAAGCAATCAGGAATATTAGTTGTATTCGTCCCTGAAACAATAAGACCCGTACCTTCCACAATTAGTATGTAGCTTTGCCTTGTGATCCTCTGCCATGAATGTTCAACTTATGACCTCCGACCTCCGGTCAAAACTTGGCCCTGCCCTGGGGCTTATCAATTTTTCAGGGTCTCATGGCCCTCTTGTCTATGTAATGGCACGTAAACAGCCTAAAAAGACACAGCAAATGTGAGTCATGGACATCTATGTAGAACCGGATATTATGGTCGTATTAACGAGACTTTACTGTTTATTATAGTCTATTAACGAGACTTTACTGTTTATTATGGTCGTATTAACGAGACTTTACTGTTTATTATAGTCTATTAACGAGACCTTACTGTTTATGATGGTCGTATTAACGAGACTATACTGTTTATTATGGTCGTATTAACGAGACTTTACTGTTTATTATAGTCGTATTAACGAGACTTTACTGTTTATTATTGTCGTATTAACGAGACTTTACTGTTTATTATGGTCGTGTTAACGAGACTATACTGTTTATTATGGTCGTATTAACGAGACTTTACTGTTTATTATGGTCGTGTTAACGAGACTTTACTGTTTATTAGATTCTACTGTTTTTAATGGTCGTATTAACGATACTTCAATGCTTATTATGGTCGTATTAACGAGACATTACTGTTTATTATGGTCGGATCATGCTTACTGGCGACTTTCAGCACGAAATAATGATCGATTCCTACAGGTGTCGTCTGCTTCTACTCTACAATAGCTTTTTTCCACTCATTTAAATGAAACAATGACAAATATCAAATACAACAAATCTCTATCTTTTTAAATACTGAGACTTGTGTAAAACACAGTTCAGTAAAATCTCGCAAGCGGGAACACCTACTTGTTTAACATAATAATCTTTATAAACAGGTGTTGCTGAAAGAAGGTGATTGCTAAAAGTAGGAATAAACTCCTGTTTAAACTTCTACATATTTTAAAATCCAATATACACGTCTGTTATGTGTATTCGTATTAGAGGATATTTATTATAACCAGTCTGGCATTTGACAGACACCTGGTTAAATGTCACATGATCTGGATCTAACCTATCAGTGAATTCACTGTCAGTCTATAAAACGTCTCTTCACGTTGAATGTTTCTTTCAAGCTGTTCATAATAAGCGCGATTTGTCAGATATCTCCGCGTATCATCAGTATCCAGTTTGATATTTGGTCAATAGTTTCCTAACATTTGAATGAATCGGTTGTAAGTAAAACAGGTAACAGGTCCGAGCTTTAGCAGTCTCTATTTTGTGTTCAGCATGAAAAGGGTTATATAGTGTACCTCTTACAATCAGTATTTACTTATTCTTCATATCACCCCATAGAAATCTTACACAATAGCGGACCTGCCATACATGTACATTCATTTTTAGTGTATTGTCTGCTAAATCTCTGATTTGCTGTGCTTATTACTGAGTTCATAATCAATCAAACTTTTGTGAAACGATTGGGACCGCCTGGTCGAGGTTTCCTCTTTTTGAAATGTTGTCAAAAGCGATTTTTCTCCGGGAAAGTGTTACATTTCAGCCTACATTTTTCAGTGAACTTCCAAACATGAAAATTAATCTTATTTTAATATTGACGTGTGTTTTCCCCTACAGATCTGGACCTATACTCCGTTTCTCTATAGCCCCGTACATACTTTGGATCTGCACCGTCAGTCCCCGTCCCCGTTACAGACCCTTGATCTACACCATTGGTCTATATAAGCTTTAAAGACCCTGAATCTACAAAATAAGTCTATATAAACCTTACGGACATTGGATCTACACCATTGGTCTATATAAACTTTACAGACCCTGAATCTAAAAAATAAGTCTATATAAACCTTACAGACCCTGGATCTACAAAATAAGTTTATATAAACCTTACGGACCCTGGATCTACACCATGTATCTATACCCTCCGTACAGACCCTGGATCTATACTGTTAGTCTACGCCTCCCTTGCTAACCCTGGATCTACATCGTCAGCCTATATAAACCGTATAGATCTGGGGTCTAGACCGTAAGTCTATGATCCCTTATAGACCCTGGATATACACATCGTTAGTCTAAATCCCCCTTACATAACCTGGATCTACACTGTTTGTCTAAACCGCCCTTACATACCTGGATCTACACTGTTTGTCTAAACCGCCCTTACATACCTGGATCTACACTGTTAGTCTAAACCCCCCTTACATACCTGTATCTACACTGTTAGTCTAAACCGCCCTTACATACCTGGATCTACACTGTTAGTCTAAACCCCCCTTACATACCTGTATCTACACTGTTAGTCTAAACCCCCTTACATACTGGATCTATACTGTTAGTCTACGCCTCCCTTGCTAACCCTGGATCTACATCGTCAGCCTATATAAACCGTACAGATCTGGGGGTCTAGACCGTAAGTCTATGATCCCTTACAGACCCTGGATCTACATCGTCAGTCTATATAAACCGTATAGATCTGGGGTCTAGACCGTAAGTCTATGATCCCTTACAGACCCTGGATCTACATCGTCAGTCTATATAAACCGTATAGATCTGGGGTCTAGACCGTAAGTCTATGATCCCTTACAGACCCTGGATATACACATCGTTAGTCTAAATCCCCCTTACATAACCTGGATCTACACTGTTTGTCTAAACCGCCCTTACATACCTGGATCTACACTGTTTGTCTAAATCCCCCTTACATAACCTGGATCTACACTGTTAGGCTAAATGGCCTTAAATACCTGGATCTACACTGTTTGTCTAAATCCCCCTTACATACCTGGATCTACACTGTTAGGCGAAATGGCCTTAAATACCTGGTTCTACACTGTTAGTCTAAACCGCCCTTACTTGCCTGGATCTATACTGTTAGTCTAACGACACTTACATACCTGGATCTACAATATTAGTCTAACGCCCCTTACATACCTGGATCTACAATGTTAGTCTAACGCCCCTTACATACCTGGATCTACAATGTTAGTCTAACGTCCCTTACACACATGGCTCTACACTGTTAGTCTAACGCCCCCTTACATACCTGGATCTACACTGTTAGTCCAACGCCCCATTACATATCTGGTTCTACACTGTTAGTCTAACGCCCCTTACATACCTGGATCTACACCATTAGTCTAACGACCCCTTACATACCTGGTTCTACACTGTTAGTCTAACACCCCCTTATATACCTGGATCTACACTGTAAGTCTAACGCCTACTTACATATCTGGATCTATACTGTTAGTCTAACGCCCCCATACATACCTGGATATACACTGTTTATTGCGCCCTAGATCTACATTGCTAGTCTAATGCAACCTTACATGCCTGGATCTATACTGTTAGTCTAACGCCCCTTACACACATGGATCTACACTGTTAGTCTAACGCCCCATTGCGTATCTGGTTCTACACTGTTAGTCTAATGCCCCCTTCAATATCTAGTTCTACACTGCTAGTCTAACGCCCCCTTACGTATCTGGATCTACACTATTAGTCTAATGCCCCCTTAAATACCTGGATCTACACTTTTAGTCTAATGCCCCTTTACATGCCTGGATCTACACTGTTAGTCTAACGCCTCCTTACATACCTGGTTCTACACTATTAGTGTAACGCCCCTTACATATCAGCTTCTACACTGTTAGTCTAACGCCCATTACATATCTGGTTCTACTCTGTTAATCTAACGACCCCTTACATATCTGGATTTATACTGTTAGTTTAACGCCCCTTACATACCTGGATCTACACTGTTAGTCTAACGCCCCTTACATACCTAGTTCTACACTGTTAGTCTAACAGCCCCTTACATGCCCCCTTACATACCTAGATCTACACTGTTAGTATAACACCCCCTAACGTATCTGGTTTACACTCTTAGGCTAATCACCCTTACATATCTGGATCTACACTGTTAGTCTAACGCCTCCTTACATGCCTGGATCTACACTGTTAGTTTAACGCCTCCTAACATGCCTGGATCTACACTGTTAGTCTAACGCCACCTTACATGCCTGGATGTACACTGTTAGTCTAACGCCCCATTACATATCTGGATCTACACTGTTAGTCTAACGCCCCTTATATACCTCGATCTACACTGTTAGTCTAACGCCCCTTACATACCTGGATCTACACTGTTAGTCTAACGCCCCTTATATACCTCGATATACACTGTTAGTCTAACGCCCCTTATATACCTGGATCTATACTGTTAGTCTAACGCCCCTTACATACCTGGATCTATACTGTTAGTCTAACGCCCCCTTACATATCGGGATCTGCACTGTTAGTATAATGTCCCTTGCATACCTGGATCTACACTATTAGTATAATGTACCAGCGCATACATGGATGTAAAACCGTCAGTTTATACCCTGATTACAGATCCTGGATCTACACCAGTTTAAACCCCCTTACAGACCCATGATCTACAATTATGGAAAGCCGTACCTGTCTTATATGGGCAGTTTTCGTATTATCGAACCAACATGGTAATATATAGAATCATATTTTCAATATATGACTTCATTTTAGCAATATATGACACCAACTTACAATATATGTAACCAAACTATGTATATATGAAACCACTATAGTAGTGTATAGGTTCGAAATTACAATATATGAAACCAAACTACATATATATAGAACGAGAACACTAATATATAGAACCAAAATGCAATAGATAGATTCATAATGACATATATGGATCAGAAACTATGCTATATGGAACTAAAATGACAATGTATAGGTTCATACCGATAAAATATGAATTGGTCATGTGCTTATATGGTACCAATATAACAATGAATGAATGACTTCACATTTAAATTATGAAACCAAACAACATTCATATTTAACCACGTTAGCATTATATGGGTTCATATTAACAGTATATGATTAGAAAATGTACTGATATTGAACCAAACTGCTATATATGGAAGGGAAATACAGTTATATTGAACCGAAACAGCAAGGTATTAAATGATACTGTATACTGAATCCAATGCAATAATTAACATAATCACAACACATGTAAGGCATCATGTTACACAGACATGTTCTATAAACTTCTTAGAGTTCAGTCAAAACGCCATATAGTACAGAAAATCATTATTTACGCAGATATTTAGCATGGGACCGAAGTCTGTCGACTGTCGAAAGTTCTGTTCTTAAAATAGATTTTAAGACCTGGAAATTCCCATAAAATCAAAGTACTGATGTACTGATATTTATCACCTCATGGTAATGGTTGCTGAGTAATATAACCAGTTTGTCGAAACCACTATTAAACTTTCAAACTTTTCCCATCATTTTGCTACATGTATCAATTAATACAACATTTGATAATAAAAGTACAAAAATGAGTCATACAGGAAACACCACATACAGAACAAACACTCGCCCGAACAGCAACACAAGGAAACAGCAAATGTACATAGGTAGAAAAAACAACAAGAGACGCACAAAGACAAAACAAACATACAATAGGAGGAAGATGGAAGTACCGCCTTGGAACGGTCAGTGACAAAAGTCACCGGGGGTAGTCCACTTTGACAAACATGTAGTTTGCCGAAACCACCATAATTCACAGGCATTGCTATAGGAAATAAAGAAGAAGGATTGTTTAGTATATAAGAGTAGTGGTATTAATAGTATAAATTACTTTCCCCGACCACAGCACCGAGGCTCTGGTTGTTGGCTCTCTTTGATATAAAGCTACTTACTGAAGGCTATTGCTACAACTCTACCACATGGGGATTGGACTCATAGACGTAGGTTGAAGTTGCTAACTTTATATTGTTTTAAACATACATGAAGATTCAGTTAATGATGTCATTAATGATGATGCACACAAGTCGATTAAAGCGTTGATCTAGGCTAAATAAATACCGTTCTTTAAGGAATTACAGACTATACACAAACAAAAACTTTATGCTTAAAAGTGTATTCAATTTCTTATCGTTTTATCAATACAAATATAAGCGCTTTCATGTACATTTTATAATAGGTAAACTAAAGAACTAACTTGAGATAATTTTAAAACATTACTTTCACATCGTACATTTTAAAAGTGATTTCCTATAAAAGCAACTTGAAATATTTCAATAACTGCTTCTTCTTCTCCAAGTAATTTTCATTGCATGCTTCTCTGTTAGTAAAATAACAAGCAACCTTTCATAGATCTAGTTCTATGTACTAGTAGAATCTCCAAACATTGAAATAAATATTGCAGAGATTGTTATGTACATTGTGTCAATATTTGAATGCCACTGAATATCTTTTTTAAAAGATATTTCTTGTTTCTAATTTTCATTGGATTTCCCGGATTGGCATCTACACAGTAGCCTTTGTCTTGCAATAGTAACAGGCAATAATCTGAAAAGATATATAAAATAATGTAAAGTAACAGTACCAAAGTGCTTGACTTAATTTCAGACGATCTGTATTTGCATTAGGACTGAAACGGGTAAAACACTTTTACCCAAATACCCAGTCAGTTAAACTTAAAAATCAATTCACTTCAAAACTTTTTAAGTATAACATTGTCTTCAAATGTTACTCAGTATATATCCAGATTATATGACATGCTTCTGTTCTCGATCCTAATTGTTTGTAATATACTGTCAAAATCGCAAATAGGCATTGTGTGAAGGAATATCTATACTAATTAGTTGGGATAACACTATCTAGACCTACGACGCATATTCAAACGTTAGTGTTTGTATGTGTCTAAACCCTCTCAAAAAGGCAAAATGTAGATATGTGCTTCAAACTAATTAACGCAACGTTAATATCGGACTCAAATGCATATACCCACAGTTTAGAAAAGGCTTAGCGTTGTTGGTAAGCTTACAATGAGGCAAAATATGACCTCCTTCTCGATTCGATTTCTGATTTTCGGTTTCTGCATTGTTTACGGAAGATTTTGAGCCTTACACACAGACATGAACCATTAGGAGGTAAATCACTGTTGACGGGTGTTATATTTCTGTGTTATGACACCAACTAAAAGACAGAAAGAAAAATCTACATTGTTTAAAAAGTGTAAAAATGCGATGCTTACCTTTCAGCCTCCTGTTCGTCCGCCATCTTGGAAAAGTCTAAACATTCGCGACCGTACAGGTTGCACCACAGTGTATCAGGTTACACTCATTAAGTTAGAGTAAGCCGAGAGACGAGAAATCCATGCAAATCACTTCCATTTGCGCAGATGATGTTATGTTGACCAGTGGAGCTGTTGACTGCATTGACTTCCTGCAAATACATCTTGGACAGTGTCTTACCTTGTTTTCAATCATCCAAGCCTCCATACCAGGCCAGTAAAAGCGTTGTTTAAAGAGAGACACTGATCTGTCAGGACCCTGGTGACCAAGATCATCTTGAAGAGAGTTGAAGATATCGTCTCTCAAATAGGCTGGTAAAACATGTTGTTTCACCTGTAAGTCAACAGACAAAGCTTGGCGATAAAGAACTCTATCTCTGATTTCAAGTTTATCCCATTCTCTTAAGTATTTCAGTACAGCAGGCAAGGCATGCGGAACACTTGGCCTTGAACCTTCTAAGAAATGATCAATCACTGTAAAAATCACAGAGTCGTCTTGTTGAGCCTTCCTCCAGTCCTTTGATGACCAGAAATACTCTTGAACGAGCTCTTCTGATGGTTCTTCATCTTGTTGACTGGCTAAACCTGGTATTCTTTCTGGTGATGTGAGGCTAAAAACCAGAGGCGACTTTTCTATTTTGGCCGTTGCAGAAAAAGTCAAAGCTCCAATCACTTTTGACTCAATCGACTCGTCATTTTCCTCTGTTATCCTTGACAATGCATCAGCGTCTGCATTCTTGAAACCACTTCTATACTTTATCTCAAAGTCATAGCAGGAAATTGCAGCCATCCATCTTTGACATGTTGCGTCCAGCTTGGTTGTGGTCTGTACATATGTCAAGGGATTGTTATCTGTAAGAACTTGAAACCGACATCCATACAGGTAGTCGTGAAAATTTTCAGATAAGGCCCATTTGAGCGCAAGAAGCTCAAGCTTGTGAGCACGGTAATGCTTTTCTGACCTCTGAAGCTACGACTGGCATAAGCAATAACCCTCTTGACACATCCTTGCTCTTGATACAAAACCGCACCAAGACCGGTTCCTGACGCGTCTGTATGGAGTATGAATGGTAGCTGATAGTTTGCATAAACTAAAACTGGTGGATGTGTGAGCTTTTCCTTGATGTTGACAAACGCTGTCTATTGTTCTGTTCCCCATGAAAATGGAATTTTCTTTTTCGATCTTGAAGGTTTCTTTGAACACTGTCCAACGAGAAGGTCATTTAAAGGTCTCACAATGCTGGCATATCCTAAGATGAATTTCCTATAGTATCCAGTGAATCCAAGAAATTGTCTCACTTCATTAACTGATCTAGGTGCTGGCCAAGAACAGACGGCTTCAATTTTGTCTGGATCAGCTTGTATACCTTCCTCAGAAACTATATGTCCCAGATATTTAACCTTTCTTTTGAAGAATTTACATTTGGTTGCCTTCAATTTCAAATTGTGTTAAGATAACTTGAATACAGATTCAAGACGATCTATATGTTGTTCGAATGTTTGCAGATATATCAAGCATTCTTGTAGATTCAGATTACCCATGCATCGTTCCATTAACCTTTGAAAAGTTCCTGGACTGTTCGATAATCCCATAGGCATGCGGGTACATTAAAAAAAATCCCAATGGTCCTGCATTAAAGGCTGTTTTGTACTTATCATTTTCTTTTATTTCAACTTGCCAATATCCAGATTTTAAAGCTAATGTCTGAAAATATTTAGATCCTGAAAGTAGATGTAAGGTATGTTCAATCTTTGGAATGGCATATGCATTCTTGATAGTCAATTTGTTGAGTTACCGGACATCCAAACATACTCTGAGAGTTCCATCTTTCTTCCGAACTAAAACGACGCTTGATGCATACGGACTTGATGAAGGTCTTATCTAGCACCACAGTCCAACATATCTTGAACAGTTTCCTTCCCTTCATTCAACATTCCTGGAGGTATATGCCTTGGTGGTTCCTTTATTGGTTTATCATCCTTCAGATGTATTTCATATTCTATCAAATTTGTGAACCCCAGATCTGTTGGTCCTTTTGAAAATATATGGTCCCATTTCTTAAAAAGGCAATCAGCTTGTTGCTTCAAGATCTACAGAATATTTCTTCCTTTGAAAATTGAATACTGCTTAAGCCGGTGATTGGGGGCGTGAGTAGTCTTGCACTTTTAATTACTACTCATGAACAGACTCAATAAAACCGAGTCTGCAATTTTCTCTTTTTGCATTTTTACTTTTGCTTTAGAGGGATCACCCATTTTCAGAATATATGCACTTCACAACAGCAGGTGTTAAGTGCTTGTGTGGCGGCCGTAAAAAGTCGCCCCGTACTTCATTCTCAGTGTTGTTATATTTTCTGGTCCTTCGGGATCATTAGTTTTTATGTTATTAGTTTTGTAAATTGAATACTGCTTAAGCCGGTGCTAGGGGGCGTGAGTAGTCTTGCACTTTTAATTACTAATTACTACTCATGAACAGACTCAATAAAACCGAGTCTGCAATTTTCTCTTTTCGCATTTCTACTTTTGCTTTCGAGGGATCACCCATTTTCAGAATATTTGAATCTTTATCCGCTTTTCTTCAAACACTGGAGAGTTTCGCAAAACCTCAACGTCAACCAGTTCACAAAGGTTATACTTATGTGGGATCGCAACTGGTTTTGCTGACATGTTGAAAAGTGTCACAGGAATACGGGCTGTAGTTCCAGGGCGATCTAAAGATACCACACGAAGGCAAACTGAAAAATCCTGCTTGAAAAATTCCCATTCGAACATGACTCTGTTAGAACTGTAGGCGCAGATATCTTCTTCCTAAGAAAACCGGTAACCGTTCTTGCTTCGAAAGGCTGAAGAACAAATCTCTGTGTAGTTTTCACAATACCAGCTTTATCATTTGAAATTCATTGGAAAGCTATGTTCCACTGATGTGGTATCGTTGCATCATCATCTATTTCATCATGGCAGCGTCGAATTAAATTTGTTCCAGCAATGATAGGCACTTTAGAATTATATTCCGTTGTTGGTACAACAAGAACTGGTATACCATAAGTCCTGTTATAAAGGTCTGGAACTGACATCCTAGCTTCAATATAACCTAAGAAAGGTTGTTTATCTCCATTTGCAACATTAACTTCCAAATTTAAGTCAGAAATCTGCAACAGTTTAGGTTTTGGATTGATGGTGTTGTAGAATTCTTCTGATACTGATGTACTCATAGATCCTGAATCAATCAATGCCTTTGTTTGGATGTTTTCGAAAGTAATTTAGCTAACATTATCTTCTCCAACCAATTTACAATCTATGTAAAATATTTAGTTTAGGGCTGCTTGCTGTTTTTTGTCTCTTATTTGCCCCTCAATAGAGACATCTACATGTTTAAAGGCTTTCCACTTTGATCTGTAGTGTCCTTGTTCTTGTCCTCATTCTTCTTGACTTCTCGATCTTTGCTACCTTTGTAATCCTGATTATGATATGAGCTGTACTGAGAGTCTGAATCTGAAAATCTTCCGCCATATCCGCGTCTATTGCCTCTGCATCTATTCCTGTTCCATCTCCCATTACCGTATGCTCCTCTTCTGTTATCTTTTCTCCAATTACTTTCGCATTCCTCACTGCCATGATCACTGCCATGATGTTTATCATAATTCTGATTGGCCATCTTCTCTTCTAACTTTTCTATGCGTTCGAGCAGGCTCTTCATCAATGTTAATTGTTCATTGCTACCCGTTCTTTGTTGCGATGTAGCAGTAGCAACTTTATCAACACCCCCGTCTGCATCTCGTTGAGTTTCCCTTTAATATACCTCTATCCTTACGTTCTTCCTCAGCTCTTAAAAATCTTTTGCAGACTTGTAAAATACCCGTGTAGCATTCTTCAGCTGTTCACTTCTCAAATGCCTCCAAAATCTGTTTCTCAGCATTTCATCAGCTTGACTCTGCTTCACTTGCCCTTTCTTTATTGCTGTGGTTAAGATGCTCTCAACTCGAACTCCCCATTCAGCTAGTTTCATTTCATTCTGTTTTAACGTATAAAACTCTGCAACTACAGACTCTCCTGTTCTTATATTCCCATATATATTCTCCAGTATTCTCTTTCATATTTAATCTCTGTATTTTCTCAATCAGAGCCCTCTCAGCCTTATCATCACATTCAACTGAGGTTTCATTTAATTTCTTTAATGAAATATTCCCATGTTCAGGCTAATCAATCACCGTTTGCTTGAATGTGCTATCTTTCACGATTTCCTTCTCATGGCCAGCCATGTCATCAGAGACAGATGCTTTCTTTCTGGTGCTTAACTCAAACTCAGTTTCAATGAACTTCTGTACTTCCTGTAACTCTAAAAGTCTTTTCTCCTTCTCGCGTAACCTCTGTTTCTCAAAACTTAATTCCTGTCTTCGTTTCTCTTTTTCTTTTTCCGCCGTTCTCTCTCTGACTCAATTTGTGTTCGCATTTCCTCCCGTTTTTCATCTATCAACATCTGTTTAAGCTCCTCCTTTGACATATATTCCGCCATTATCAATGCATGCACAACTGTATATATCTTGTGAATATATGTATCTGTTGTATATGTAGTCAAAGTAAATGTACACAGTATATCTTATGCATATATGCATTTATTGTACATTGTATAAATATTCAAAGTGCAAGTGTTTATAATTGTTCAGTATTTTATACTGACAAATTTCAATAAAACGATCCAAAATTCCAATCAAACCAACAACCAGTGCTCACGTGCTGTTGTTGACCGGTTTTAATTATGCCTATTCGGGGCATAAGGTAAACGATGGACTTGAATAATAATAATAATAATAATAATAATAATAATAATAATAATAATAATAATAATCTTATTACCTCCAGATAAGGAGAGCATTCATATAAATGGATACAAACAGTGCATTGGTGTATATACATATACAGTGAACAAACTTATGACATGAAAAATATGAAGCCGCTATGTGGCGATGTACACCTGTGTGTAGCTGTTTCCCTTTTGTGAAACAACTACACCCAAGTATGCCACAGCCCATAGAATGGCATGCTTAAGGTAACGCAGCAGAGGTACATACATGTACAATACCATTACAACTGCCACAATACCCATACCGGTCCCTTCACTCCATCAATGAAGCGAGCCAAATAAACCCGAAATACATTAGTTGACCGTGCTACAATGATGGAATAGAGAAAATTATAGCACCAATTCGGTACAGAAATAGAAATATTATGATTACCTCGCTTAAGGAAAACATTAAGACACTTTTGAAGAATAAAGATCTGGGGTCGTATTCCGAAACCTTCTAGTATTTAACATATTATAAGGAAATAACAAACAAACAAATTTATCATGCGCAAATCTACATGTATGTTAGCATTTTGTGCACATATGAGTGAGTTGGGATTTCTGCGGTTGCTAAAAGTTTTTTTCTTCAATATACATGTACATGCATTGTTCATTTAATTGTGTTCAAATGTGTTTTGTTAATCTATGGTTTATATCACAATTGTTGCTAATCAAAACCACTAAGGAAAACATTCAGGCACTTTGGAAGAATAAAGATCTGGGGTCGTATTCCGAAACCTTCTGAGTATTAAGCATATTACAAGAAAATAACAAACAAACAAATTATCTTACCCGCATATTCACATGAGAAAAATGCGTTCGTACCTACAGCCCCATGCGAACGCATTTTCCAAGCAGAAAAATGAGAAAAATGCACGTGCGTTTTTCTCTCGATGAGAATATTGCGCGCGCGTTTTTCGAACGGTGAGAATATTGCATGCGCGTTTTTCGCACGGTGAGAAGAATGCGTTTGTAAGAACTTTGAGGCTCAACAGTGCCTCCTTCAACTTGGAGGTTATTGAATTTATGTTTGGCATATATACTGGTAATAAGAATGAATAGTAGATGTGCAAGACACAATTTTCATGTGTTTAGCAGCAGGCATTGCACAATTTTCTACCCTTGAACTTCTATTTGTCGTTTGGACCTGTAGCATGGGTGGTTAGTGAACTCCTATTTGTCGTTTGGACCTGTAGCATGGGTGGTTAGTGAACTCCTATTTGTCGTTTGGACCTGTAGCATGGGTGGTTAGTGTCGCTCCTTCAATTTGAAAGTTAATGAATTTATATTTGGTATAATAAACAGTAGTTACTTATGCCAAATTTGTCTATGAAAAAGGTTGTGATCCTGACTATATTGGATGTCTAACAAGCTGGCTATATAACCCTTTACATTGTACTTGACAAAGATGCATATTTATGCATTTGCAAATGTTAGCCACATATCATACAATTCTTGTACAAGCTACATGTATGTGAGCAGGGTCTGTTCTGTTTGATTAACCTCATAGGCTAGTTTTTTTATCTAACATATTTGAATAAATCTACCAACAAGAGTGCCAGAATGGCACTGATACGCTCACCAGACAATTAGAGGAGAAGATTTTCAAAGTTTTAACTATATGTTTCTATAGAAAACTAACCGGCCCTAGGGCGGGGCTAATTTTGACCCCAAGGGCAAAATTTATAAAACTTTTGTAGAGGACCTGAACGTGATAACAGTTTTAGAGGAGAATATTTTCAAAGTTTTCAATATATATGTTTCTACTATAAAAATGCCCACCTTGGGGCAGTGCCAATTTAGACCCCAGGGGCATAATTTATAAAACTTTTGTAGAGGACCTGAACATGATGCTATGAGTAAAATACGAAAGTTGAGAACCTTCTAGTTTCAGAGGAGAAGATTTTCAAGTTTTCTCTATTTGTTTCTATTGAAAACTGCCCACCCCTGGGGCGGGGCAAATTATGACCCCAGGGCCATGATTTATAGAACATTTGTAGAGGACCAGAACATGATGTTCTGTGATGAAAGCTGAGAGCCTTTCAATTTCAGAGAAGATTTTCAAACATTTTACTATTTGTTTCAATTGAAAACTGCCCATCCCCGGGGGTTGTGCTTATTTTGACCCCATGGCCATATTTTTTAACTTTTGTAGAGGACCTGAACATGATTCAATGTGCCAAATATGAAATTTGAGAACCTTCCAGTTTAAGAGGAAAAGATTTTCAAAGTTTTCACAATACATGTTTGTTTGACAATTTTGACCCCAGGGCTATAATTTATATAACTTTTGTAGATGACCTAAACATGATGCTATATGCCAAATATGAAAGCTGAGAACCTTCCAGTTTCAGTAGAGAATATTTTCAAAGTTTTACGATATGTTCCTATTGAAATATGCCCACTTCTGGGGTAGGGCCAATTTTGACCCCATAGCCGTAATTTATACAACTTTTGTAGAGGACTGGATGATGCTATGTGCCAAATATGAAAGCTGAGAACCTTCCAGTTTCAGAGAAGAAGATTTTCAAAGTTTTACTATATGTTTCTATTGAAAACAAGGCACCCCTGGGGCGGGCCAATTTCGACCCCATGGACATACTTTATATAACTTTTGTAGAGGACCTAAAGATGATGTTATGTGTCATAATGAAAGCTGAGAACCCTGTAGATTCAGAGGAGAAGAGTTTTAAAGGTTTAAATTGTTGACGACTGACGATACACGCCGACGGACATCAGGCGATCACAAAAGCTCACCCTGAGCACTTTGTGCTCTGGTTAGCTAAAAAGGAGCATTAACTAGAGGGAAGGAAACTTTTAATATAGAATGGTGTAATTTTTAAACAATTTTTATTTCAATGGTTTCAAAACATGGCTTTTACAGAGGCATAACAAGAGTACCGTATACGGTATATAATACGCACACTTGCAAACTTTCTGATTCAGTATGCCTTATAAGTGTTGACATTTTCTAATATGTGCTTCAGATCTTGATTTCCATATTAAGGTGATATTTTTTTAAAAAAAGGAAAGAAGTGAATATCGTATTAATAAACAAGAGGGCCATGAGGCCCTGAAGCGCTCACCTGAGATATCCCAAGGGGCGGGGCCATTTTTGACCAAGAAGTCATCATTTATACAACATTGGTAGAGAACCACAAGGCAAAGCAGTATGCCATTAATTAAAGGTCTAAGCCTAATGGTTTTAGAGAAAAATAATATTTCATATTTTTCCCATGAAAAACTGATAAGCCCCAAGGCAGGGCCAAGTTTTGCCCAGAGGCCAGGGTCGTAAGTTGAACATTCTTGGCAGAGGACCACAAGCCAAGCTACATATTTGTATAGGACCATTAGATCATGTTACATACCAAACATCAAAGGTATAGGCCTTACAGTTTCAGAAGATTTTTAAAGATTTTCCTATGAAAAACTGATAAGCCCTTGGGTGGGCCATATTGGCCCAGGGGTCATAATTTGAACAATCTTTGTAGAGAACCATTACATCATGCTACGTTCCAAATATCAAAGGTATAGGCCTAACAGTTTCAGACAAAAAGTTTTTTAAAGATTTTCCTATGAAAAACTGATAAGCCCTTGGGCGGGGCCATTTCCTGTCCAGGGTCATAATTTGAACAATCTTTGTAGAGGACCATTAGACCATGCTACATGCCAAATATCAAAGGTCTAGGCCTTACAGTTTCAGAGAAGAAGATTTTTTAAAGATTTTCCTATGAAAAACTGATAAGCCCTTGGGCGGGGCCATTTTTGGCCCGGGGTCATAATTTGAACAATCTTTGTAGAGGACCATAAGATCAAGCTACATGCCAAATATCAAAAGTCTAGGCCTTAAAGTTACAAAGAAGAAGATTTTTAAAGATTTTCCTATGAAAAACTGATAAGCCCTTGGGCGGGGTCATTTTTGGCCCGGGGGTCATAATTTGAACAATCTTTGTAGAGGACGATAAGATCATGCTACATGCCAAATATCAAAAGTCTAGGCCTTACAGTTTTAGAGAAGAAGATTTTTAAAGATTTTCCTATGAAAAACTGATAAGCCCTAGGGCGGGGCCATTTTTGGCCCGGGGGTCATAATTTGAACAATCTTTTTAGAGGACCATTAGATCATGCTACATACCAAATATCAAAGGTCTAGGCCTTACAGTTTCAGAGAAGAAGATTTTTAAAGATTTTCCTATGAAAAACTGATAAGCCCTTGGGCGGGGCCATTTTTGGCCCGGGGGTCATAATTTGAAGAATCTTTGTAGAGGACCATAAGATCATGCTACATGCCAAATATCAAAAGTCTAGGCCTTACAGTTTCAGAGAAGAAGCTTTTTAAAGATTTTCCTATTACAAACTGATAAGCCCTAGGGCGGGGCCATTTTTGGCCCGGGGGTCATAATGTCAACAATATTTCGTTCCCCCTAACCACTAATGCTTCTGACAAAATTTGGTTAAAATCAGGTCAGTAGTTTCATCAGAGATGTCGTTTGAAAATGTGGACGGACGACGGACGCCGGACGCCGGACGGATCGCGGTCACAATAACTCACCTGAGCCTTTGGCTCAGGTGAGCTAAAAAAAAATACGGCCAATCCTAATATCTGCAGATTTTTGTAAAATGCAAGGGCCATAACTCCGTAAAGACAAACTGAATGAACATCAATATAATCTCAGTTTCAGATTTTATTGCATAAAGCACTTGTATGAAGTTTCATTAATATCATTTTAATAGTTTTCCCAGAAAACAACAGACAAACTAAAAAGTTGACCTACTAACAAAGGAACCAACACACAAAGTTCAAGGACAATTACTTTAGAGTAAATTGACATATAAAAACCCCGCAATATCTGTAAAAATCCATATTAAGGTTTAACTATATAGAAAAATTGAAGTAAATATCAGTTAAAATGAAAACGTTACAGCCATTCTCATATTTGCATAGATTTGCATTATTTTCTTTAAAGTGCAAGGCCATAACTCCAAAACGACAAATCAAACGAACCTCATTCAGACCCAGCTTCAGATCTGAATGCATTAAACATGTGTGTGAAGTTTCATTAATATATGTCAAATAGTTTTCCCAGAAAACAGCGGACAAACTATTTGCATGTATTTGCATCATTTTTTAAGGACAAGGGCCATAACTCTGAAACAACAAATCAAATGAAGCTCAGAATCAATCCAGCTTCATAGCTTGATGCATCAAACATGTATGTGAAGTTTCATCAATATCTTTCAAACAGTTTTTTCCAGAAAACAGCGGACAAACCATTTGCATGTATTTGCATTATTTTTAAGTACAAGGGCCATAACTTCGAAACGACAAACCAAATTAAATTTAGAATCGACTCCGCTTCAGATCTTGATGCATTAAACATTTGTGTGAAGTTTCATTAATATCTGTCAAAACAGCGGACAAACAAAATGTTGACGGACGGACGGACAGGACCACGCCAATATACGACCACCTTTATTAGGTGGGCGTATAAAAAGGTGTCAATATGAGTAAAATACAAGGTTTTACAGCACATGCGCTTAATAGAAAGACACTGTTCTGCTACAGGTCAGGAGACATAGGCCTTTTTATTATAAACCACTTACAGTCATATGTGAAACTAGAAAAATACAAGAGCTACGTGTGCCGCAAACGCTCGTCTGATTCGGTGCTTGTTAGCTAAATTAACACATTTTGAAAATTTAATAAACGACAGTAACTCAAAATCGGGGTCTGTTCTGTTTGATTACAATATAATATACAGTGAACTCTCGTTACAACGGAAGTGTTTGTTTCCAGACATTTAGCTGGTATAATGAGGTTATAACGAGTTTAAATATGAAAGGAACCATATGTTTTTTTTATTGGCCAGTGCAGTGTTCTGTATTAAGCGATCACCTGTCTAATTAGCATTGCATCTATTTATTCAGTGGTTGTTTCAGAGATTTAACGGTAACTGTGTCGCAAGGCATACTGCCGGTATAACGAGGGTGCCATTGTAACGAATGCCGGTATAATGAGGATTCACTGTAGATATGAATATACAGTTTATTCTCTGTGTCCATGTGTTATTTTAATAGTTATTGTTTTAGTATTGATGATGTCGTTGATGGTGGCTTGGCCTACTGGTTGAGCGTATAACTGAACTAAAAACAAGGGTTTGAATACCGGCTGGACCAGCTTGAAATTTCAGTGACGCATTTCAGTGTCTCCCAACTGTATAAGGTTGCCTCCTCACCACCCAGAGGTAAAAAGAAATATCTTAAGATGTTTAGCGGCATTCAAATATTGACCTAATGTACAAAACAATAATGGTATTAAATCTCTGCAAAATTAAATTCTATCCTTGTTGATATTTAGTGAAGGGCACTAGATTTACGAAGGGTTGCTTGTTATCATAATAGCGGACAAGTGTGCAATGAAAAACGCAGATCTAGAGCAATCTGGTCTATCACTGACACCTTAAGCTGTTTTGAACTCATTAAAAGAAAACTTTAGCTGATAGTAAATATTTATATAACAGTTACCTCCCTTTGGCCGAACGGAGTGTGAAATAGACATTGTTACACATCAATTTATACAAAACAAACATTGGAGCAAGCATCTGGATCGCCCCAAAAATTTTGTTACATGGACTTAATATATGAAACCAGGTGTGTGACAGTTGTAGGAATCCGCGGTTCTGAGAACGAATCCAAACAATTTGAGTAGACCCCATCAAAACTTGAATATATAAGTAACAAGTTTGTGAAATGAATGAAACACTTTAAATTGTTATTGTCCAATTCCTGTTTTTACCTACATTTTTATGTACACATATCAAATCTCATGCATTTTCCTCGTTTTTCCGCCTATAAATTCTATATATAAATAAAATCAAATCTCAAGCATTTCTAAAAATATTCTCAGGCATTTTGTTTAAAAATATGGTACTCCTGCATTTTTCATTTCAATTGTGCTTAAATTGGGGTAATAGAGGTTATTTGCAAACACGTCTGATCAAATTTCAAATGGCTTGAATCTCATAGAGACAAAATTGGTATTCCATAGAATGATCGCCAGCTTCCGAGGGCGATCAATCACAAAAGGGTGATAATTCATTGTAGACATACTTCTGGGTATTATCGACACCAAAAATCTTTTAAAAAAAACACCAAACTATTTCTTAATTATACCCCCTCCCCCCACCAACGTAGCATATTTCCATGATGATCGGACCACTACTTCAGGAGTTATCTCCCCTCTTTAGTCCCCTACCAATGTTTTCCGGTTTTCTGGACTTTTTATGGAAGTGACTCGAGATATCAACTCTATATTTAGTACAAAGCTAAATCTAGATAGGTTACAGCTTATGTTACAATCTCAGCCAGGGTGAATAATTATTTCCAGAGTTATTGCCCTTGAACTTTTATTTTTTTCTTCAAATTTGGGATTTTCCAGACTTTTTTTTAGAAGTGGTTGCAGATATTAACTTTATATTTGGCATAAAGCTAACTCTAGATGAATTACAGCTTAGTTCCCAATCTCAGTCTGGTTGAATAATTTTTAATAGAGTAATGGCCCTTGAACTTTATTTTTTGCCAAATTTTCAATTTTCCGGTCTTTCTTTGGAAGTGGTAAGAGATAATAACTTCATATTTGACATAGAGCTAAATCTATATGAGGTACAGCTTAAGTTCAAATATGGGTCTGGTTGAATAATTTTTGTCAGAGTTATTGTCCTTGAACTTAATGTTTTTCTGAAAAGGTACCTAGCTTTAGAACCTTGGATTTGACAAAAACCTCATGAAATGGTCTTGTTTCTCTGAATTATTCTTCATTTTTATTACATTAATCAGGTTGGGGCATGTATTGTTTTAAATCTCTTCTTTTTTCTGTATGTACATATGTTCAGATTGATGATAGGTGTTCTGACAAGCAGACAGGTGGGGGGTATTCGTTAGCCTTTGGCTTACAGTTCTAGTTTATTATTTATTCAGGCCTGTAATAGATCTAGATAAACCTGTAGATCTGGTTCTATAAGCACATCCTCAACTACATGTATAGTATTATATTATCAAATAGAGCAGACTTTGATCTGGGGTCTACTCTGTTTGCGATGACGTATTCATGGAGTAAAAGGTTAACTTTGTAATATAAACCTTAACACAAGAGTGTTCAGAGGAACACACGTGTCACCTGCTCGTAACTAACACAAAACTGTTAATATGCTGGAGTGCGAATATCAGAACAAAGGGGAGAATAAATAAAACAAGAGGTGTCATGATGGCCCTAAATCGCTCACCTTGTTACTATACTTATGCATACACTGTATTTCTATGTAAAAATAAGTCAGCTTCAGATTTGGGCCAATGTGAAACCAAGGGCCATAATTTTAGGACTGGAGGTTAAAATTTGAACAAGCTTAATAAAAAGAACTTTATATGATGCCAGGGGCGAGGCAATGTTGATCCTTGGGTCATAATTTGAACAATCTTGGTATCATCTATCATTATTTACATCTTTTTCGCATAGAAATGTTCAACCCTTTACTCCATTTTTATAACTTCCCCTAACCTATTTCTCCACTCAGAAAAATAGTTCAACTTTATACAGAAATGAATATGCAGTATACGAAATATTTCCTATATCCTAGAAGATGGTAGCTTAGTTTCTATTTCTTAGCAGATGGTAGCTTAAAGCAGACTGAAAATAAAGCAGAATGCCCCTAAAGGTACATTCTGCTTTACTTTCAACCTTAAGTGGTCACCTGTCTCCGTGACTCAAAACAGGCGTTTCTTATAACTCTTTATCAGGAAAAACATACTTAAATAAGTTAATCCTTTCACTTAGAGATTTCATGAACACATTTGAACCCTCAACATTGAAATGGACAATTCCAGTTTCTAATTAGTCAAGCTAGTCCATTTCAGATTCTTTGAATAGTACACTGCAAACTGACAAACATTGCATATACGGCTGATCAGAGGGTTCGTATATGTAAACATGGTGAGAAAAATATGCAGCCAGACTGGGACTCGAACCCGGGACCCCTCGCTTACAGGGCGAGTGCTCTCCCGACTGAGCTACCAGACCGCTTACACAAATCTCTCACCATTTCATCATAAACTCAATCCGGCTACACAGACCACTTGTACACAAGCTACAATTTATCTTATTTAATCTCCTATAGGTTATTTACGTTTGGTGTAAAATGTCAACGGGTGTTCTTATAAAGAAACATACCCGCTAAGACCCAGGATCGAACCCGGGTCGCCAGGTTCGCAGTCATGCACTCTACCACGTCGCCATAAAACGCGCTTTGACAGCAAGCCGTACAAGTGATGATAAACCTACACAATATGACATACTCTCCCAGCAAGTTGAAATTCGTCCCGACTTTCTATGGGTATGAGGACGACTGAAAATCGAATTCGGAGCACAAACAGGCGCAGTCAGATCTGGAATCGAACCCGGAACCTCTCGCTTACAGGGCGAGAGCTCTCCCGATTGAACTACCGGCACTCTGAGTACCTATATTGGCCAATGTAATGAAAGACGATTGGGTAATATCATCTAATATGTGCGAACTTGAATTGCCCGACTGTCGAAATTACCCGGCTTTACTCTAGATCTAGTCTACATTGTCTGCATGGGACAAATATACTCTTCACATATAGATCTACACAGTTTGTAAATGGCATAGATCTATACACAAGTCACTAGACTGAAAGTAAAGCAGAATGCTCCTTTCGGAGCATTTTCTTCTGTATAGTCAGCGTCTGCTTGGCGCCTTTAAAATTGTTTAACGGTGCGTTAGTACATATATCCTAGGCAAAAGAGACCAACGTTCATTGAAAAAAAAAGTGCGAAAATGCAACGGTTCATTTTCGCATTCTAATTTTCGGGGCTCCAATGTATAAGCCGTAAATTATACAACGAAATTGGTTTAAAAAAGGCGAAATTACCAGTTAGTGCCAAATAAGATTTTCGCATTTTTTTCAACACATGTTCGACTAAGGGCATCCCCCCCCCCCCAAAAAAAAAAGTACGAAAATGCAACATCGATTTTCGCATTCTAATTTCGAGGGTCAGCTGTAGGAAATCACATAGAATTGCGTTGGCGCTGGGGGTGCTCGGCACTAAAAAAAAGTGCGAAAATCGACATTGCATTTTCGTACTTTTTTTTCTCTGTTGAAAAAAATCGAAAATCGAAGGTACTAACAGGATTCCGTAGTTTTCTTTACAGCAACCGTCAATTAAAAATCAGGCTAATATCCACCACCCATCTATTTTTAATCAAGATGCCTTCTTGATACCCCCCGATTGACATTCCTGGAATAGCCCTTAGTAATTCAAATTTCATATAGTGATAGAGGACAATAAGATAAAGTATCGCAAGCAAGAAAGATAACTCTTGCTAAATTTCTGAGAGAGTTACCTACCTTTTAGCAAAAAATAAAACATTGTCATTTTAGTTCCATATAGCATAGTTTCTGATCCATATATGTCATTATGAATCTATATATTGCATTTTGGTTCTATATATTAGTGTTCTCGTTCTATATATATGTAGTTTGGTTTCATATATTGTAATTTCGAACCTATACACTACTATAGTGGTTTCATATATACATAGTTTGGTTACATATATTGTAAGTTGGTGTCATATATTGCTAAAATGAAGTCATATATTGAAAATATGATTCTATATATTACCATGTTGGTTCGATAATACGAAAACTGCCCATATAAGACAGCTACGGCTTTCCATAGCATTGCGCGGCTGTGATATCCTCTGTCACCCAACGAATGGTAGCCTGCAGTGACTTTACCACTCCCCAATATTTTGCTGCTACGACAAGACACGAAATGAAAGCAACAGGTTCCGATATATCTAATGAATCAAAACGCTGTCGACAATACATCCTATGTCTGTCTTTCATAATACAGTCTCAGTCCAATATTAGAGAGGTAACCAAACTACCCAATATCCTTTAGTCTTTCAGAGACACTTTCATCCACATTAATCTCTATCTCAGTAAGTGATTACCTCCATCATTCTCCATGATGAGACAAAGACAGAAACTGCACACCGATAACATCCGTGGCACCAGCCTTAACATCCAAAGCATAACATGCTCCAAAAAGAAAGCTAGTTTTTTGTACATGTACTTTCCTGGACCAGTTAGCTGTGACATTGTGGATGTAAACATGGTTGATTCAAGGTATTTCTGATGGCGATAATCCTTTCCCTGAATCATTTCCCTGTTCTATGTTTATTCCAAATTCCAATATCTACTGAGTATTCCGGTACAAAACATGTATAATTAAATATGAGCGGTGGCGCATTGTACCCAGTTTAGAAACTAAAGAAACAGATCATTCAAAATCTATAAGCAAATAGAGCAGACCCTGATCAGATGGCTCTTCTAGGAGCCGTCTGATCTGGGTTTACTGTTTGTAAATGTGTGAAAACATGTTTATATGAGGGAAACTATAATGTAGACCCCAAATATAGGCTAGACCGCTATGAATGTCGCATCATTCTAATGAAGGTCGATCAACACCCAGCATGAACAAGTGGAGCTTTCTACACCATGTGATATCTAATTTGTGAAATTAATTATATCAACAAAGAATCTTTGCTTGTTGCATCTGTATACAGACCCACAATGTCAAACAATGATGATAATTAGGTTGTTGACCAGTATACCAAAGTCTGCAATAGATTCAAGAAATTAACAATCTGGAATTTTGATGACTTCAGCTTAACTTTCGTACTTGAAGTGACAGTACATTAGGCTTGTTCTTATCAAATAGACCTGATCTTATTAACCCTTTCCTCCATAAATACGCCTTTCTACGCCTCTGTAATAACAACTTCTTGAAACCATTGTGATAAATAGAGCATTTGCTCCTATAGTATTTATCACAATGGTTTCAAATGACAAAATTCTAAATGGTTTGCTTTTCTCCAGTTAATGCTCCTTTTGCGTATATTTATTCATTGGTTGGGTATAAAAATAGCCTATGGAGGAAAAGGTTAAATGATGTATGTCAATACCAGGTATCAGTGACCACCATGCCTTATTTGACCAATTTGTCTGCCTCCCATCAAGGATCTATCAACCAAGCTTTGTACATTGTGAGGTAAAACGAATGTGTACATAAAAAAGAAATGCATCTATTTCACTGTCAGGCACAATCATTTAAGCTACATCAACACTGCAGACATAGATAAAGCATGGTCCATCTTCAAATATGGCTGCCAGTAAATCATCAATGAAGAGGTCCCAAACTTCACAGGAATGTCTGATGGTGGTTCAGTGATTGCTGAAGATGATGATGATCTCTTTGTAGCTTTGACAAGGCACTGAATGAAACCAACAGTTTCTGACATGTTTTATAAGTCAAAACTCTGTCATGAATACATCCCTTGCCTGTCTTTATCCAATTTGCTGTACAACGTCATCACTGACTTTCTTTTATATCCAAAAATGGCTGAATATCCCAATGGAACATGTATTGCATATTGTTCTGTCAATCGAAGCTTAACAGACAATATTCCATTTTGATTTCGCAAGTAAGGAACAGGTTTCATTTCTTAATTCTTGTCTGAAATCCAAAATACATGATGAAGTCTACACATTCATTTCAAATGCAGATATTGATATCATGTTTTCAATGTTGTCCCTCAGACTACACGGTGCCTTTCTCCACACTGCAGATATGTAGTTAGCCAGACCACATATAGTACTGCATGGTGCCTTTCTCCACACTGCAGATATGCAGTTAGCCATACCACATATAGTACTGCATGGTGCCTTTCTCCACGCTGCAGATATGCAGTTAGCCATACCACATATAGTACTACACGGTGCCTTTCTCCATGCTGCAGATATGCAGTTAGCCATACCACATATAGTACTACACGGTGCCTTTCTCCATGCTGCAGATATGCAGTTAGCCATACCACATATAGTACTACACGGTGCCTTTCTCCATGCTGCAGATATGCAGTTAGCCATACCACATATAGTACTACACGGTGCCTTTCTCCATGCTGCATATATGCAGTTAGCCATACCACATATAGTACTGCATGGTGCCTTTCTCCACGCTGCAGATATGCAGTTAGCCATACCACATATAGTACTACACGGTGCCTTTCTCCATGCTGCAGATATGCAGTTAGCCATACCACATATAGTACTACACGGTGCCTTTCTCCATGCTGCAGATATGCAGTTAGCCATACCACATATAGTACTACATGGTGCCTTTCTCCACGCTGCAGATATGCAGTTAGCCATACCACATATAGTACTACACGGTGCCTTTCTCCATGCTGCAGATATGCAGTTAGCCATACCACATATAGTACTACACGGTGCCTTTCTCCAAGCTGCAGATATGCAGTTAGCCATGCACAACCCAGCCCATTTAACCCATTACCTCATAGGCTATTTTCAGATCCTACCTCTTTGAATACATCTACCAACAAGATGTGTTTGTGAAACACTATGCCCCCTCATACATTTGACCTCTGACCTTAAAGGATGACCTTGACCTTCACATGTCACCCCTCAAAATGTGCAGCCTCATGAGATACACAAGCATGCCAAATATCAAGTCTCTATCTCTACTGGTCCAAAAGTTATGGCCAATGTTAAAGTCGGCGATTTGACCCATATATTTGACCTCTTACCTTGAAGGATGACCTTGACCTTAACATATCACCCCTCAAAATGTGCGGCTTTATGAGATACATATGTATGCCAAATATCAAGTCTCTATCTATACTGGCTCAAAAGTTATGACCAATGTTAAAGTTGCTGACAAACAGACAGACAGGGCAAAAACAATATGCCCCCGACCTATCGTCAATGGGGGCATAAAAAGGAGCATTAACGTACTAGAGGAAAGAATATATTTTAGATTAGTGTAGTGTTAAAACCATCGTGATAAATAGAGCATTTTCTCCTATGGAGCAACTGTTCTATTTATCACAATGATTTCAGAGAGTGAGTTTTAAAGAGGCATCAAATGGTGTCAATATGAGGGAATTGGTTAATCATAGCTGTTTACGTTAACGATATATATCAACATACAGCAGGGTTGGAGTGACTTCCTGTTAAAGCAGTAACAGGTTTTACTTATAACAATCTACTTTTAGTAGCACAATCTATCTATCTATCTTCCATAAAGTCAAACCCCTTACGGGGACATAGACTGACGCGCGTCACGACATACTGTTAGTAGGAAATAAAATTTAATTAAAAACTGAGTATCTACAGTGATTAGTAAATATTAAAAACACTTCTCCATTTAATTATGGTGAGGCATGATCAACTTGACTGACAGCCAAGCTGAATGATGCAGTTGGAAGATCAATGATGTCTGGTGGTAACGCATTCCAGTGTACTATTGTACGGGGGAAAAAGGAGAATTTGTAATAGTCTGAGTTTGTTTGGATCAGTTTGTATGCTTGGTGGTGTGATGATCTTACTTGTCTTGGATTTTGAGTGATGTAATTTTGATGTGGTATTGCTACATTTGAGTTTACTATGTTATGGAACATGACTAGTCTTTGGTCAATCCTACGAAGGTCAAGACGTCTCCACTGAAGTGACAGAAGCATGTCAGTGACACTTGAAGTTCTGATGTAGTTATTTGTCACCCATCGTGCAGATCGCCTCTGGACAGCTTCTAGCTGCTGTATACCAGACTCTGTGTGTGGAGCCCATACTGCTGAACAATATTCCAACTGTGGTCTGATTAAAGTTTTGAAGGCCAGTGATTTTATTTGCTGGGAGTTGACTTTAATATTTCGTCTGAGGAAACCGAGTGTCTGATTTGCTTTTATTGTTATGTTATCTATGTGTGTGTTCCATGTCAAGTCATTTGAGATCGGAATACCTAGGTATTTTTCAGCAGGAACAGATTCTAGTACAGTGTTGTGGAGAGTGTATGAGGTGTTCAAGGGCTGTTTACGTCTGGTGACATGGATGACTTTGCACTTGGATGGATTGAAGTGCATATCCCATTTCTCCTCCCAGTCTTCAAGGCATGTGAGGTCAGGCTTGTTGTGATGTTGCCAGAGAGAGATAGACAGCAGTGTCATCTGCAAAAAGGCGTACAGTAGAGGCAATGTTATTCGGAAGGTCATTGATATAGATAAGAAATAGGAGAGGACCCAGCACCGAGCCCTGTGGTACTCCAGAGGTGACAGAGATGGCATTTGAGTTTGAGCCATTTACAAGTACAGTCTGTGACCTGTTTTCAAGAAAGCATTTTATCCATGCAAGAGTTTTTCCTCTGATTCCATAGAAGTGAAGTTTGTAGAGAAGTTTTTCATGGTTTACTGTATCGAAAGCTTTGCTGAAGTCTATGAGTATTAGATCAGTCTGTTGCTTCTGGTTTACAGATTTCATAAGGTCTTCTACAAGCATTAGCAGTTGAGTTTGGCAGGATCTTTTCTCCCTGAATCCATGCTGTAGTTCGAAGAAGAGATTAGAGTCAGTAAAGTGTTTTGTGATAGAAGAGGATATAATATGTTTAAGTGTTTTGCACAGTATACAAGTTAGAGAGATCGGACGGTAATTTGAGGGATCAGATTTTGGTCCTTTTTTGTGAATAGGAACAACATTCGCCATTTTCCATTGCTCAGGTATGTTTCCATTATCAAGAGATTTCGTAAAGAGGATTTGAAGTATTGGGGAAACTTCCTTACTGATGTTTTTCAGTACCATTGGGTTAATTTCATCTGGGCCAGCTGCTTTATAAGGATTTAGTTTATTTAGCAGGACTTCTATACCATTTTGAGAAATTGAAATATTATCCATCTGGCTATGTTTGCTGTAGCTGTGAGTTTCAACAGATGATTTTGTGTTGCATGTGTCTTGCACTTTCATTTGGGCTAATTGATGGAGAGAAAGTGGAGATTTGGAGGTGAAGACAGATCTGAACTGTTCATTGAGTAGCTCAGCTTTTTCAGTGTCCTGTGTGTAAGATCTGTTTGCTTTTTTCAGAGTGTCAAGCCCTGTTGCGTCTTGTCTAGAATGCTTCAAAAGAGAATTTTTTCGTATTTGGGTGCTTGGAGTCTTCTTGGATATTTAGGATATCTTCCAGGTAATTTACATAGGCTATTTTGGTTTCCTTCCTGCACATATGTTTTAAATTCAAATATTTGCCCTTAAGTGTGCTGTCATTTCCGGCTTTTTTTATACTTTTTATAGGCTTTGTCTCTTCTCCGATACAGTCTTTTAAGATCTATTTTTATCCAAGGCAATTTATTTTTTGAGGTTGCATGTCGAGTCGGAATATACATTTGGATACCTTTATTAATTTCATTTGTAAATAGCTGCCATATCTGCTCAACAGACTTTGTACCATAGGAACAGGTATCAGTCATATTTTGGTGGAATGCAGAGACATGTTCTCTAAGGCCATCCCAATTTGCACGTTTGTAAAGGGGTATGGTTCGTCGTTTTTGTGTTTTCCTCGGTGCAGTGATACTAGTTTCTACGAGCACTGTATTGTGATCGCTAATACCAGGGATTACTGTTGCTCTCTGCACTACTGTCGGGTTGTTTGTCAGGAATAAATCTAGGATATGTTTGTTTCTTGTGGGTTCTGGGACCATTTGGGTGAGGTTATAGTCATAGAGAATGTTGATAAAAGATCTATAGAATGTTGGGTATTTACAATCTGTGCTAGGTATTAAGTTTTGCCAGTCCATTTTTGGCATATTAAAATCGCCTCCTATCCATACATTGGAGTTTGTTTTGGCTGCTTTTTCAAGCGAAAGCTGGAATTCTGTTAAGCTATCTGGATCATATTCCTTCGGTTTGTAATATGCCCCAATAAGTAGGTCTTTCCTGCCGGAGAACTTTATTTTTACCCAGAGACTTTCACAGTTAGTGCAGAGATCAGTTGCTTCTTGTGCAATAATGCAGTTTTTCACAGCTATGAAGACCCCGCCCCCAGCTTGCTGTTGTCTATCCCTCCTAAAAGGGGTGTATCCTAATAGAGGATCAAAGACTTCATTGTCATAGTGTTTGGGTTTGAGCCAAGATTCTGTTCCTATTACAATGTCTGGATTAGTGGATGACACAAGATTTTCATATTCATGTTTTTTGTCAACAATGGATCTGCAGTTTACTACTAGAACTTTAAGTGTTCTATTATTGTTATTTAGTCCTGGCTTTTTTGTGCCAAGTTCTGTTCTTGATTTGTTTCTGTTTTTGTTTCTTGGAGTTGATGTGATTATAGGGCTGGGTTTGGGTGATAACTCTGTGGATCTCTCAAGATTCTCTGAGATGTCTGAAAGGTTGTTAAACAGATTTGCAGACTGAAGGCTGTCCAAGCTAGCAAGAGATGCAGAGGTTAAGTTCAGGTTGTCACATTGGAGACATTTCCATACTCCAAATTTTGAGTCATTTCCAAGACGGTCGTACATCGAATCAGATATGTTCTGGCAATCTGCATGATACCAGGTGTAACAGAAGTCGCACTCAACCCCTTTACATGCCCATGGGGAAACATACCCACACGGGAAAATAGTGGAGTTATTGATGTATCCGGTCCCTACAATTGGGCCAGGGTTTGATTCTATATCTAGGGAAAGCATGAGTAGCAGTATACTGAGGAATATTCTCGTTCTGTATGCCGGTTTGTGGCCATATTTATATCTGTATCGTAGCTTTAGTGAACAACATGATAGTCAGATAGACCTTGTATTTGCGCCATTTTCACTGGGAGAGAACTCGTTCCTGTTGCTTTCCATCTGATCGGAAAATTTCCTGAGTCCGGAGGCGGCAATTACAAGTGTAATTATAATCAATAACATGATAAAAGGTTACCTGTCTCTGTCGAGCTTCTGTGCATTCGAAGTGAAAAATAACCGGAAGTAAGAGTTGTTTGCAGCAGATACGACTTTGACCTTTCCAGGACAAAGAGGCCGGAGAAGAAAAGGATCTAGTTCAATATACCAGGCTTTTTTATACACAGTATGAATGAAAACTTCCCTGTCTGATGTTAATATAGTAACTGGAATGGTCTCACCGTGATCAGTTTGTCCGAAATTATCAAAAACACATTTTTTTCGAGAGAGAAATAGAGAACATGTTTGTCAGTGACGTATGCGCGCGCATCCCAATACCTTATACACTGGAGATCTGTTATAACGCGGACCGTTTTACCGCGGTATCCGATATAACGCGGGTAGTCTGTGTCGCCGAATTTATTTGTAAATACCTCATTTATAGTAATATGATTAAATATTGCAATGAAACATAAAATAAACTTAGGTAAACTTATCCGCCCGCAGCTGGCTAAAGGATAACAAGAGGGCCATTGGCCCTATATCGCTCACCTGAGTTACAGTAATATATTGACATTTTTCAGTGAACAACATTTCTAGCAGATGAAAGAAGCTTAGTCCACTGCTTTCACCCTTTCACTGCTGAATAAACTTGAACTGGATTCAGATCTAATACCAAGTGACTGGTTGACCAAGATCTAAACTGTTTACAACTTGTGGCATTTTTGCCTTAGCTCAAAATGCCTAAAACTGGTCTTTGAGAAATTCAAATGACGTCAATAAAGCTATGCAATTATACCTTGATCCAGGTATATAGGCAAATAAAGTTCTAGGCAGTACATAATGCCAGTTTTTGTGTGAAATTACCAATAAAAATATCTTTAAAAATCTTTTAACCCTTTCCCTCATATAAAGCTGTGTTTACGCATTAGCAAACAGAGTAGACCCAGATCAAACTACACCTATGGAATATAGATCTAATTCTACAGTTTTTGTGAAAGCAAAAACTTCTCTTCACAGAAATAATGTGTTTTACGCATTAAAAATAAGAGTAGACTAGATCAGACGGCTGCTATAGAAGATGTCTGATCAGGGTCTGCTCTGTTTGCATTTGACAAGATATAGATTTGATTTTACAGGTTTTATCAAAGCTAAAACTTCTCTTTATGGAAATAACAATTTTTTACGCATTAGCAATCAGAGTAGTCCCAGATCAATTTTTGTCAAAGCAAACAGGTAAAGGGTTAATAGGTGTTTAGAAATAATTCTAGCTCTAGGTGTGAATATCTGATGATAAGTCAATTAAACTGGTCATTAGTTTTTTTAACAATTGAAATTGAGAAGAGTTACATTAATTATTGATTGACAATAATTTTGATTAACTTAAGACATTATTTGTTTTAAAATTCAAATTAAAACAAATACAATTAGTAGCAAGGAGAAAAGACTTTATTAAACACCTAAATTTCAACTAAATGCAATTAAAGAAGAGTTGCATAATAAAATTTGTTAAAATAAATGATCATAATGAAACTATTTTTTTTCAAATCACATACATTAACTGCAGAAACAAACATGACATTGTGCAAAGACCTGTGAAACTAAAATGTTAACGGTTTATTCCAACGTCTCCCACATTTTGGTTGACAAAATTCCAATAAGTCTCACAATCAAGCCAGACAGGTAATTCAATGGAGCATGCATTAGACTATAGTCAGTATCAATTGATTGCTATATATAGGATGCTTGAACTAGCCTAAATTAATTGATAATTACTGATAATTACAGTTAATGACTCAAACAAGATGATGGAAAAAGTTGAGGGTTGAATGTAATTAAAGTATTACATGTAATTAAGTCAGATTGCTTAATTAATAGACACTTAGTATTGTTTGCAATTGTATAAATCACATAAATGACATAATCAAAGTCATATTAAAACATTGTCTTTGATGCAATCGGAAAAATAAATTCTATTAAAGTCTGTCTGATCTTGGTCTACTCTGGTAAACTTTGTAAATGCGTGAAGACATGTTTCCAGCAGTTTATATCTTAAAATCCGTCTGTTCTTGATGAGATGTTGAGTTATGTTATGAAGGAAAGAAACATATCTAGTAAATTCCGTTAAATTCCATCTGATCTTGGTCTACTGTTTGCAAATGCATGAAAACACGTTTATATGAAGGAAATTGTTAAATTATGACTGTTTCCAGCAGTTTTGATCCCGATGAGATGCTGAGTGAAAGGTTTCAATACATATATACACAAAATCCTGAACAGTTTGATGTTTTTCACATTGCTAACAGTTTGGCTCCAGATCAGACACTGCATAATGTGGTGTCTGATTTGGATTCAAACTGTTTGGGGCAAATGCATAATCATGTTTTCTCAGCTAAGGATTTCCAATATCTCCCACAACTAATTTGAGAGACATTGGTAACATCTAATCACTCACACTACACACTATGGGGTTAATGGGTCAACATCCCTTTCAAAATGCCTTTAATGTTTCGTCTGCAACAAAAAGTTATTGTCATCTGCTTCAATTCTTAAAATAAACTTACTTTCATTTTTTTTTCAAAAATATGGTTAAGATGACAAACAGTTTGGATCCTGATGAGACGCTGCATTATGCGGCCTCTCATCTGGATCCAAACTGTTTAAATAGGTAATCACAGTTACACCACTAGCGTGCAAAGAGTTAAGAGTCATGCATTGACCTGGAGAGATTTTACTGCCCAGCACTATAACCTTTTAACTGCAGAAGAGAGTCATTTAACCCTTCATTTCCCTCATATAAACTTGTTTTCATGCATCTGCAAACAGAGTAGACCCAGATAAGGTGGCTCCTATAGGATCAGGGTCTGCTGTTTGCTAATGGAATTTGATATATATGTTTCTATGCCTTCTAAAACAGCTACACTGTTCCACCTTCCACATTTTATTATAAGCAGTTACAAATAGAATCACTATTCTGAAGGTACCAGAACTCCAATGCAGTTATCTCCCTTTGTTCCTTATGGCTATGCTGATGGGACAAGGGAAATAACTGTGAGGAATTTTTTTAACTCGCTTCCTGATGTTAAAGTAATATAAAACCCCAGGGTGAGGCCATTTTTGGCCCAGGGGTCATTATTTGAACATACTTGGTAGTGATACATTAGGTGATGCTTCATACCAAATATCTTAGCTCTAGATTATAGGGTTTCAGACAAAGAGATTTTTAAAGGTTTCCCTATATAAGTCTATGTAAAAACTACAAGCCCCAGGTCAGGGCCATTTTTGGCCCAGGGGTCATCATTTGAACAAACTTGGTAAAGAACCATTAGATGATGCTATATACCAAATATCAAAGCTCTAGAAATTGTGGTTTCAGAGAAGAAGATTTTTAAAGATTTAAAAAAAAAACCTTTAAAAGTAGTGGGGCGGGGCCATTTTTTGCCCGGGGGTCATGATTTGAACAAACTTGATAGAGGACACCCTAAGATACATTTCTGTGAAATTTGGTTGAAATCCTCCCAGTGGTTTAGGAGAAGAAGTCATTTGAAATAAAAGTGAACGGACGGACAGACGGACGGACGGACAGACGGACGACAGGCGGTCACAATAGCTCACCTTGAGCCTTCGGCTCAGGTGAGCTAAAAACAAACACCGGTCCCTACATAAACAATTGAAGACAATCTTACGTGTGAAAAACTGATAACTGTCAACTCGTATATATGCCGCCATGAATAGGTAACCTGACGTTTCGCCCACTAACCAGTTCGCGCCTTGGACGTTTCGCCCCCAGGACGTTTTGTACCTGGTCGTTTCGCTCCCATGGTCGTTTCGCTCCCCTGGTCGTTTCGCCCACTATATATAATATGTTAGATTAGGCCAGTTTTAATATGTGAAAAAATTAATGGGATTTATTGAGAATGTTCATATATGAGTTATTTTGGTTAGATGACAAGTTCTCATAACGTAGCTTCTGGGAATAACCTTTTCCCTGTTGTATAATTTGTCAAAAGTTCAACAACTCAAAGATACTTAAAATAATCCTCATTAGGGATTATGTACAATGGAATTTTTAAACAATTAGAAACTAGAGAATCAAATCTACAAAAGTCTAAATGCAAACATTGCAGACCTAGATCAGAGAAGATACTACCAGCTGTCTGGTCTGGATCTATGCTGTTTGCTAAACATCATTTCAATACCATGATTTAAATCTATTTTAGTGTAGCTAGCACTGCATTTGATTTGGATCAATTTCAATTGGATCCAGATCCGAATTATACATAATGCAGATCTAACATGTTTAAGGGTGGCATTTGATTTGCATCTAAACTAGTTTAAAGTTTTCGCACATCTAGATAAAAATTTAATTGTTGAAAATTGAATACTCTTTAATTTGAACCATTTTGATTTGGATCTAAACTATATTAGCGTGACACGTACTGTTTAGAGTGCGGCATTTGATTTGGATTTATTTGATTGAATTGGATCCAGATCCGAATTATACATACAAAGTAACAAGCAAACAAGATGTGTTTGTGAAACACTATGCCCCCTCGATATGATATTTGACCCTAAAGGATGACCTTGATCTTGACATGTCACCCCTCAAACTGTGCAGCTTCATGGGGTGCACATGCATATCACATATCAAGTCTGTATCTCTACTGGTTCAAAAGTTATGACCAATGTTAAAGTTGGTGACCTTTTACCATGAAGGATGACCTTGACCTTGACATGTTCCCCTCAAACTGTGCAGCCAAATGAGAAATACACATATACCAACTATCAAGTCTGTATCTCTACTGGTTCAAAAGTTATGGCAAATGTTATAGCCGGTGACCTTTGACCCTGAAAGATGACCTTGACCTTTAAATGTCACCCCCAAAATGTGCAGCTTCATGAGATACACATGCATACCAAATATCAAGACTTTATCTCTAATGGTTCAAAAGTTATGGCCAATTTGAAGCTGGTGACCTTTGACCCTGAAGGATGACCTTGACATTTCACCCCTCACACTGTGCAGCTTCATGAGATACACAAGCATGCCACATATCAAGTCTCTATCTGTACTGGTTCAAAAGTTATGGCCAATGTTAAAGTCAGTGATTTGACCCATGTTTGACCTCTGCCCTTTGAGGATGACCTTGACCTTGACATGTCACCCCTCAAAATGTGCGGCTTTATGAGATACATTTGCATGCCAAATATCAAGTCTCTATCTGTACTTGCTTAAAAGTTATGACCAACGTTAAAGTCAGTAATTTGACCCATGTGTTTGACCTCTGACCTTTAAAGATGACCTTGACCTTGACATGTCACCACTCAAAATGTGCGGCTTTATGAGATACATATGCACGCCAAATATCAAGTCACTAGCTATACTGGCTCATAAGTTATGACCAATGTTAAACTTACAGACAAAGAAACAGACAATTTGACCTTTGATCCTGAAAGATGACCTTGACCTTGATATTTCACCCCTCAAAATGTGCAGCTTCATGAGATACACATGCATGCCAAATATCAATTCTCTATCTCTACTGGTCCAAAAGTTATGGCCAATGTTAAAGTCGGTGATTTGACCCATATATTTGACCTCTGACCTTGAAGGATGACCTTGACCTTGACATGTCACCCCTCAAAATGTGCGGCTTTATGATATACATATGCATACCAAATATCAAGTCTCTATCTGTACTGGCTCAAATGTTATGACCAATGTTAAGGTTGCGTTAAAGTTACAGACAATAAACAGACAATTTGACCTTTGACCCTGAAGGATGACCTTGACCTTGACATGTCACCCCTCAAAATGTGCGGCTTCATGAGATACACAAGCATGCCAAATATCAAATCTCTATCTCTACTGGTCTAAAAGTTATGGCCAATGTTAAAGTCGGTGATTTGACCCATATATTTGACCTCTGACCTTGTAGGATGACCTTGACCTTGACATGTCACCCCTCATAATGTGCGGCTTAATGAGATACATATGCATACCAAATATCAAGTCTCTATCTGTACTGGCTCAAAAGTTATGACCAATGTTAAAGTTGCTGACAAACAAACAGACAAACAGACAAACAAACAGACAGGGCAAAAACAATATGCCCCCCAGATTTGATCTGGGGGGCATAAAAATGGTATTTGATTTTGTTCCAAACTATTCTCTAAACATATGGAGCCTGTTTAAGAGTTTTCCAAGCCCAAACTGTTTGATCGTTACATTTTGGCTTGGAACTCAGAAGCAAACAGCGGGCTCTGAACAGTCGGCTCCTATATGAGCCGTCTGATCTGGTTCTACTATGTTAGCGAAATAAATGACGTCACCATTAACTAGATTTCATTCATCACGTAAATTGTTGGTGATTTACAAACTCGGAAGCAAACAGAACATACCTGATCAGTCGGCTCCTACAGGAGCTGCATGATCTGGATCTAATATGTTATACCTAAGAATTGATTATCACCATTAAATATTTTTCATTCATCGTATGAAGTGATTAAATTGCAGAAAATGTTGAAAAAGTCGAAAGCATACAGAGCAGACCCTGATCGGTAAGATAGGATTTTCGCACCCGTTATAGTCCATAACGAATTAAGTAGGTGATTAATCCAATCAGCGATTGTACTATGGTTGGATTTCACACCTTTTTATCAACAGGCTCTGCCATCTATCCGCATTTTGGCATTATATATACATAAACCAACTATACACTTGTAATGTTTAGCATCATATACATGTATAATAAAGGTCCATATTAAAAAATAAAAGGATACGTTACAGCTAATAAAAACCTTTAACGTGTTTCGGAAATCTGATTTCATATATATACCAGTTTTGTAATGGGGGGCGAAACGACCAGGGTTTGGGGGGCGAAACGACCAGGACCCCAATTGGGAGCGAAACGACCAGGTGCGAAACATCCCGGTGGGCGAAACGACTGGTAACCCATGAATATAATACACACAGCTGATTACCGGTTCGTACCATGCGCATGATGCCCTAATAGCACGGGAACCAGTAAAATCGCACTTTTCAACTTTTGATTCCCAGCTCCTTCTGTACGATTTTGACCAGTTAAAAACACATTTCAAAAGACGTTCATCATTCACGTGAGATAACTTTATATAGAGTTTAAAACATTCAAGTTTTGCATTGACATAGCAGGAATTCCATCCCATATCACCCCTTAATGCTACATTTGAAGCAAATTTTCCAGCTCCTAGGAAATATCTACATGCTTTATGTTGAACAATCTGTATCTGTTTATGTTCATTGACACCCCAAATACCTGCTGCGTAAAATAGAACCGGTTCAACTAGAGACTTGTACAGTTTCGTGTAAACCTCATATGTCATACCACCTGCGTTTAAAGTCTTTGTATAAAGAGCAGACAGCGCCCGGCTGGCCGCTTTGGCCAGTTCCGTCACCGTCCGTGGCATATTTAAATGTTCATTCACCCATATCCCGAGATATTTGTACGTATCTGTATAACAAACGGGGTTTTCCCCACATGTAAAAGCATGGTCACATCGAACAATAGACGGATTTCTAAAGTGAATTACTTTTGACTTGTCCGGGTTTACAGTTAACCTCCATTTGTTACACCAATTATCAACAGTGTTTAACATAGACTGTAGGCTATCCTTATCTGGAGTCATCAATAAAATATCGTCTGCATATGCTAAAATTGAAATAATTCTGTCACCAATATTTATACCACAACCAAGGTCATTTATCTCAGTGATCAGGTCATTAACATATACAGAAAATAGTGTCGCTGAGATTTTACACCCTTGCTTCAAACCAACTGATACAGGGAACCAGGGAGTCAGCGAGCAATTCACCCGAACCGCACAGTTCACGTCTACGTATAAGGATTTAATAGCATTAAACATCTTGCCAGTTATACCAACAGATAACAATTTGTACCATAAACAATCTCTTTGTACACTGTCGAATGCCTTTTTCAAGTCGATAAAACATGCAAAGGTTGGTAGATGTGATATTTTACGGTTATTAACTATGCTATATAGAGTATATATGTGCTCTAAGCAGCTACACAGCGAATTATTATTAAATACATGAAGAGTAAACAAATACATGAATATTTTACAACCAAACTAGTGCAAACTTCATGTATTTTGTCTTGCTCATGTTCACTAGACAAGTAAACTCGTTGCCGTAAACAGACCGATTGCTATATGGCTCCGAAAGCCATAAAAACTGCGCAAATATAGATGAACCCATGTGGAGTACTTGTATATCAAGTACGTACTTAGTACACTGAGCAAGTTTGGTGAAAATTGGACCATTCTGTGAGGAGATATTGCACAGAAACCAATCAACTAATCAGGTTGAAGCAGTGAAGATGAAAGTGAAAATGCCCGTAATTTTCCGAACACAGAACACATGCAAGCTAATTGGTTATCAAGTACACTGAGCAAGTTTGGTGAAAATTGGACCATTCCCAAAGGAGATATTGCATGGAAACCAATCAGCTAATCAGATTGCAGAAGACTAAGTGAAAATGCCTGTAATTTTTCAAATAAATTTAATGCACGAAAATTGCTGAACAAAGAACCAATGACAGGTAATTGGATATCAAGTAAACCGAGCAAGTGTGGTGAAAATTGGACCACTCCTTAGCAGATATTGCGCGGAAACCAATCAGCTAATCAGATTGTTGTGCGGAAACCAATCAGCTAATCAGATTGCAGCAGCCTAAGTGAAAATGCCTGTAATTTTCTGAAAAATGTGTGGAAATTGCCAAACACAGAAACCATGCGAGGTTATTGGATATCAAGTACACTGTGCGAGTTTAGTGAAAATTGGACCATTTTTTGAGATGTTGTGCGGAAATCAAAAACGGACAGATGGACAAGCTGATTATTTTTGGGCACCCACATCTCATTACCGGGCCCTAACTATTACAGTATATTTCTAAAGATAATCAAAGGTGCTTTTTTGACACCATTAGGGGAAGCAACTCTCAATCAAATTTTCCCATATGTGAAATATGTTAACACCAGTCAGAGCTGCTTCCCAAATAGGGTTTTCCAGTTAAGTTTACATTGGAACAATATTAGTGGCATCACACAGAATGGCTTCCACGATGCAGAGAATCATATAAATTCAAGAATTTCATCAGCAAGTGGTGTTGATTTAGAGATTGTTTTAATTTAATAGAAGCATAGATGCCTAGATGGCCCCATACAGGTCCATGAAAGGGTCTGCAGAAAGGTGCACATGTTAATGAGCCCTTTTCATTGAGGCTTATTGACAAAAAATGTACTGGGTCACAAGATAGATAGATGAGTGTATGTGTTAACCTTTTCCTCGGTGAATAATATTCTGACATGTAAGAAATAATGGCATCATGAATATTATATCATGGCACATAAACATGAGAACTTTTGACAATGGCTGAAACTGTAGAATCATATCTATATTATTTTATAAGCAAACAGAGCAGACCATTATCACACCGTCCAATCGATTATGGTTACCCCATAGATAAATCTATCGAGCATTTACTAAATTCCATTTGCTTTTAGGTTACCAACCATAAACCATGGAGCGCTGCATGTACCGATGTTATTACTGCTATATGAAACACAATGCATTACCAGATATCATCGATCATCAAGTTGAAGCACACGATTCTGTATGTTTAAAGGAGCAACTGATAAAATCAAATTAAACAAGAGATGTTTGTAAAACATGTATACCCCCCAGACCCCCTGACGTTTGATCTAGTGACCTCAACTATAGAGGTCATCTAGCGGTCATGACTAATCACCACAGCAACTTTGAAAATCCTAAGCCAAACCACTGATCATTTATTGATCTGAAAACATTTCACAAGTTAAGGTCATGGTGACCTTGACCTTTGACCTAGTGACCTCAACAACTATAGGGGTCATCTAGTGGTCACGACCAACTACCACAGCAAGTTTGAAGATCCCGAACCAAACCATTGAGCAGTTATTAATTGGAAACCATTTCATCAGTTAAGGTCATGATGACCTTGACCTTTGACCTAGTGACCTCAAAATTAATAGGGGTCATCTAGTTTTCATGACCAACCACCACAGCAAGTTTGAAGATCCTAAGCCAAACCCTTGAGCAGTTATTGATTGGAAACCATTTCACCAGTTAAGGTCATGGTGACCTTGATCTTTGACGTAGTGACCTCAAAAACAATAGGGGTTATCTATCGGTCATGACCAACCACCTAAGCAAATTTGAAGATCCTAAGCCAAACCCTTGAACAGTTATTGATCAGAAACCGTTTTATAAGTTAAGGTCATGGTGACCTTGACCTTTGACCTAGTGACCTAAAAAACAATTGGGGTCATCCAGTTGTCATGACCAACTACCGCAGCAAGTTTGAAGATACTAAGCCAAACCCTTGAGCAGTTATTGATCGCAAACCATTTCACCAGTTAAGAGCATGGTGACCTTGACCTTTGACCTAGTGACCTAAAAAACAATAGGACTCATCTAGTTGTCATGACCAACCACCTACGCAAATTTGAAGATCCTAAGTCAAACCCTTGAGCAGTTATTGATCAGAAACCATTTTACCAGTTAATGTCATGGTGACCTTGACCTTTGACCTAGTGACCTCAAAAACAATAGGGATCATCCAGTGGTCATGACCAACTACCACTGCAAGTTTGAAGATTCTAAGCTAAACCCTTGAGCAGTTATTGATCGGAAACCATTTAACCAGTTAAGGTCATGGTGACCTTGACCTTTGACCTTGTGACCTCAAAATCAATAGGGGTCATCTATTGGTAATGACCAACCACCACAGCAAGTTTGAAGATCCCAAGCCAAACCCTTGAGCAGTTATTGATCGGAAACTATTTTACCATTTTAGGTCATGGTGACCTTGACCTTTGACCTAGTGACCTCAAAAACAATAGGGGTCATCTACTTGTCATGACCAACCACCACAGCAAGTTTGAAGATTCTAGGCCAAGTCGTTTATTAGTTATCGTTCGGAAACCATCGATCTACCGACCGACCGACCGACCGACCGACCGACCGACCGACATGTGCAAAGCAACATACCCCCATTTTTTCAAAAGGGGGGTATAATTACTACAATAATTCTAAGATCTGAACTGTGTAAAACTTAATTCTTTAAAATAATTATAGATATTAATCGTCAAATGGAAATTGATATAAATCTACACGGACATATCTTTATTTCTTCATCATATACTAGATATCCAACACTTCATGGAGGCGTAGACCTAAATCACAGGAGCATAGGACTGACTTAATTTGGTCCGAGTCACTCTGAGTACGCAAATGTCGGGGCCAAATCCATTTTCGTGTCTTTTTTAAAAAATTTATACGATGCTCGACAGTCTCTGGATATACTCGCATATGTCACACACATGATACAAAGCCAAATCAATTTCAAAATGTAGATATAACACTTTGTCTTCGAAGAAACTAACCAATGCGTCAAGTATTAGATCTAGCTCGATTTATACTGTCTGAATGACAAAAATACTTGGAAAAGTGCAACGATGAAGATGTTTTCAAGGACGAAGTGTTTATTAATGATTCCACATAGGAGATTTGCAAAACATTCTTCAATATGTGCATTTCCTAGTAGCGCAAAGGACCCTTTTCTAGAAACAAGAGGGCCATTGGCCCTATATCGCTCACCTGAGTTACAGTAATATATTGACATTTTTCAGTGGACAACATTTCTAGCAGATGAAAGAAGCTTAGTCCACTGCTTTCACCCTTTCACTGCTGAATAAACTTGAACTGGATTCAGATCTAATACCAAGTGACTGGTTGACCAAGATCTAAACTGTTTACAACTTGTGCCATTTTTGCCTTAGCTCAAAATGCCTAAAACTGGTCTTTGAGAAATTCAAATGACGTCAATAAAGCTATGCAATTATACCTTGATCCAGGTATATAGGCAAATAAAGTGCTAGGCAGTACATAATGCCAGTTTTTGTGTGAAATGACCAATAAAAATATCTTTAAAAATCTTCTAACCCTTTCCCTCATATAAAGCTGTTTTCACGCATTAGCAAACAGAGTAGACCCAGATCAAACGACACCTATGGAATATAGATCTGATTCTACAGTTTTTATCAAAGCAAAAACTTCTCTTCACAAAAATAATGTGTTTTACGCATTAAAAATAAGAGTAGACTAGATTAGACGGCTGCTATAGAAGCTGTCTGATCAGGGTCTGCTCTGTTTGCATTTGACAAGATATAGATTTGATTTTACAGGTTTTATCAAAGCTAAAACTTCTCTTTATGGAAATAATTTTTTACGCATTAGCAAACAGAGTAGTCCCAGATAATTTTTTGTCAAAGCAAACAGGTAAGGGGTTAATAGGTGTTTAGAAATAATTCTAGCTCTAGGTGTGAATATCTGATGATAAGTCAATTAAAAGGGTCATTAGTTTTTTTAACAATTGAAATAGAGAAGAGTTACTAATTTTTTGAGTAACATTAATTATTGATCGACAATAATTTTGATTAACTTAAAGACATTATTTTTTTTAAAAATCAAATTAAAACAAATACAATTAGTAGCAAGGAGAAAAGACATTATTAAACACCTAAATTTCAACTAAATGCAATTAAACAAGAGTTGCATAATAAAATTTGTTAGAATAAATGATCATAATGAAACTATTTTTTCCAATCACATAAATTAACTGCAGAAACAAACATAACATTGTGCAAAGACCTGTGAAACTAAAATGTTAACGGTTTATTCCAATGTCTCCCACATTTTGGTTGACAAAATTCCAATAAGTCCCACAATCAAGCCAGACAGGTAATTCAATGGAGCATGCATTAGACTATAGTCAGTATCAATTGATTGCTTTATAGGTTGCTTGAACTGGCCTACCTATAGAAAGAGAACAAATATATGCAGAAAACTGATAATTACAGTTAATGACTCAAACAAGATGATGGAAAAAGTTGAGGGTTGAATGTAATTTAAGTATAACATGTAATTAAGTCAGATTGCTTAATTAATAGACACTTAGTATTGTTTGTAATTGTATAAATCACATAAATCACATAATCAAAGTCATATTAAAATATTGTCTTTGATGCAATCGAAAAAATAAATTCTATTAAAGTCTGTCTGATCTTGGTCTACTCTGGTAAACTTTGCAAATGCGTGAAAACCTGTTTATTGACTGTTTCCAGCAGTTTATATCTTAAAATCCGTCTATTCTTGATGAGATGTTGAGTAATGTTATGAAGGAAAAACATATCTATTAAATTCCGTTAAATTCCATCTGATCTTGGTCTACTGTTTGCAAATGCATGAAAACACGTTTATGTGAAGGAACTTGTTAAATTATGACTGTTTCAAGCAGTTTTGATCCCGATGAGATGCTTTGTGAAAGGTTTCAATACATATGTACACGAAATCCTGAACAGTTTGATGTATTTCACATTGCTAACAGTTTGGCTCCAGATCAGACACTGCATAAGGTGGTGTGTGATTTGGATTCAAACTGTTTGTTATGTATTTAAATTTAAGAAATACCTAATAGTTTCCTTAATATTTAATATTCTAAATATGGTAACTAGCATAATGCCTATTTTTTTCCTAAAATGACAATTTTTTAGTTAATTAAAAGTATTAAAATGAATCTATTGTTGGTATTATCTAATTTAAGAAATACCTATTATTTTCCTAAATATTTAACTCTTTGCACATAATGTGGCGTCTCATGATTCTCATCATAATCATCTTGATTACCTATGCAAACAGTGTGGATCCAGATGATAATGCAGTGTCTCATCAGGATGCAAACAAGGGGGGGGGGGGGCATATGCATGATCATGTTTTCTTAGCTTAGGATTTCCAATATCTCCCACATCTAATTTGAGAGACATTGGTAACATCTAGCTGTATAGCACTCACACTATGGGGTTAATAGGTCAACATTCCTTTCCAAATCCCTTTAATGTTTCGTCTGCAACAAAAAGTTATTGTCATCTGCTTCAATTCTTAAAATAAACTTACTTTCATTTTTTTTCAAAAATATGGTTAAGATGACAAACAGTTTGGATCCTGATGAGACGCTGCATTATGCAGCCTCTCATCTGGATCCAAACTGTTTGCATAGGTAATCACAGTTTCACCACTAGCGTGCAAAGGGTTAAGAGTCATGCATTGACCTGGAGAGATTTTACTGCCCAGAGCTATAACCCTTTAACTGCAGAAAAGCCTGTTTAACCCTTAATTTCCATCATATAAACTTGTTTTCATGCATCTGCAAACAGAGTAGACCCAGATAAGGTGGCTCCTATAGGATCAGGGTCTGCTGTTTGCAAATGGAATTTGATATATCTGTTTCTATGCCTTCTAAAACAGCTACACTGTTCCACCTTCCACATTTTATTATAAGTAGTTACAAATAGAATCACTATTCTGGAAGTACTAGAATTCCAATGCAGTTATCTCCCTTTGTCCATTATAGCTATGCTGATGGGACAAGGGAAATAACTGTGAGGATTTTTTTTTAACTAGCTTCCTGATGTTAAAGTAATATAAAACCCCAGGGTGAGGCCATTTTTGGCCCAGGGGTCATTATTTGAACATACTTGGTAGTGATACATTAGGTGATGCTTCATACCAAATATCTTAGCTCTAGATTATGTGGTTTCAGAAAAAAAATTGTTAAAGGTTTCCCTATATAAGTCTATGTAAAAACTACAAGCCCCAGGGCAGGGCCATTTTTAGCCCGGGGGTCATCATTTGAACAAACTTGGTAAAGGACCATTAGATGATGCTATATCCCAAATATCAAAGCTCTAGAAATTGTGGTTTCAGAGAAGAAGATTTTTAAAGATTTAAAAAAAAAACCTTTAAAAGTAGTGGGGCGGGGCCATTTTTTGCCCGGGGGTCATGATTTTAACAAACTTGATAGAGGACACCCTAAGGTACATTTCTGTGAAATATGGTTGAAATCCTCCCAGTGGTTTAGGAGAAGAAGTCATTTGAAATAAAAGTGAACGGACAGACGGACGGACAGACGGACAGACGGACAGACGGACGACGGACGACAGGCGGTCACAATAGCTCACCTTGAGCCTTCGGCTCAGGTGAGCTAAAAAGCAATTTCGTTTGCGTAAACGGATCGATTATTTGCGATTTTAAAGTAATTCCCCCATACATACTCAAAATGAGTTGTGTATATATACACATTTGACACCGTGTTTGCATTGAGAATAATTTTAGCAAATCAATAACCGTCCTTACAAAAGAGTTAAATACGTTTATACATGTTGATAGTTCACCTAGTTGTAAAATCGTATAGGACTTTCGTTGTTGAATGTTGTCTTTGTACAAACTCGATTTACACGTTAGAAATAATAATTGATGTGAACATAATTGGCTAAATACAATTTACAGAATATGTACATGACAGTTGTGACTCTTTTTTTCATTTCAAGGGAAAACATACGTGTGTGTCTTCAGATGCTGTAGTACTACATATGTTAGTTGTCGGGTAACCTTAGCCTAAATGCGCCCAGATTTAGAGTGCACCTTAACCACCATTTTTTTCAAAATTGGGTAACCTTAGCCATTCGAGCATCAACCCAGTACACGAAAACACCTGTAACTACCTTGAATTTAAACAAAGCGAGATGATAGTCAAAAGATTGACAGAAAAATACTTTGATTTACCTTCAACATCGTTGGATTAACGTGAGTTTGTCATACATCGGAGATATTCAGCCCCAAAGAAAGAAAAACTGTGTTTTTGCATCTTGATCCATGTTGAATCACTGATTTAATACACCATTCTGCATGCTATTGGGAAAATATTACGCCAACATGTTCGGCAGACACTTCTTTTTACGACTGCACACAAAGAAGTGCCAATATTCTGAATTAAGAGTCTTTAGGAACAAAATACAAACTCGCCTTTTAAATCGACTCTCGCTGCGAGAGGTAACCACAGCTTTATCGATGGGGTAACCATAATCGATTGGACGGTGTGATTATCAGTCTGGTCTAGGTCTTCTCTGTTTGCAAAGGCGTAGAAAGACATATTTATTAAGTAAACGGCTAAATCTCATGAGAAGACAAAACGTGTCAAGTCTCGATCTACTCTTAGCCTTCGATTTTTGTTCCAGTTTGGCCAACTCCCCCTAATTATTCGCAGAACACGCGTGGTAACTCTTTGAGTGTATTTACAAAGCGCTCACGCACTGAACTAAGAAGGACCACCTTCAGTCAGAGGGTCATAAAATTATGGAATAAACTTCCCAACGATATAGTACTGGCACCCTCGATCAACTCCTTTAAAGAACGACTAAATTCGAAATGGGTAGGGGGTCCAGACAAGTTCAGTCCTGAATGCTTAAACAGACAGAGGCACTCAAATATCAGTTTTAAATTAGTTTGGGTTGTGTAAGCCTACCCTAAACTGCTAAGGCTGACAGATGGCTCTAAAGATATTAGTTAATATTAACTAATTGTACTTAGTTTGATCGTCACTGATCTTGCTTCTAACAGTATTGTGAGAAAAGCATTTATTGAGGATCAGAGGCCTTAAACATGTATATAAACCAGGCACGTACCCAGGTGGGGGGGCTCGGGGGCCCGGGCCCCCCCAGCTGGCTGCCAAGATACCATTTTTATTAATGGGCCCTTTTTAGTTTTCCCTACCGTTTTGAAATTTTACCATGGCAATTGTTTTAGTGACCGATATTTTCCTCCCTGTGGGAGATTATCTGTTAGTTCTCTACACATAGACAGACCACCTTTATCACGCTGTCATGCTGTGATACACGCTTGGACTATTTTGGTATGGACCAATCAGGGTAATCCCCAGCGGAGAACACCCGAATTACGCAATCACGAGTTGGTTCCGGTTTTCACTATACTTGAGTTTAGCAAATAAATTGTTCAGGAACCAGTCGTGACAAAATGCAAATTGCTACGTTGTCCACAAATACTACATGTGGCATGCAAATTACTCAAGCGTGGAGACAATGTCGCAAAACGAGGGGACGGGGGTGACATATCAAGACGCTAAGCAGTATGCACTTCGACCGATAAACGTTTTACTGTATTGATCAATAACTAGTAATGAAAGAATAACTCCGAACATTCCGAATGATAAAAAAGTATGAATTAATTTTTGTAAATTGAGATTGTCCTAAAAAATAGGTGAAAAACACACCTTTTGCCATTGGGAATATAGCCAAATAAAAAACCCTGAAACTTTTATTGTAAAATAAGATAAAAATGGAATATCTTTTTCATTGTACATGTATACATATTTCTGTTATAACCAGGTGAGCGATTAACGGCCAGTTTATTAAACTATAGTTAACACCTGTCAGTATTAAACGATATTAAACGGTATTAAACGATATTTTAGCCTAATGTACATATAAAGATTTTTTACCATTATAAAATGTATACCAAAAACCTTTTCAAACTATTACTATATATATACCAAACCATTAAGTGCATGGCACTACCTTTCCAATTAGGGAAAACATAACTAATATTGCCTAAAAAACGTATTGTTTATATGGACATGTCCATATCTGGCAATCATCTATATGTGAAATATGTGAAATACATAATGTTTTCATCTTCCGCACGTGCTAATCGCTACTGTAGGCAAACAATTGACTCTACAAATATTCAGTTAGTTCACAATAATGTCAATTTACAGAAGGTAAATAATTTACTAAATGGTTACCTTCTATTACTTTCAACATCATCCATTCTAAATGAAGGTGTTCGAACTTTTTACATAGCTCTACACATGTTTGTCTAAATTGGTTTGAAAGTCAGGTGACTTATAGATGTCAGCACTGGTTATGTACAAGTTGGCTTCCTTAAAAAGAAGCCAAAGAGAGGTCTGTACAGAGCAGTTTTTAAACTGAATACTGTTTTATTTGATTGAACGCCTATTTCTATGATAGATACATATACGTTTTGCAAGTGCAGTTTGACGAAACCACAACCTAATTTGACAAAACTATACCGCCCTTTTCGAATACAAATTGACGAACCAGCAGTTCGGCGTAACAAAAAAACGTTGTCACATCAACACCACAACAAATGGACATGTCTGCTAAATTGTCCTCCACATTAAACCACGTACTTCAAAATATGAAACGTTCTCTGTAGAATTAACACTTCACCCTTTACTGCATTAGCAGCATATACGGTGTCTTGTGTTACTCTTGCAAACATGCAGTAGACCCATATCAGACGATTCCGTGCAGAAGACGCCTCGCCAGGATCACTTGGGTAAGACACGCTCAAGTCAGTATATGTTTGTATAGAACATAGACCGACTCAAACGTGTCTTACCCCTGTGATCAGGGTCTGCTCTGTTTGCCCATGATCTACAAAAGAAGCTGTCTTAAGCTGCCATTCATTTATTGATTAATAATTATTGGAGTATTAAAACCAGATGGTTACTTCTATATATCTATCTATCCATCTATCTATCGTTAAAAGAGTAGACTAATAAGAATACTTAATGCAGGGCAAAGGTAATACAGAAAGCTCCAATAGCATCTTTCTTCATTCCTTTTGACTTGCATTAAAGCACCTGCCTTACATATCCATATTTAGACCTCGTGTTGATGGCCGCTGAAATCAGGTTCTACTGTATTTCATTACTGTCTGCCATAGAGCGTTAAGCACCCGACCCACATACACATGAGCTATTACCTTGGTTAAGGTGCTCCACTGAAAGGCCTTTTGTTTTACCACAGGTGTTCGAAACACACGGAGATAAGCGAACTCATAGCGAAATGAAGTATCGCGTTCAGTAATGGTTCACGTGAGCTACCGGTTGCAACTAATCTGTATGATGTTTTATACACGCCAAGAGTTCGTACCACAACCGTATATGTAAAATTATGTCATTCCTTCTAGGTCTGGTAGATACATGTAATCTAAACACCAGTTGCATACGGTAGCCATTACTGAACGCATGATTGGCGATATTTTCCACACGCTATCTAATAACCCTTTCCCTCATATAAACGTATTTTCACGCATTTGCAAACAGAGTAGACCCTGGTCAGACGACTGTCGGGCTCCTATAGGAGCCCTGTTTGCTAATAGAATTTGATAGATGTGCTTCATTACTTTCTAAAATGGCTACAATGTTTCCTCAGGGGTCTGGACCGCTTCATGGGGGTCTATATGTACATGTATTATTATTATATATAGTACATAATTATAGACCCCATTGAAGCGGTCCAGACCCCTGTGAATGTTTCACCATCCATAATTCATTATTACTATTTTGTCCATAAATATCCAGTAGGTATATTGAAATTTGGAATAAACATAGAACAAGGAAAGGGTTAAATGTATACATGTAGTACTTGACCCTTTTACTTCAAGAATAATCATGTAAGAAATCACATCGTAATTATTGATTAGATTTTTATTTTAAGACATGGGCAAATGGGTTTTGCCATATCAGAAACTGTAGAATTATTGCTTTATTATATCATAAGCAAACAGAGTAAACCCTGCTCGAACAAGTAATATATCCACACACGGGTTTCACGTGGAAAATGCCAGCTGCATTGCGTTGCTAGTTCGCTAATCTCCGTGTTTACGCGAGGAACTGCATGGCGGTCAGATCTTTTCCGAATTTGGTTTTTGATGGAGAAATGCAGAGTGCTAAAACCAAGAACTGAAATGGCAATCAGAACATCAAATAGGGGAAATTCATTGAAATTGTTCACCCAAAGGGCTAAATTAGACGTAAGGAAAAACAGTTTTGGCTTAAGAACAGCACAAGCCTGGAATGACTTACCAGAACATGTTACAAATGCAGAAAATATCAATACTTTCAAAAACAGACTGGACAGATACTGGCTAAACCAAGATATTCTATTTGAGCACAAGGCCACTTTAAAAACCGGAAAGTGCATAAATTATAAATCACAAGAAGAGTCCAACATAGAGGATCCGATGGGAAACTGAGTTGGAAAACTACAATAAGTAACAATAAGTAAGTAAGTAAGTAATAAACCACTCTACTGGCGACTCTACAATAACCTCATTGCAAATAGCTTGGTTCCAGATAAGACGCCATGTAACTCGGCGTCTCATCAAAATTCAAAGTTAATCTGACACTGGTTTTAAAAAGAAAAGAAAACATAAGTTTACACTTTTAGAATTGAGGCAAACGACAACATACGCATACTGTTTTTAAAAAAGAAAAGAATACATGATTACAGTAGAGCCCCTCTAATGCGACCAATTAATGAACAAACATGACTGTCTTTATAGTTTAGTTTAAACATATTTTATTTCAATAAATATTGAAAGGGGGTTGGGCCACAAGTTCTTCCAACATTAGTTACGGCCCTTCCCCTACAATTTTAACATTGCAATTGAGTATTTAGCAATATGGCTATATATACACTATAACATACACAAAAAAGGACAGGAGGAAAAAGTAGAAGAAGCAGAAGATGATGATTAATGGAGAATATGACTAAATGTTCACAACATATCAAAAAGAGAAGGCAAAGAATATGTATGAAGGTCTAATAGTACTAGGTACTGTAAACTGAAGTTTGGCAATTAAGTGGTCAGGCTAAAGTGACTGCTGCTGTAAGGTGTAGCTTTCTGTGACGCTTCAGATCTAGTAATTACTACACTCAGACATTGAGAATCCTTAAAATGTAGCAATTAAAACACCAGTAAAAATAAATAGCAGAAAAGAGTTTGGGTCTGACTCAAAACTTGTTGTTACTCCTCATTCAACTTTTGTATAACACTTAGAAATTTATCAACACTGTCCTGATGATTACCAACAGCAAGAATTGAGTCAGGAAAAATAAATTGTCCCTTACGTTTTGATGCTTATTCGAATCTCTTAGTATTCCTTATATAGATCTGAACAGCTTCAAAAAATTTGCAATTATCTTTAACAGAGACAGAATTCTTTCCGAATAGCAAAGATTCGGTGCTAAGTGGATGAAAATCTCTTGTTTGATTAAATAAAACAATACGCTGAGTTTGAAACCGACTGCATCTGAAGAAGAAATGTTCTGCGTCTTCTACTGAATATGTATTACATTGGGCACAGAGAGGATCAGGAGATAATTTGTTGTTATAGAGATCTAATTTTAAATTACTACAGTTGTTTCGAATCCTTGCTTGGAAAACTGCTAATCGCCTGTTGCCGTGTAAATAAATCTTAGGGATCGTGATCGTAGTATTATGCTTTAGGTTGGATTTGAAGGATCTTAAAGTCGTTGCTGATTTAATATTTCTGTCTAAGTTATTCCACATTTCAATAGAACTTGGTATACAAGATCTGCGCATGATTTCAGTTCGACATAGTGGCACGGTAAAATTTTCTGGATTTCTAAGCTGGTAATTAGTTCTAGTATTTACATGCAGTTGGAAAAGATCTGAAATATATGATGGGGTTAAGTTATTATGTACTTTATACATGAAGTAATACTTCTGTAGTTCCCTCCTAGTTTTTAGAGATTCCCAACCACATTCTATATACAATTTTTCCAATGAGACAGACCTAGTGAGACCTGTAACTATACGTGCTGCCTCGTTTTGCAGGCGTTCAATGGCACCTACTTGGTTTTCAGTACACCCTGACCAGACTACAGAGGAGTACTCCAAAATTGGGCGGACATAAGATAGATATATTTGATTTAAGCTTTGTCTGTTTAATGTAAATTGTAGTCTGCGCATTATCCCAATAACTTTTGAGGCAGATTGGAGTATAGTCTCAATATGAGTTTGCCACTGACTATTTGAACTTAGAGTAACTCCAAGATGTTTATGATCTTTGACTAGGTTTATCAATGAATTTTCGAAGTACAGTTTCGGTGCATTTTCATGCTGTCTAAGGCAAAAGAACAGGAATTCAGTTTTGTCGGGATTAAATTTAACAAGCCATTGTTTGGCCCAGTATGAAATAATACTCAGATCATGATTAAGTATACCTTCAATATCCTCGACCGATGATGCAGAACAGTACAGTGAACTATCATCAGCATACAACCTTGTTAAACTTAACAAATTCTCAGCAATATCATTTACATATATTAAAAACAGCAGTGGTCCTAGAACGATCCCTGAGGAACACCGGCATTTATTGTTTTGAGGCTTGATTCTGATGAATGAAGCACAACTCTCTGAGATCTTTCACTTAGATAGTTTGATATCCATTTCAGAAGAGGACCATTAATTCCATTTTGTTGTAGTTTAAACAAAAGTCCTCTGTGCCAAACTCGGTCAAAGGCTTTTGATATATCGCAAAACACCATACAAGCCACCTGTCTATTATCATATGTTTGGCATATGTGATGATAGATATCTATTAACTGCATGGAAGTTGAATGATTTGGTAAAAACCCAGATTGGTACTTGTATATGAGATTGTTATCAATAAAAAAATTATACATTTTTTTAAAAATCAAACGTTCAAACAATTTACCACAACAGCTCAATAACGAAACCGGTCTGTAATTAGACACAGCTGTTTTATCTCCTTTCTTAAATAAGGGTGTTATATTGGCTATTTTCCAATTATCTGGATATATGCCTTCCTGCAAGGAAAGATTAAATAATATTGACAAGGGCTTGGATACTGCCAGATGTGTATTTTGTAACATTTTATGACTTATACCATCACAACCACTGGCTTTGTTTTTATTTAAAACTTTAATTGTGTCTTGAATTTCATCTTCAGTAATGATAATATCCTGTAAAGAGTTATTTGTTTTCATAACGAGTTCAGGTAAGGATGCATGTTCATCATTTACAGTTGAAATAGATGTAATAGTAATTCAGCTTTCTCTTCATTTGTTATACAATATCTAAATTTACCATTTACTTCTTCCTGCAAAGGGGGGATCATGTTTTCTGACTTACCTGATCCTTTAACAAAGTGTTTAATAGTTTTCCAAAAACCCTTCTTATCATTACTTTGAAGGTCAGATAGGTTAAGCTCTAAAGTATTATAAAAATTTTCTTTCGCCTGTTTTTTCATATTATTTACTTTATTTCTAGCAGTTTTGAACTTATTCCAATCACTAGATTTTCCGGATTTGATAGCTACATGCTTAAGGCGATTTCTGATTCTACATTGTTTTCTTAGGGCTGAGTCAAACCAGGGTTTGTCGTTCATTCTAATCATTATTTTTTTTCGTGGAATACTTTCTTTGGCAAAGCCTAAAATTGTTTCTGTAAAAATATTACAAGCCTCATTTACTCCGAGTTCCTTAAGACTATTCCAATCGTGGTTCCTAAGTTTATCATTAAATAATTCGTAGTCAGCTTGGTTGTACAGCCAAATTGTCCTCTCAAAAGAGGGGTTTGTTTCATATGAGCATGGCAGTATAATACTTGTGGCCTTGTGGTCACTGATGTGTTGAGGCACCGCAATTACTTCAGAATGTAAATATGTCATGTCCAGAGGAATTATAATTGGATCTAATAGTGCTTGTGAACGAGTTGGCTCAGTGATTACATTTGTCATTGAATTGATACATAAGATATCCTGTAGATTGTGAAAATTTGTGTTAAATAAATCTTCATTTAGATCTCCAAGTATAATAATATTTTTACATATAGAATATGCCATTTCAATATTTACATTTAAATTCTGGAAAAAATGTGAATCTGCTGTTTTGGGACTGTAGAAAACTCCTACTAAATATGTTACAGAGCCTAATTTAATACTAAGCCAAATAGATTCATTACAATGAGTTTCTAGTTGCGGTAGTCTTTTGTGGACGATATTTTTAGATGGATAAACAAGAATCCCACCACCATGATTGGTTCGATCCTTTCTATAGGGTATGTCATAACCTTCAGTTAGTAATATACGGTCCGTTTCCACCATATTGTCTAAATGTGTTTCTGTGAAGCAAATTATGTCGTGTTCACATAAATTATCAATTATAAAATCTACTTTATTCCTGATGCTTCTGATATTGCAGTGCAATAAAGATACTGCATGATTATAAATTGGGCCTGGGTTAATCTCAATATCACCAGCTTCAATCAAAAGTAACAGCAGAACAACTTTAAAATCATAATTCCTGTGCAACCAGTTTGCGTATTCCAGTGTATATAACAGACAGATCCGGACAATAAACTAAATCAATATAGCAAACTCCACAAACAATGATGAATGTCTTACTCTGATCTTTTTGAATACTAACACCTTACAGCAGTTAAATAATCCTATGGCAGCTCTCCATGCACACACATTATTTCCCATCATGTAATTGAACTATCAGCAACTTGGGCTCTGGAGGCCACCATAGGCAAACAGCCACAGTATTGCCACTGTACTTTCAAATAAGAGGGACCCTTCATACAGATAGAGAAGTAAATAGACAGAAAAAAAACTAACAGAGTGTCTGATCAAAAACAAAAACACAAAATACAGTCAAAATTGCCAAATGAAAACAGAAAATAAAAGGCAAGATAAAAACCGTTTTCTGGGAATTTATGGTGGTTGATTTTAATATATTCATTTCTAATACTTTACTAAGTATAGGTTTGTCGTTAAAAAATGTTTCATTGGAACATTATTTAAATAAATAGATATTTTCAGAGATATAGCTCCTTTCAGGCAAAAGTGTGAGGTTTATGGCAACAAAGGAGCTTAAATCTGATGTCTGACAAATGATGAAGTGTTACCTGCCTCTTCATATCTCAAATGGTACTAAATATTTACATAAAGTTTATAAGACGTACAGACGGACGGATTGACAATCGAACAGCGTGAAAATTATATCACAGGCAAGTCTATTTGCCACTTAGCCCTTTCCCTGTTCTGTGATTATTCCAAATTTTTATGCCTACTTGCTATTCATAGACAAGATAGTTATAGTGAAATATGGAAGGTAGAATATTATAGCCATTTGAGATCTAAAGGAACATCTATTAGCAAACAGAGCCGACCCTGATCAGACGGCTCCTCTAGGAGCCGTCTGATCTGGGTCTACTCTGTTTGCAAATGCGTGACAACACGTTTTTTTGTGGGAAAGAGTTAACTTAAACAGAAACTCTCACTTAAAACGAGGAGCCATTATTCTGGTATTCCATGGTCGATATTAATAATATATATAAAGGCACATATTCTAATGATGCTTCACACTGTATGTTTTCAAAAAGGTTCAAAGAAAAAATCAATGCTTTTTCTCAGACTCTGAGACTCCAATGTTTACACAAAAATTTCAAAAAGGACACAAGTTGTTTCTAAGATATGACCTGGGACAAACTCCTGGACTGGCGGACAGATGGACAGTGTGCAAAATATATCGCCTCTCTTATGACACGAGATAGTAATTTAAACTAAATTTCATACATATAAATAGAAGAGAGAAAAAACCCACAGAAAATCATATCAAAATAAACAGACAAATAGCCAATGTCTGCACACATACAAACCGAAAGTTTGAAACAGAGCTCTATGTTTCACAAGCTTTCGTGTGATGCTGCTCAATTAATCATTATCCCAAGAAGTATATATACATGTACTTACTAGTAAATATAAAACTACCTGTGTTTAGATTCACTTTCTGTCAGTGCGCACCTTTACCACACAAATACTGAACGTGCTTACAATCGTTTTAAAAGCTTGTTGGCTGTGCAAACCCTGACAAAACCAATACTTCATGAGTCATTACAGTATACATGCAAACAGAACAGACCCCGTCCAGACACCCACTAGTAGAGCTTTTGGATCAAGGTCCCCTCTGTTTGCATGTGTATACTTCTGTACAGGCTGTCCAGACACCCAAGAATAATTATTATTTATAGACTAGCGAACCATGATGCCGCCATGTCAATAACTTACTATAAACTCAACCTACAACAGCTGACCTTCACAGAGCATTTAAAATCTATGTATGAGTATACATCTACTCTATTTCAGTTAGACATTTAGAATGCATTTGTGAGTATAAATGCATACAGTGTAGACCCCGACAAGACAACTACGACAGGGTTTACCCCAGAAATTAGTGAAGACATATTACATCTGAGGCGTAAATCTGGTTTCAGTATGTAACCAGACCATAGTTTCCCTGTATGGATCCCCAATATGTTATGTACATGTTAGTATGTTTACGCTTGTATGTATGTTCATGTGCGTGGTGAGTGTGCACGAGAGAATCGGTTAAGTGTGAGTTGACATGGTGAGTGAAGCATATCAAGTCACCTGACCGTAGTTAATGAGCTAAACCTCTTTTCCCGCTTCCAATATTCTGGCTATAACTCTCGTTCTAAACGGACGTCTATATCATAGAAAACTCTCCGTGGCTATTGCTTGTATTCCTCTCATAACGACCAGCTGGTAAGCCTTCTATTTGTTATATTTAGGATTTAATTTACAATTCATTCATTTATTCGGTTAACAATGAATCAAGTCGGTTACGCTATTGGAATTTCGATACGCGAGTCTTATTATTCAACTCTGGCTCAACATTGTACTCATCATTTCTATTTTGTATTTCAGACCCTTATTACTTTTACTTGTACTCTGTACTGATTAAAAGAACTTAACAACCCTTCTGGATCCTTCTTGATTCTGACCCCGGGTTACAAATGGCGACCACGACGATTTAATCACTACTGGGGTCAGTCTGGCATCTCCGTCTTCGTCCGACGACGGATAGAGAGAGGAGGCTCTATATTTAGAGTTAGGCGAACTAGAAGTCTGTTAGAGTTCGGCGAACTGGAAGAGGCACCTGAAGGGACAGGACGCTGTCGCTTTTTACTTCTACTGGTTAGCGTTGGAGTTCTTCGCCCGGATAGCTCAGTGGTTAGAGCACTCGCCTGTTTTGTGAGTTTTTTATATCTCGTGAAACCATCGTTTTTCGCGCAGATAATTTCTACAGGCCTTATTTTTTTAAATAGTGCACTAATTTTCAAGGCGCCTAGTGATAGTTTTGACCCAGTGATGTAATCGCGCGTGATACGAGATCCTACGAGACCATCTGTGGAAAGTGACATCTGCTGTATCATCGTTGGATGTGACAAACTGTTGTATTGTGTATATAGTGAATTGTGTGGATATTTGGATGTGCTGGACACGGTCCACGTAAGTTATTTTATCTCTGTTGCATCTTTGTATATATTGCCATGTTCTATTATTTTTGATTTTGGGGTCTATCACCAGTTCTTGTTTCTCATCAAACGTGACATACATTTGCTCCGGATTCGGAACGCTTCGTTTCGAATCAGCTGTTTTTGTAGGTCAGCTGTTTGTTTTCATTTTGTTCGTTATTTCAGTTACTTTTGAGCCTGATATTAGCTTTTTGTAACATATTTTCAGTTTAACGATGGGTCGATAAGGGATCTACTGATTAAATTTATCTAACCCTTAAGTTTCATTGCTTTATTTTGAGTTTTGGTGATTTGCCACGAAATAATTTCATAGAGCAAGTTGAACAGATCGAATGTGACAGATCTAGTTACGAGCGTGCAATATTTATTGGTGAAATGTGAATATATTTGATGCAACATGTGTGGTGTTGATTTAGTTGTTTAAATTGATTGAGATACTTGTGTTTATTGTATAACTTGCTAGCTGGTCAATATATCTTATGAGACTTTGATATGACACTTTGACAGGTTTTCTATTCTTTTTCCTTCATCTGTCTATCTTCTTCATCTGTTCTTTCTTCTTCATTTTTCTTTACTAATTACTAGCATCACATGCATAGTGAATGGAGAATCTGGAGTGAGGAAGAATGCCGTGTTTGCTGACGAATATCAGGAAGGTGACAATTTAGTGTGATAATGACTTTGTTTATTATTTTGTGAATATTGTAAGTATATTAGCCCTGATATATGCCCATTTTACCTCCTGGTCTGTTGTTGTGAAGTTATATGCTGGGTCTAGTGTATGTAGTTTGATCATATGATGTAGTATGGTGGATAGAGCAGTTAGTTACTGGTAGATTGTTTTGATTGGCATATTTTTCTTCGGGATACTGTAGTTTCTGCAGCTGGGGTTTAGTTTAGTGTTTAATTCATTGGATTGGTGTTAAGGTGTTTTTGATTGCGGTTTAGTTATTCTGCAGTTATTCTATTCATAGTTTATAGTAAGTAGCTTAGGTACGCTAGTCTTAGACTATGGCTAGTTCCCTTTCAGAAAAGGAGCTTGTTGCAGCGTTGGAAGCTACAGGTAATTATGTGGTACAGAAAAAAAGTACTACTCCCATTTCTGCCCCACTCCAACCCCATTTAGCAGATTTTATGCCTTCTACACCGAAATTTGATTTGCAAAATGTTTTACCCTCTGTAGGCCGTGGTGCCAGGTTAAAGACCTCTACCCCATTTCATTTACAGGATTTTCTTTCAGGGGCCCATGTTGACTTACCAGTAAAAACAAATACCCCCACCACCCCTGCCTTTTCTACACATACATCTAGTAATAATACTAGTGCCCAGTATGGTGTTGCTGCACCTTTGCCGAAAATCCCACCCTTTTCGGGGGATGACTTGAAAGGTGATTCCACATATTTGGAATGGAGGTTTGAGATCAGGTGCTTAATGCACGATACGGATCTGCCTTCCGCTAGACTTTCACAGGCCATTCGTGGTTCTTTGAAAGGCACTGCTAGGTCAGTGATGATAAGCTTGGGAGAAGATGCCTCTTTGGATACTATTCTCTTCAAGCTAGATAAGCTTTTTGGTGATGTCTCTACACCAGGAATGGTGATGCAAGAGTTTTTTAATTGTTACCAGAAACCGGATGAATCGGTAACCAGGTTTGGCTGTAGACTTGAGTGTCTGCTGAGGCTTGCCTCTGGCCCTGGTCAGCTTGATAAGGCAGCCATGAATGGCTTTCTACGTCATAAATTCTGGACGTCATTGGCATCTGAGAAGCTGAAGAGCCAGACACGTCATAAATATGACGAGATCACGGATTATGACGAGCTCATTAAGCAGGTCAGATCTGTTGAGAAGGAGTTGGAAGTGAGTACTGTGGTACCCCCTCCTTCTAAGAAGGCGACACAGCAGCCCATAGTTGCAGAGTCTCAGATCTCTGACTTGGACAAAAAGTTTGTAAAGGAACTGGACAGTCTGGAAAAACGCATCAACTCTAGGATTGATGATAAATTTAACCAGATCCTGCACAAACTGGACTCTTTGCCAGCTAGTGTTCACTCTAGTGAAACACCCTCACCCACACCAGACACTGCAAACATCAACAGCAACAACAACATGAACAACACTAACAACAACAACAACAATACACATAACAGACCATATAACAGGAGATTTCCCAACAGATATAATAGAGGGAATAGAAGGAATTATCAGAATCATGGTAACAGGTATTCTCAGAATCCTTTAAACTAGTAGCAGCCTCTGTAGATGGCCACACAGAGGTATATTCTGAGAATAAAGGCCAACCACTTTTAGGCAGGCTTGTTGGTAACTCTAATGAGTCTACCATATTGCTTCATGACAAGGATGTCACAGCTTTAATAGATAGTGGCTCCATGGTTACCACAGTCTCTCGATCTTTTTACTTGTCTTTACAAGACAGACCCCCACTGCAGAGTCTTGATTCGCTTCTTGATGTGTCAGTGGCTGATGGATCTAAACTCAATTACTTGGGTTACATAGAGACGACTGTGGTAGTACCATTCATAGCTAATTTTAGCTTACCTGTGCCGGTACTTGTTGTGCCAGACACAGATTTAAATCATGCCTGTCCAGTTATTGTAGGCACCAATGTTCTGAGATCTCTGAAGTTAAGAGTATCATCAGGATCTGTATCTTCGGATATCCCTGATGAATGGCAGTTAGCCATTGATAGTCTTAATTACAAGACTTACACAGTTAAGGCTTGCAGTCGAAAGCCTATTTCGGTAGAGCCCTACCAGACTGTAATGATCAATGGATTTGTTCGAAATATTGATCAGGATGTAACGGATATTGTTACAGAAACCATTGTGCAGTCTTGTTATTCGGTTTGTCCGAGAGTTGTTAAACTCAGTCAGACTGACTATAGCAGAATACCTGTGAAGGTCTGCAACATGACTGCCAAACCTATCACGATTAAGCCAAGATCAGCTGTATGTCAAGTCAGTGAGGTCAAGGTAATTGATACCATTGCCTCTGAAGTCCCAAGTTCTGTTGCGGACAAGAAGGGATTCTCTATTTTAGAGGAACTTGGAGTCAAAGTAGACACCACAGCTTTGACTCCAGAACAAGTCTTGCGTGCTCAGCAAGTGTTGGGCAATTGGGAGCACATATTTTCACGTGGTCTCACAGACTTGGGCTGTGCTGATCTTGTCAAGCACAATATTGAGTTGATAGACGAGAAACCTTTTAAACAGCCCTATAGGAGGATACCCCCTGGAATGTATGAGGAGGTTAGACAGCATTTGAAAGACATGCTGGCAGCAGGTGCCATTCGAGAGTCTAATAGCCCATTCTCTTCAAATGTGGTATTAGTCAGGAAGAAAGACGGCTCTTTGCGGTTCTGTATTGATTACAGACTGTTGAATAACAGAACACGTAAAGATGCCTACATGCTGCCTCGCTTTGACGATACTGTCGATACACTTGCTGGATCCCAGTTTTTCAGTAAACTCGATCTTCGATCTGGATACTGGCAAGTGGAGATGGAAGAGAAGGACAAGGAGAAAACGGCATTCTCTGTCGGAAACCTTGGCTTCTATGAGTGCGAGCGCATGAGTTTCGGGCTCTGTAACGCGCCGGCGACATTTCAAAGGTTAATGGAGAAGTGTATGGGCGAGCTCCATCTCAGGGAGTGCCTCATCTTCATAGATGATATACTGATCTTCTCCAAGACGTTTGAGGAGCACACTCAGCGACTCGAGGCTGTCTTTCAAAGGTTGTCTCAGCACAACCTTAAGCTGAAACCCTCCAAATGCGAGTTTTTTAAGACATCGGTTGTCTATCTAGGACACATAGTTTCCAGTGAGGGTATTGCCACAGACCCAGAGAAAACTGCAGCAATAAGGAACTGGCAGCCGCCCAGTAATATTAAAGAGCTGAGAAATTTTCTTGGTTTTGCTGGTTATTACAGGCGGTTTGTTCAGAATTTTTCCTCAATAGCTCAGCCCTTGAATGCCCTCTTAGAAGGCCATTCGACCCACAAGGTCAAGAAGGGGAAGGCTAAGAGGAAACCCAAAAAACCTGTTCGATGGGTCTGGGGAGAGCAACAGCAAGAGGCTTTCTCTGTACTTAGGGAGAAGCTTCTGAATCCTCCTATACTAGCCTATGCGGACTACACGCTACCGTTCATTGTGCATACTGATGCCAGTGGGCAAGGGCTAGGGGCTATCCTGTATCAGAAGCAGGAGGGCAAGGAGCGAGTTATTGCTTATGCCAGCAGGGGTCTGCGGCCCAGTGAACGCAAATATCCCGCACACAAGCTGGAGTTTTTGGCATTGAAATGGGCTGTTACTGACAAGTTTCATGATTATCTCATGGGCAACTGTTTTGAAGTTGTCACAGATAACAACCCATTGACTTATGTCTTAACCAGTGCCAAACTTGATGCTACTGGGCATCGCTGGGTCGCAGCTCTTGCCAACTATGATTTTACCATTAAGTACAGAGCTGGCAAAAGGAACAGTGATGCTGATGGACTCAGCAGGCTTCCTTCTGATGCAATACGTGCCATCTGTCAATCAGTGACAGTTAATGTACCTTTCGCTGAATGTTTCCCTGGAAAGGCTGATCCTCAGGCGGCCGCTGATGGTCAGTCCGACTCTGGGCAGTTCAGTAATGTTGATTGGGCAAAGGAACAGAGGCTAGACCCTGTCCTTGCCAGAGTGATCAGACTCCTGAGCAGCAGTTTTCGCCCCAGGGACAAAGCATCCCGTATGGAGTTGCCTGAGGTACAGAAGTACATTCGAGAGTGGAAAAAGCTCCACCTTTCAGGCAATGTTCTGTACAGAACTGCAGCTCAGGATGGCCAAGTGGTCGAACAGTTGGTTGTACCAGAGTCCTTTAGACCCAAAGCTTTGAAGGGTGTGCATGATGACGTTGGTCATCAAGGCAAGGACAAGTCACTCTGGTTAGCCAAGCAACGATTCTATTGGCCTGGACTTGAAAAGGACATAGAATCAAAGATCCAGGCATGTGACAGATGCATCAGAAGGAAGGCCCCTACGAAACCTATTGCGCAGCTCAATCCTATCTCTAGCACCTATCCTATGGAGCTGGTGTGCATAGACTTCTTGTCTCTGGAGCGATCCAAGGGCGGTTTTGAGCATGTACTGGTTATTACTGACCATTTTACACGCTATGCTCAGGCTGTTCCTTGTCGTAACCAGACTGCACAGACAACTGCAAAGGCCCTGTATGAAAGCTTCATTCGCTTTTACTCCTTTCCAGCACGGCTCCATAGCGATCAGGGACGTAATTTTGAGAGTAGGGTCATCAAGGAGCTCTGCAGACTCGCTCATACGCAGAAGTCAAGGACTACTCCTTACCACCCTATGGGCAATGGGTCTGCAGAGCGATTCAATCAGACCCTTCTCAAAATGCTCGGGACCCTGGAGAACAACCAGAAAGCTGATTGGAAGTCTTTCGTTGCTCCGTTGGTCCAAGCGTACAATGCAACCCGCAGTGACGCAACGGGTTATTCGCCCCACTACCTAATGTTTGGGTGGCACCCGAGACTCTCAGTGGATGCCTTCTTAGGCACATCACCTGCTCAGGACGAGGCTACTGCAGGGCCACAGTCCTATGGCAAGAAGCTGAGAGCCCGCATGCAATATGCATATGACATTGCAGCTAGGCATGCCAGGAAATGTGCCCAGAAGAACAAGGACTTCTATGATAGAGGGAAACAGGAGGCTATTTTGGAAGTTGGGGATCGGGTCCTGGTCCGAAATGTTGGACTAAAAGGGAAACAGAAGCTGGCTGATAGATGGGAAGAGATACCCTATGTTGTTTGTGGCATACCGGATCCAGATCTGCCGGTATACAAGGTTCGGGCAGAAAATGGATCTAAGACCCGAACATTACATAGGAATCTTCTTCTGCCCTTCAACTGTGTGCCAGCTGAGCAACCCTGCAGTCCAAGGGACAGGCCCAGAGGTCCGTCTCAGCCAGGTCCTCGAAAGACCCCAAGACCCAGACAAGCAGAGTCTGAGTCAAGTTCCGGGGAAGAGAGCTCTGAGAGCCAGATTTATATCATTCCCGCGAGAAGACAGAGGATCAGTAGTCAGACACCTGGTAACAGGGCGTCAGACACGGGTGGCTTGGCCCATGGGTCTAGGCAACCCAGCACCAGTGTTGGAAGCAACTCCAGCCAGAGTGGTGCCATTGATTCTGTTTCAGATCCTAGTTTGGATCCTGTCTCTTGTTATAGTCCTGATCCAGTTCCAGACTCTGTCTCTGTTCTCTATCCTGACACCATTTCCGGTCACTCTACCCATTTCCGTAGTCCAGTTTCCGGTTCTTATCCTGACCAAAGCCCTGAATCAGTCTCAGGCAACAATTTCACTGTGGATCAAAGCCCTGTCTCAGTTCCAGACATTGATCCTGGCCAAAGCCCTGTGACAGTCTCAGGCAACAATTTTACTGTGGATCAAAGCCCTGGCTCAGTCCCAGGCATTGATCAGACCCTTCCCTCTGATCCAGATCCAGGTTCGAACTTGGTTCTAGATCCAGACCCAAGCCAAGACCAAGCTCCCTCACCTAGTTTACCTTCTAGGAGGCCTGTCCGGAATAGGAAAGCCCCTGACCGTTATGGGCAGTGGGTGTGTCCCCAGATTGTTTGGAGCAATTTTTGTGAAACTGATTCCTGTTTTGTCTGAGCTTCACATTGGTTTTAGCTTAACATATATTTCAGTTTACCTCATATATGACACTCTATGTGTACAGGTCTGACACCTGTTTCATTTTTGTTTTTAATACATGTAACTTGCATTTTGGAAGCTGTATTTGGATTAGTTTGCTGTATCATTGGTCAGTTATTGTAGAAGTAATTATAGTTTACTTGTATTTCTTAGCCAGAATCATGTGACCTGACAGCTAGAGGATCAGCCTTAGGATTAGAATGTAGATTCTATTTCTGTATTCAGCTTCCAGGATAAAATATATTGTTTGATCTGTGCTCCCTGCATTATAGTTTTGTAGTTTGAAACTTCATGTTTTCTGCATAGTTCTCTAGTAAAGAAAGTACATGCTTTCTGTTTAATAGTTTGGAAAGCATAGTGTTAGTAGCTGTGTATCGTTCTAGTTATTTTAAACTTATTGGTATGCCTGTTTTAATAGTTCAGTTTGTAAATGTCAGGAGACATTTCAAGGAAGCAGGGGAGTATGTAACCAGACCATAGTTTCCCTGTATGGATCCCCAATATGTTATGTACATGTTAGTATGTTTACGCTTGTATGTATGTTCATGTGCGTGGTGAGTGTGCACGAGAGAATCGGTTAAGTGTGAGTTGACATGGTGAGTGAAGCATATCAAGTCACCTGACCGTAGTTAATGAGCTAAACCTCTTTTCCCGCTTCCAATATTCTGGCTATAACTCTCGTTCTAAACGGACGTCTATATCATAGAAAACTCTCCGTGGCTATTGCTTGTATTCCTCTCATAACGACCAGCTGGTAAGCCTTCTATTTGTTATATTTAGGATTTAATTTACAATTCATTCATTTATTCGGTTAACAATGAATCAAGTCGGTTACGCTATTGGAATTTCGATACGCGAGTCTTATTATTCAACTCTGGCTCAACATTGTACTCATCATTTCTATTTTGTATTTCAGACCCTTATTACTTTTACTTGTACTCTGTACTGATTAAAAGAACTTAACAACCCTTCTGGATCCTTCTTGATTCTGACCCCGGGTTACAAGTATAACATATAAAGCTATTTATCCATATATAGGCGTTACCGTATCAAATTGAAATGGTTTTCATACATATCTGATAATAAACAGCATGGAATTTCACGGTAATTTTGAATTTGGGCACTTGAAGTAACTAAGAATGCAATATGTATAAAAGTCCTTTGAAAAATTAAGGCATGTTCCAAGAGATATATAGCCATTAAGGCATGTTGCATACGTCTCAATCATGGTGACACCTGGGTCAAGGTCTCCTGTGTACATTTCTGTAAAGGCTTTATTGTACATCTACCATGCTTCAGCTAAACATTAAAAGTGCATTTTTATGCAATACATTTTTATGTATACATGCAAACAATGCAGACCTCCACCACACACACACCCGCGGGCTGCCGGGTCAAGGTCCCCTCCATTTGCATGTGTATATTTCTGTTCAGGCTATCCAGACACCCATTTATGTATTAATATAAACTAGAAGGCCGTGATGACCCTGTGTCACCCCCTCTAGTCTCAACCCTGCTTCATCTGAATATTTAAAATCTATTATGAGTATACATGCAAGCGGTGCAGACCCCGACCAAGCCCCCACCCGCGAGCTGCCAGGTCAGAGTTCCCGCCGTTTGCATGTGTATACTCCTGTATCTACCAGTTGTTAATACACCCTAGAGTAGATATTAACCCTTTCCTCCATGAATACTGTAGAATCAAATAAATACAAATATTACGCTATAAATAATATTATATTATAGGCAATATATATATCATAAGCATACGGAGTAGACCCTGATCCGTTGGCTCCTTAGGAGCCATCCGATCTGGGTCCTCACCGTTTACAAAGGCGTATTTACGGAGCAAAGGCCCAATACAAACCAGGGAACACTACCCTACTATACCACTAGCGATATTATGTCATATTCATGCGGAGTAGACCCGGCTCCTAAGGAGCCATCTGATCTGGGTCCTCTCCAAAGACCCACTTGGTGAGCTCCCGGATCAAGGTCCCCTCTAATTACATGTGTATATCACTATACAGGTTATCCGGAAAACCAGGAACAGGACTGTCTTTATAGGCAGGTGGTAGCTAAATGCAGGACGAAAGTTATGCAGAAAGCTCCTATAGGAGCTTTCTGCATAACTTTCGTCCTGCATTAAGCTACCACCTGTATCTAGCACCCAGAATTACACCTCTTTTAGGTGGTCGCATTAGCGGGGTTTTACTGTATACACTTTTAGAATTAAGGCAAACGACAACATACGCAGACGGCACTTATTCTGAATGCAGAAGGTTAATCCTTTACTTCATAAATACACTTGTCTGTGCATTGCAAACACAGCAGACCAATGTCACACGAGTCATATATAAACCGTATGATCAGGATATACTGTTTGCGTATGCTATTATATAGATATCTACAGTTTCTGCCACCGACAAAAATTCCGTCAATGTGCTATTATAACATTTAATCTAATTATATGAATATTCATGGAATAAATGGCTATCCGAGCTGACCATGTTTTCCCATCGGATCTGTATACCTTCTAAGACATATTCAAGGCGTATATCATCGAACGCTGGAACTCATTATAAAATCGACGCAAATGCTACTAATACTTCGGACAGATGCATGTAGATGTACGTTTCGAACACCTGTGGTTTTTACCTGCACGCTGCAACTAGTTTCTATATGTTGCAGTGATTTTTCATACAAATAGAAAAACACTCTTACCTTTCATAAGAATTCCGAATAAATTCAAAAGAAAATGCACACAAACACACACACACACAAAAAATAATCAGGAGAACACTTTTTTCGACCCTTACCTTTCAACACTCAGGGACTAAGCGATCACACCCGGGTCATTCACGCAGGTCTTTGGCGCAGGTCTCCATGGATATAACGGGACAGTTGAACAAAGCTCTGTGTGTAGTATGTATACCATTGTCACACGTGTAGAAAGGGCCTTTCCATACCAATCTAACTCGCTTGTTGTGATCCATTGTGTAAAAACATTTATTAAAACGAGTTGTGAAACATTTCCCTGTTCAGTGTTTATTTCAAAACTACAATACCTACTGAATATTCATGAATTATGAAAAGTGGAAAATCATAGCCATTTTAGAAACTAAAGAAACAGATCTATCAAATTTCATATGCAAACAAGCAGACCCTGATCAGACGGCTCCTATAGGAACTGACGGATCTGGGTCTAATCTTTTTTTTTAGATTCGTGAAAACACGTTTATATGAAGGAAAGGGTTAAAGCATGCCTAGATGTAACATAATCTAGAGCAAACACTCAAAGTTACGCCTGTTAACCATTTACCTTTTCAATATTCATGTGGGGAATAATGACACCATGACTATTCATTAACTGAAGTTTTATATTGGCATATGAATATATAATGTGAAGTTATATATTGGCATATGAACATATAATGTGAAGTTATATATTGGCATATGAACATATAATGTGAAGTTTTATATTGGCATATGAACATATAATGTGAAATTTTATATTGGCATATGAACATATAATGCGAAATTTTATATTGGCATATGAACATATAATGTTTCGGCTTTGGCAGCATCTATATACTGTAAAACCCATCTAAACCCGGACGTTAAATTTGGTATAGATATGGCTTGGAGACAGGTGGCAGCTTAATGATGGGTGAAAGTCCTGCAGAAAGCTTCTCTAGGGACTTTCCGCACGACTTATACCCTGCACTAATCAACCACCTGACTAAAATATCTAAAGTCTTCTCTATATGAATTCAGGTTTAGACGGATTTGACTGTAATTGCAAAAGCAAACAGAGCAGACCCTGATCAGACGGCTCCTACAAGAGCTTCTGTTCTGGGTCTACTCTGTTTTTGCGAATACATCAAGAGGCGTTTATATGAAGGAAAGGGTTAACACATTTGCTGCAAATAGAGCAGACACCGGTCAGACAATCCCTGTATAAAGGGACCGTCTGGTCACTGTCTGATCTGTTGCTTATGAAAAAATATACATGTACATCTAATTCTACAGTTTCTGTGATGAGCAATACTTTGTGCTCACGTGCCATTATAAATATCCATCAACATGAGATTATGATGTCATCATTTCTTTCACGAATATCCACGAAGAAAAGGCGTAATCATCAACGGGCCTAGTATACTAATATTGTCAAAAGAAAAGAAAGTGACAGTTTTCAACCGTCAGAAATCAGAAATTACAAATCAAACCTTTATTGTTTAGAAGAGAACCCTTTCCTCCATACAAAAGTTATTTCACGTATTTGCAAACACGGTAGATCCTGGTCCTGTAAGAACCATCTTATCAGGGTCTGCTCTGTTTGTTTACGAATTTATAAAAGAGTTGACTCCTAAGCGTTTACCGATGCCCAGAATTCCTGATTACATTTGCCATCATAAAAAATCGGCTAATGAATATTCGTGGTGTTTATTTCTTCGATTATACAATTACCTCAGGAGCTGCAACAATAGGCTTACAAATCAAAAGTAAAGTTTTTGTGATGAGTTAGCTGGAAATACAGTAAAATGTTGATTCTATACTAACACTAAAATACGTATTATGGAATTACAGTAAAATGTTGATTCTACGAACACTAAAATACGTATTCTATATAGTTATATTAGGGAAATCTAGCCTGGCCCCTTTCGGCCAATTTTTTTAGATTTCAACATGATGTAAACAATTTCGATTAAGGATGACCCGGCGACTATCCCTACCAAAATAGCATTCAAATTGGATCACCGGTTTTGGAGAAGAAGCTTTTTAAAAGTTTTCTTTATATAACTATCAAAGTTACTCAGAATTGCAGTTTCACTATATAATCAACACAAAAAGATTCGATGTGAGTCTGTGCCTCTGTGACGTACACGATTGGCTAGAAAATCAGTTGCATGGATGCGATTGAGGACGTAGAAGGGTATTGCGTTAAATAGTCGGCAAGTAGAAGGCTGTACTGGACTTATTTGACTCAGTCAACTATTATTGATGAACAGTCCTGGTCTACTTAAAGCATATTGAGCATCGCCTAATGGAAACAATGCGGAAAGCTTTTATCCTTTGTTTTCTCGGATTATAAATCCATGTTTTTAGCATTTGTGCATTTTATAGTTATGCACTGATGAAGATTTAAATCGAAACATGTATGCAGTAAAATAAAAAAAAACCGTTAACGTGTTGGTTGTTTATTTACCACATAATTGCATTTTTGTTATACAGTTTAGTAGTTTTTATTTGTTTTACTTTTGTTGTTATGGTATTCAACCATTTAAGTTACATTCACAGAATGGAAGTGGTACAATTAAAGTTTAAACTATAATATTGTTATTTTTGTATTGATCACTGAAAAGTCAAAACCTGTTCAAAGCGTTTTTGTAGTATCTTCAGAAGAAGTGTATTTTGTACAATTCTTCTATAAAACATTTCAAACTGATTTGTTTTTATGTGTAATTCACATACTATTGTAACTTAAAACAAGAGGGCCATGATGGCCCTAAATCGCTCACCTGGCCTTACGGTTTCAGAGAAGAATTTCCTATGAAAAATTGATAAGCCCCGGTGCTGGGCCATTTTTGGTCCGGGGGTCATAATTTGAACAATCTTTGTAGAGGACCATTAGATGATGCTACATACCAAATACCAAAGGTCTAGGCCTTACGGTTTCAGAGAAGAAGATTTTTAAAGATTTTCCTATGAGAAACTGATAAGCCCTGGGGCGGGGCCATTTTGGTCCGGTGGTTATAGTTTGAACAATCTTTGTAGAAGACAATTAGATAATGCTACATACCAAATATCAAAGGTCTAGGCCTTACGGTTTCAGAGGAGAAGATTTTTAAAGATTTTCCTAAGAAAAACTGATAAGCCCCGGGGCGGGGCCATTTTTGGTCCGGGGGACATAATTTGAACAATCTTTGTAGAGGACCATTAGATAATGCTACATACTAAATATCAAATGCCTAGGCCTTACAGTTTCAGAGAAGAAGATTTTTAAAGATTTTCCTATGCAAAACTGATAAGCCCCGGGACGGGGCCATTTTTGGCCCGGGGGTCATAATTTGAACAATCTTTGTAGAGGACCATAAGATGATGCTACAAACTAAATACCAAAAGTCTAGGCCTTACAGTTTCAGAGAAGAAGATTTTTAAAGATTTTCCTATGAGAAACTGATAAGCCGTGGGGCGGGGCCATTTTTGGCCAAGGGGTCATAATTTGAACAATCTTTGTAGAGGACCATTAGATGATGCTACATACCAAATATCAAAGGTCTAGGCCTTACGGTTTCAGAGGAGAAGATTTTTAAAGATTTTCCTAAAAAAAACCCTGATAAGCCCCAGGGCGGGCCATTTTTGGTCCGGGGGACATGATTTGAACAATCTTTGTAGAGGACCATTAGATAATGCTACATACCAAATATCAAATGTCTAGGCCTTACGGTTTCAGAGAAGAAGATTTTTAAAGATTTTCCTATGAGAAACTGATAAGCCCCGGGGCGGGGCCATTTTTGGCCCGGGGGTCATAATTTGAACAATCTTTGTAGAGGACCATTAGATGATGCTACTTACTAAATACCAAAGGTCTAGGCCTTACAGTTTCAGAGAAGAAGATTTTTAAAGATTTTCCTATGAAAAACTGATAAGCCCCGGGGCGGGGCCATTTTTGGTCCGGGGGTCATATTTTGAACAATCTTTGTAGAGGAACATTAGATGATGCTACATACCAAATATCAAAGGTCTATGCCTTACGGTTTCAGAGGAGAAGATTTTTTAAAGATTTTCCTAAGAAAAACTGATAAGCCCAAGGGCGGGGCCATTTTTTGGTCCAGGGGACATAATTTGAACAATCTTTGTAGAGGACCATTAGATGATTCTACATACCAAATATCAAAGCTCTAGGCTTTGTGGTTTCAGAGAAGAAGATGTTTAAGTAAATTGTTGACGACGCACGACGCACATACGCACGACGCACGACGCACGACGACGGACGCCGGACACTGCCCCCTCACAATACCTCACCTGGCACTTTGTGCCAGGTGAGCTAAAAACAAAAGAGATATTTACATATTTATGAGGTGTTGCATTTTTTGACACCCTGTACAGTATGGAATGCTATATACTTGTATAAATGATACATTTGTAGACTCCCTGTACAGTATGGAATGCTGTATACTTGTAGAAGTGATACAACTTTGGACACCATGTACAGTATGAAATGCTATATACATGTAGAAGTGATACATCTTTGGCATATTGCATGTACATGTATATATGGAGACAATAAACGGAGAATAAAATAATATTTGTATGAAAATTGTCTGTGCCACTAAAATGAAAAAGGAGGGAAGAAAGAAACTCCAAATTTATTTTTAAAACGCTATGCCCTTGATATGACATTTGACTTGATGTATGACATTGACTTTAATAAGTCAACCCTCAAAATGATCACATCCATAAGTTGCACATACATGCCAACTTCGAAGTATACACTGTACACTGTATCTAAATTTGACTTGTAATATGACATTGACCTTGATGTATAATCTGGACCTTAAATAAGTCACCGTCAAAATGTTCGCTTCCGTATGTTACACATGCATACAAACTTCCAAGTACATGTATGTTTGTGCAATGGCGACAACATTATCGACCACCAATCAGCCAACAGACATGACATTTGACCTTGATGTATGACTTTGATCTAAATAAATCGTAGGCTATCACCCCTAAACTGTTTATATCCATAAATTGCACATATATGCCAAGTTTGAAGTATGTATGTGCAATGGTGACAAACTATCGCCAACGTCAACGTTGTGACAGACAAGCCAACCAACTAACTAAACATCTAACCAACAGACAGAGCAAAAACAATATGCCACCTACTTTTCGATCACAGATCTGATGGGCATAAAAAGGACATATTGGTGGTCAACAGGAAGGCGTTAATTTCCAGCGAGACATAGGGGTGCACATGGTGATGGTTATCCCTATACTTATAAGAGAGCAAAAACAGAACTATACTCAATTTTCAAGTTTTTAAAATTTTCCGGTGTAAGTACATAATTATGTTCCATCACCCAATCTCCCATTCCTACACGTTTGTACATTTGAAAGAGTTAGTTTGGGACCATTTTTTACAATTCTAAATTAGACTGACGTAGTATGAAACAATGAAGACTCGGATCAAACAGTTCATTTGTTTAATCTTGGTCTGCAATTTTTTGCATGAGTTCGTCTGTCCGAAAAAACTCTTTGGATCCAGCGACGAATTAGTAAGAGAGATAATACCCCCTCACATTTGACGAATTGCCAAACAGAGTTACCCAACATGAAAATAAAAAAATCAATAATACAGTAGACCTGTTCTATGTCGGTCGATTAATGAAAATCAGTTCAATGAATATATGTGTTTTTAAAAGCGAGAAGTCGCTTGATGGAGAACACAATCAGTATAGATGGAATCTTTCGCCAGACACTTAGCTACCACATATCTAACACACGAAAAACTGGATTTTTGGTAGTGGTCGATTTAAGAACGTTTTACTGTATACTAATCTGACAGCGTGGGAAAAATAGACGAGTTCAACGCGAGGATACAACTTGGCTTCCATCTAAAAGGACGTCAAGGAGAGGCCTGTAGCAGTTTTTAATCGAACAGTTGCTATATACAGGGACCGTTTGACAGGGTTTTGGCACCGGATCGTAAATAGGTTTCTATAAATAACTACATGTACTGTGCATATCAACTAGTAGGCTACATGCGCTATACATGTAAATAGAACGAAGACGATGACTATCAAGCACCGCTGCCTGGTAGTTCAATTTTCTATAAATATGTTGATGGAATAACAGAAAAATCACAAAAAGATTTATACAAATACGAGAAATGTAAAAATAGAGAATTTGTTTTGGTAATAGGTGGATTTCCAACCCACGCCAGGTCACATACAAAGGGTAAACTTAAACACTAATTCCCAACGCCTTAGTCCACTCGAACTCATCGATGTCAATAGCGCTGATTTTACTAGGGCTTTTTTAAACTTAATCCACCGCTGGAGAAAGAATCAAGTTGGGAAGCAAGGATTAATGGATAAAAGTACATGTTTCCTTTCTACTCGCATGGTAATTAGATTAAGAAACTCTTAAAGGGGCAGGAAAAGGCATATGCCTAAAGAATCTGTGCAGCCCATCGGTTTATGAGTAGCACTGTCTGTCAACAACTCAGGAAATAGCCTAGCTAGGTTAAACTACTAAGTGAAGCGAAGGCTGACTAACTGTAGATACACCGGCAGATTAGTTATTCGATATATTTTATGTAGATTAGGATATATTCTAGTATTGCAATGTTTTTTAATTACTATTAGACAGATCAACGAACGATTACATGGTTTCTGAATTCTTATTTACGTAATTTAATCATTCTTGCTGCATTATTCTTGGGTTAGTACAACCGAAATAGCAGCGAAGAAGACAAACACGTGTTATCAATCACTTTTCTAATTCTCTGACGCACTATTTAAGACATTACTTGTCATCGCAAAACGAATACACTCCTATGACACCGTTGTTTACAGAAAACGTTCTAAATTGGCTTTGAATTTTATAAAATAAAAACAGGGTGTTTGTACGGCGAATAGGTAAATGTGTTCTGAAGGCTGTACGGCGAATAGTTTCCAATGTGTACGGCGAAAAGTAATTTATATTTACTGTTACGAAGACTGTTCGGCGAATAGCTTGTGTGGTGTGCGTTAAAAATAAATAAGTTAATAATAATATTATTACATCTATCTAATAACTTCTAAAGACAGGGACATAATGCATAATAATTATAATTAATAAGTCATATATGCAATATTTATGCAAGAATAATGCATCAATTTTGTGTAATGTAAAATTTTCAAGTGGGGTATTTCTTTTGACAAAAACTAAAATAATTTGGTCTATAAATTTACACATTTAATGTCATAAGCAAACAGCAGATCCTGATCAGACGACTCCTAAGCGCCGTCTGGTTTGGATCTACTCAGTTTGCAAAATGAGTTTATATGAAGAAAAGCATTAATGATTTAATCATGAGTTTCTCTAGAGAAAACATACTCATCGTGTTAACTCGAGTCCTCGAGATTCCTAGCCAAATAATCTACTGCGGCACGATAAAAGCCGGATTGCATAGCAATGCTGTAGAAGTGATGATATGGGTCAGCTACAGTCTGTGGAATACGAGGGCTGATTTATGAGCCGAGAACTTTGTATTGAAGGAGTTGAAGTCTTAAGCAGTGATGTCCTTTTTCTGCCCTACTATTCCCTGACAATTTAGGGCTGTGTACCCGAAGACTAATGTCATGTGGTCAGTTTATGCCAAAGAGGCAGTACTCTCAAGTTAACAAGGTACTTGATTGGTGTATGCGTTGGTGTGTGTGCGAATGTGTGTGTGTGTGGGGGGGGGGGGGTATTAAAATATTGGCTTTTTTAAATCATTGTTTACGCAGGGGATTCTCTCATTGCAATTAATACAGCAGAATTCCTTGTTTAGACCAAACACCAGTTTTCCAAATACAAATTGATTAATAAACTACATGTAATTCTTCATTCAATAATGTACCGATCCCACTTTGGGGTAATGTCGTGTACACATACATTTACAGGTTGTGTGGGTGGCACAAGATTTACATATACATGTACTGTGCAAATAAATTTGATATAGTTACATCCAGAATCAGTAACTTGTGTTTTGTGTGTACATTCCAGTCATATAATTTCAATTGAAATGAGCACATTGATCAAGTCTAAAGTAATGTTCTTTAATAGTTAAGTAGTCTATTAAGCTAATTTAAATCACGGATCCTTGTTCGACACAGTCCGTTAAGGTATCACACCTATTTAAACCCTTTTCTTTCGAAAAATGTTGAAGCTATTTGCCGGACCCCAAAAATCAGCAGAAACCCACCGAACACAATCCTACATATGATTTTTGTAATATCTTCTCACACAATGTATGGAAAGATACAATATTGGTACATGAAACAAAACAACCATATACTTCGATTCGGCAGTTAATTTGTGAATATACAAATACACGTTTCCTTAAATAAGAGCCAAATATCAAGCGGCGTTGACTTTTCCTCGCTACTAGGGAAGCACTATACAGGTTAAATATTCTGACTTTGCCAAATTATGCAAGAGTTTAAACTCTGAGTGAAGTAATCAAATATGCATGGACCCGGGAGTGCTTTATCTAGGATGATTAAGATAATGAGAGCACAAATAATAAAGGATTGCCTTACCGGCATTGGTCAGTTTTATCACTTTCTTCGCTTCGCTTAGTAGTTTTACCTAGCTATTTCCGGAGTTGTTGACAGACAGTGAGTAGGTCAATCTAAAAATAGAAACTCAGCAGACCGTTACCACTGTCTGTCAACAACACCGGAAATAGCTACTAGGGTTTAAAATTTAAGCTCTTGCATAAGTTGGCAATCAGAATACTTAACCTGTAAAATGCTTCCCTGGTAGAGAGGAAAAGTAAACTCCACTTGATATTTGGGTCTTATTTAAGGAAACTTGTATTTGTTTATCCATGAATTACCTGCCGAATCAAAAAATATTATTGTTTTGTTTTATGTACCAAACATTGTACCGTTCCATACATTATGCGAGAAGATATTACAAAATTCATAAGTATTTGTGTAAGGATTGTGTACGGCGAATAGTTGTTACGGTGTACGGCGAATAGCATTTCTGGTGATTTTAGTGTACGGCGAATAACATTAATAGGCTACTTAACAATTTAAGAACATTGCTTTAGATTTGGTCAATGTGCTCATTAAAGTTGAAGTTCTTTTCTTCAGTGTATTACTTATAGATTTTCATGAATATACATCTCTAAGGAGCGTAACTGAATCCAAATATAGTTTAAACACCATGGCTGTAGGGGCCCGGGGGCTTGCTCCCCCGGGAAAATTTAGAATTGAGTGGTTTAAAAAAGTGACTTTTACTGAGGCGTCAATAGGAGGAGTGGGTTAAATATTGCATATTGCATGATAAGGTAGAATGTTTATCAAAGTCTATCCCTACTTGGCCTTCGAGTGTTGTTCCATTTTGGCCATTCTAATGTTTTCACCTATCAGATTGATGTTATACACGTGCGTAAATGCGTGTCGTTACACCCCAGTCTTTAGAAGTTGGCTTGTAGTCTTCGCGACTGACGTTGAAATGTTTGATCCACTGCAAGCGCACTTCTTCACTGTGAGAAATGGTGTGCAGTTTTAAAGGCTCCCAACACGGTCAGTTTTTATGCAGATTTTTTTCTCCTTACCGTTGCACCATTAATAAAGTTTCTTTTGAATGGGCTGCAAAAGCAGCCCAAATGTATACGGCTTTGAATTTTGACCATGCGTTTCTGCGTTCCTGTGTTTTTATAAAATCCAGTCTTTAAAATCCAGTCTTTTTAATAACTATGGATTACTATGAGACAAGCTTTTATTTATATACATACATTCATTTATTTTATTTATTTTGATTCATACATTTTTCTCAGCGGGGCAAATATTTTTGTCGAGGTTATTTGTTTCTTTTCTGCCAGTGAAATGCTAGTGTATTAGGTATAAATGATTTAAAAGCACATCCACAATTATAGCAGTCAGCGTGGCCTAGGAAATGTAAGGTCGTGGGTTCGATCCTTGGTAGAAGCTGATTTTTTTTTCTCTCATTTTATTTGTTAGCACCCTTAGTTTACGTGTTTTTGGTTTAAAACATATATGTACAAAATATTGTAAAATATAAATATTAATATATGAATATGAATATATGAATTTTGTCTATAGTAAAGTTATTTAGCTGAGATCTTTTACTCGTGGTTGTGTTGACCGTTTTGAATATTTCACCATTGTGCATGAATATGATCTGTGACGTAATATGTATTATTGGTGTCATACACAGGTATTGTGTATCATTGCTAATTAAATCATTCCTCCGTTTCTGCTGTTAATTTATACATTACAGTCATGTTTTCCCAATGTATCTGTTAATTCAAACTACTAAACAATATTGCTCCCTCTTTTCTTCTATCCCGATTAAAGACATGTTACGCAGCCATTTTACGCTTGCGTAAAACCTTGCTTGTTGTTATTGCAATAAAAAGCAGCACATTACTTCCCTGAACTACTTTTGTATGGTATTATAACTTATATATTATATGCAAATTTCTAAAATATCGGTCATAAAACAAATCCATACAACCTAAAATCTTTATCAGCAAAACTTAACACTACCATAATGACGAAGATTATTAACGAGCAATTAATTCTGTAACCATTATTATGTGCAGATCCGTCAACACCGAATGTAGCGCAATAGTAGAGATGGATACTCTGCCATTTTGTTCCTTCTAAAAGTTTGCTATTGCACAACCTACATTGTAATTCTAGATCAATTGGCATTTTCATAAAAGACATGATGTGTCAGTTTATTGTCCTCGCACTGACCTTGAGGAACGACTATTCATGTACATAAATAAAGTTTAGCAGTAACATGCAGCACACCCCGCAAACTATTTGCCGAGCACAGTTTTCAGAACAGTAAAATAAAATACTTTTCGCCGTACACATCGAAATCTATTCTCCGTACAATATTCATTCCACATGTACCTATTCGCCGTACACACACCTTGTTTTTCTTTTATAAAATTCAAAGCCAATTTCGATCATATTCTGCAATCAACGCTGGCATAAGAGTGCATTTACTGTGTGATGGCAAGGAATGTGTGAAGTCGTGTGTCAGAGGATTAGAAAAGCGATTGCGAACACGTTTTTGACTTCTTCACTGCTATCTCGGTTGTACTAATCGGCGAATAATGCACTCAAAATTATTTACATACGTGAATTGGAATTGATCAGAAACTGTGTAATCATTGGTTGATTTATCTACCTGTAATTTCAAACATTGCAATGCTAGAATATGTCAATCTATATAAATATGGAAAAGTAGTAAAGTCAAGCAGGCAAAGCCACATGCAAGACGCAACCACCACCAAAACACCGATAGACAGCTGTGATATAGCGGATGTACAACAACGCCTCAGTTTTCTGTTCAACTTTTATTCAGAGTCTTAAGCTATATGGAAGCTAGCAGCGTCTAACTCTGACTTTTAGAATCTCCCTTTAGCTCCTAATTCGAGCTGTTTAAATACTAAATCTCAACCAGGAAACACCAATTTAAATCGTGTATTGACCTTCGTCAATACACTAGCAAATAGGTGACTTCCTGGACTTAAAGTCGAACCTTTAAGCTGCGGCTAATTTCCATATTATATTACACCCCTTCCCAACCCATTCAAAAAATAAAAACGAAAACATAAATGTAAACTAACTCTCCGCAGAGTACAGTTATAAGAATATTATTTATATCGCCAACTCTGAAACAAATATAAAACAAAACAGTAAAGTATAACAATTTTCGGGCTGAACCATCCGAACATCTATAGTGTCAACTGAAAAACAAGATAAGATTTAAAGGTAAAATAACCCGGCACCCTCTGAAACAAAAGAAGCAAAAAAAATTAATAATCATAGTAGACAATCCTATTCATCTATATACAAGAAAACATTGAAGAGAAAACAATAAAACCGTTCATTAATTAATATTCCATAGTCCTTGATTACACATTACTCGCAGACACATAATTATTACTAAAACACACGCACACACAGAATCGTTATTAGTCCACTCGCACACAAAATTGTCACTAGTTCACTCGCACACTTAAATTGTCACTGTTTATCCAGGGCGTCCTCTCGCACACTTAGATTGTCACTGTTTATCCAGGGCGTCCTCTGGGAATCGGATGCCAGTCTCTGGCCACGTCTCGCATAAAGCGAGCCACCTGATTTACTACGAAAACTTTCGCTTGGTCCAGGTCCGCACAGACTCCTGCCTGGTCCGCGTCGTCGAAACGCCCCGTCCGTAATAATTCGTGGACGGGGTCCATGTTGTACCGCTGGGAGGGTAAAAACGGTTCCAGAATGTCAAGGTAACATAGGTCCCTGAACCAGCGGTTCCAATTCCGCCGGGCTCGCCTAGCCAACAATTCTCGGGCGGATCTTGTAGGCGTGGGGCTCGGCACAGGTACAGCGGGCTGCTCGTGTCGACAAAAGGGACAACGGTTTACCAGTTGTCCCGTCTCAGAAGTTGTCGTGCAGCGGGAAAAACAGTCCACACACACAGAACTTTTACATAAACACTTGTTCACCGCATAAACGGCCACCTCGGCGTAATTTACGCAAATGGAGCACTCTTCCATCCACAATTCCTCGAAGTGTTGGGTATTCATGGTAGTAGATTTTCAACAGTAAGTCCAGAAATATTTCGTATAGCAATGGTTGTTCAGATTCGAACAGGGTCATTAAGTATTTGTCAGTATTTTTATATAGAAGAATCCGGAAACGGGTGATAAATTGTGACGTTTTCTGATTTTCCCTGTCGTAGTTTTGACGTGGTTCGGTCTATTTCTCATGATCCGGATCGCTGGGAGGCGTTAAAATGGTTGGGTAAATCAGCTGAGGTTTGTCGTGATATACATTCTGAGGTGCCGACGGATAACTTCCGGGAGCGTATGTCTGACGGCTACATTCGTTGACCATTTGTCGTGTTTCCGGGGTAGTTCTGGCTTGGGTGAACTTAACATCTGCATAACTGGATCCAGATCGCATTTTCTGACTATTTACTCGTCTCGCACAGGCTATTAACTTTTTGCGACAGGCAATTACTAATAAGGCTATAATTATTAATGTGCATATAATAATTCCCCCTATAACCCATTTATTTCCCAGAATAGGTAAAATCTCAAAACCCGTACTTGTAGAAGACATGTATTTAACTTGATCTATCAGCTCATTGAGAGGAAATTGTTTCATCTTTTGCAGAGCTTTAGGAATAGCAACAGCTGTTGTATTTTGGAATTGTTTATGAAATGGTTGCCAAATTTCCGATAACGTATAATTTTCAAGTTTGATCGGCTCCAGATCGTAGCTCGAGACTAAATTAGCTGTTGTATTAGATTCGAAAAACATAGGTAAGGATAATTTGGAGCTATATGCTTGACATAATGGGGGCAGGGTTATGATCTTGATCGGTGGTCTGATGACTAGTTGAGAGCGCGTTCCGTTTAAGCAATTAACGGCAAATGGAATGGCAGAATCCGTAATCAGTAGCCATCTATTTTGAGCTAGAGAAGTTGCACTGGGTAAGAGTTGATTTGACCTGACTATTGTTCTACAAGGAAGCGCTTGAGGTGAGTGATGGCTTAAATAAGATCTAATGACACAAATGTCCGAGTTATAAGTTGATAAAAATCCCTTCCCAATTTCACAAAATGGCAATTTTTCTGCCAGGCAACTTTTTGCTTCAAATTCAGTTAACATGACGTAATGAGACTGTTTATCATTTATTAGGAAATGGTTAGTTTCCAACTCAACAGCAGCGGTTAATGTACCGGAATCAGACGTCAGCTTAATATTAGCCGACACATTGTTATAAGGTACAGGAATCGGATATGCTTGAATCAGCGAAAATATCTCATTGACAGGCCTTAAGGGCAATTGCATGACAATAGCTAGATGATTAGAATTCATGAGGGAAGTCGTATGCAGTGAACCGTAGTAGGACCACAATGCATTAAGTTTGACCGGAAATACGTATCCCTCTGGGAGGTGCGTTTGAATTTGGTTTAATAATTCGTAAAGTTTGTGAGACGATACCACAGAAGGGGACACATTTTGCTTAGCCAGGGAATTTAATTTGATTTCAAAATCTAAAAGGTACAATCGTGCACGGTTATATAATGTTTGGATATCAGCAATCATGGTGTGGATATAATTCATTAATTCGTGGAAGGATGTTAGTTGTAGGATTTGTCTCTCTAACCGATGGACTTGAGCATCAATTTTCTGTTGAAGACCCGCGAGTGAGGTAAGAATTTTATTTATCGTATCCCGGTTTTGGGATACTTCAAGTCGAGTAGTGTTTAATATTGAGAGGTTATGTTCTAAGATATGGAGTACTTGTTTTTGTGAATTTTCCAATTGATTTACGTGACGGCTGACCGCGTCAATGTCATGACTATCGGCCGTGCCGAAAAGAAATTTAAATATCCCGCCCAAAGGTAGCAAGGAGCGTTTGTCTCTGCTAGGGGCGAAGTAGGTTAGGGAACGAAACTCGTCAAGTAGTTCAGAATGTGTGCTATCAAATGTTTCTAAGTACATTTTAATTTCTCCTAGTGTATCTGTCAGGGGTTTAGTGTTTGAGAGTTTATCTGAAGCAAGTTGAACTTGAGCACGTTCAGTAATAGCTCTAATTCGAACGATCTGGGTCCTGAGTTCGCCCAACATCATTGGGTATGCCTTTAAATCTATAATTAGCGCTAGATTCCAATGTGCCTTTGACGTAGAAACTTGTCTTAAAGTTTTAAACACTACATGGTTTTTTAATACTATTTCGCCTGACGAGAGCGAGCAAAATGTCACGAGTAGCAGTGCGAGCACCATAATGGCTCTACTGTAATAAACAAAAAAAATATAGGATCAGTGTACAATCTACTCAAGAACAAGGATACCTACACAATCATAATTAACAACATTACTTCATCAACTAATGTAGATAACATTAGATTTTAACAACGCATTGAGGTAACCCTTTAATAATCTATGTACAATCAACTCGGTAGTCGCTGTTTGCGGTTGACAGTTAGTATTGAGCTCAAACAACTAACAATCAATTTTACAACTCAGTAACAATTTACTCAACTTCAATCCTATATACAACTCCTAATCAAACACGTGCACAATGTTCGATTTTCTCTGTAATTTACAATTTATTCCCCTTATCTTCATATAAGATAAGTAATGCATCACTTACAGCAGAATAAATTTAAATTCAACCAACTATTCTATAATGACGTCATATATATTATAACTCTCAAACCTGGTTAGTAATATCACCAGCATAAGGGACTATATAGCACATCGCTTACCCTTAATCTACAGAAATCTACAAAGACATTTCTATTTACATATACGCGTAATTCTCAGATCACGTAATATTTTTGTTAGTTATAACTCATAACTACAGGGTAAAATAGCACATTGCTGAACCCTACTTTCTGTATAGGCAACTGTTTGCCTTCAGCCAACACGTTGGCTACATAATTATCGCTACTATTTACATGTACAGTCTACAGTTGTTCTCTGGGCTGCGACCCAGGGGATCTACACAACGAACATAGAATTCTCTCACTGTTTTGGCCTAGTTAAACCGAGAGCATTTTTAATCCAATTGACAGGGTAGGAATACTTGGATATGGATTGCACTGACATGCGGCTGTCAGATTGCTCAGACATGCTATTTTCTGAGTCTGTAATGATAACTGTATCAGAATCAAAAGGTTCCGAAATTGTGTCAGTCGAAACAGGTGTAATTATGGGACCAGGTGTAACTATGGGACACTCAGTTTCGGAGTTTGACACACGCATATCGGAGGGGTTATCGGAGGACGCCGAAGTCGTCCGAATTACTCTGTCATATTCTGATTTCCGTAGTTTACATTGTAATTTCTGCAGGGGAATGTAATCATCAGGATCTGTACTAGATCGGTTTTGAGAACTACGTGCATCTCTAGCGCGTTTCGACAGTAGACGTTTAGCCCTTAGGGGGTTACTGTTATGATCTTGGTTATCAGTGGCTGTGGAAGAGTGATTTGGTGATATTACATAGCGGCAATTTCTGACAGGTCTAGGGTTAAAGTCATGGTCGCTAGGCAACGTCCAATCTTCAATGGCCGCCTTTCTTATTTGGTCAATATGACAGGAAACTACATGGTTATCTAGCTGGTTTTTAATTAGAAGTGTTTTTGGACCTTTTATCTGTAACACACGGTAATAAGGATACCACTTTTGCGTAAGCTTATCACGTCTGTTTAAATTCTTGTAATAGACACAGTCATTAACCTTATAATTTTCCTGTTTGGTTCCCTTATCAGCGTAACGCTTAACACGTTTTCGAGACTTGAGCAAGTTTGAAAACACCTTACAATAGATCTCATGGTTCCGTTCTAACATTTCCAAATGGTAGTCATTTCCATAATACTTTAAGCGTTTGCCAAGTAACGTATCAATGGGCAAGACTGGGTCTCGGCCAAATAACAAAAAGTAGGGGCTATGCTGACTACTCTCGGAAGGATTAAACCGTATTCCGCCTAACGCTTGATTGATTACGATGTCCCAATCGCAGGGGTTTTGCATAGCCAACTTCGTTAAAATTGCATTGAAAGTTTTATGGCAACGCTCGTTTTTGCCATTTCCCTGTGGCCTGTAAACAGAGGTACGAACGTGATTTATTCGTAACTCTTTCATAGTGTCCGTAAAGCTCCTAGAGACGAAACAAGCGCCATTATCAGTTATAATGCGCAGTACAGACCCATAACGCCAGAATATATTTTCATAGAATGCGTTTAGGACAGCTTCAGAAGTGATATTGCTAGCCGGGACTATTTCAGGCCATCCGGTAAGCTGACATACAAAAACTATCATGTATTTATTTTTGGATGCAGTCTCCGTTAGGGGACCGACGCAGTCGACAGAAATTGTGCTGAACGGGTAGCTTGGAATTGGAGGTTCAGCAAGGGGTGAACGGTTTGGCTTAGGATTAACTGACTGACAGAATATACACTGTTCGACAAGTTTTACACATTCTTTAAAAAGGTTTGGCCAATAGTACTTAGATTTAATAGCTGAATACAACCGAGTAGACCCGGGGTGCCCTACATCATGATAAGATTGAAGTACAATGTCCTTTAAATGCGAAGGCACGTAGATTCTGAGGACAGGTTCACTGTCTGGATTGGTTATGTAATACAGTATGTCATCTCTAATGACAAATTTCCGGTTTTCACTATGTGTAAGGGAGTTTGTTTGTACACGTCTAATTAATTTGCTTAATTCCGGGTCAATAAGTTGTTCGACTTTCATGTCGTAACACATAACCGTAGGCAATTCATCATGAGGCAGTTTGACAGGTGGGTCAGATTGGTTTGCAAGGCGTTTGGGACAGAGGCGTTCGCTATTAATTGCGCATACAGCAGCTTTCTTTGAGTTCAATTGCTCGATTTGATCCTCGAGGCTAGAAGTGACGTCACTATCAGTGACCGGGTCTTGGGGTCTTGACAAAAAGTCGGCAGCTAGATTTTTCGGTCCAGGAATATATTCGATTTTACAGTCATAACAACTGATGTTTAAAGCGTACATTTGTAACTGTTTATTGTCGAAATTAGCTGTTAATAGGTGTTCAAGAGGCCGATGGTCCGACTTAATCACAAACTTACTGCCTTGGAGATAACAGTTAAGCTTTTGAAGGCTGAAATCTATAGCAAAAGCTTCTTTTAGGATCGTGCTATATTTCCTTTGTGTTTTTGATAGCTTGTGGCTCAAATAGAATATGGGACGTTCATCGTCAGGGTGACCAGTCGCAGACTGAACTAACACAGACCCGATTGCATTGTCGGATGCGTCAGTGTATAGAGTATAGGGTAGATTCAGATCGGGGTGAGCTAATTCTGGAAGTTCCTCCAATCGCCTATTAATCTCGCGAAAACTAGACTCACAAAGCGATGACCACTCAAACTTGACATTCTTCTGAGTCAGGCGTGTCAACGGTTCACTGATTTTTGCATAATTGTTGACAAATCGTCTATAGTAACCTGTCAAACCTAAATACGCCCTGACATCTCTAACAGTTTTAGGAGTACGCAATTTCTTTAAGGCCTTGACTTTGTTCTCATCGGGTTTGATACCGTTAGCCGTTATCACGTGACCTAGATAATGACAGCTCTCTTTCAAAAATGCACACTTACGTAGTTTGAGCTTGAGACAGTTTGCCCGGAGGCAGTCAAATACTGCTCGTACATGCCTGATATGATCTGACAGGGTTGAACTATGGATCAATATGTCATCTAAATATACTTGACAAAATGACGCGCAGTCTTTTAGTACTTGTGCCATAACAGACTGAAACTTGCCACACGCTATATTTATGCCAAAAGGGAGTCTATTATATTCAAATAAGCCAAATTCACAAACAAAACCTGTTTTTTGGCGATCTTTTGGAGATAACTCCAACTGGTGGTATGAATTGGATAGATCTAAACTAGTGAAATACTTTGAGCCGTTGAGAGAACTTAGAATATCGTCCACGCGAGGTAGCGGGTAACTCGTAGGTTTAATCAAAGAATTAAGTTTGCGAAAGTCTATTACCAAACGTTTTGACCCGTCCTTTTTATTGACTAATAAGCAGGGAGAAGCATACGGCGACATACTCGGTCGTATGACGTCTGCTTTAAGTAAACCGTCCAATTTTTCTCTTAAAGTTTGCCTGTCAGAAAAGGGTACTCTATAGGGTCTTTGTTTAAACAACTGTTCGGAGGTAGGTAGCTCGACCTGACTGTGGGGATAACACCCTAAATCGTATTCCGACTGTGAGAATATGTCAGAATATTCTTCAATAAGCGTTTTCAACGTATTAACATGTTCTGTCGGTGCGTTTATCTCATTTACATCGAAGCTAGCTTGTGGAGTTGTTGTAAGAGGTATTTGGCGGTCATTTGTCGCAACTCGCGGTTCGACCGACATAACTTCTACACAACTAGACTCGACATTTGTTAACTGATCTAAACGACCGATAACAGATCCTCTATAAAGTGTTAAGGTTTTGTTAGATCCGTTGGTGATTAATACAGGAATTTTACGCTCAGATGTGAGTGTGACTAATGCATCAGATACTTGGAGTAAGGGTTCCTGATAAATATAACCTCGGTCAACAGAACAGACTTCATATTGTTGGTTTACTTGAAGAAACGGGTTTTGCTTCAATTTACCTTGAACCTGATAAACAGTGCGCGGTTTTAATGTAGTGGTTTTCGTTAGCCTAATGATAGAGGCGATACAAATGTCATCTTGTAAAGCTACATAAGTGTCTTTTATCCTAATACAGTTTAGGTCAAAATAAATTCTACAACTATTTTTTGCCAAAAAGTCCTTACCAAGTATACACGACCGGTTAAGATTATTTACTATGACGAAAACATGATCTAAAATTAGCTTATTGACCTTGAATGAAATTTTAGCTGTACCTAGTACATTTAGGCTACTGCCAGAGGCAGATTGTAGTGACAGGTTTGATTTCCTTAACTCATAGTGAGGTTTCAAATATTTGAATATTGAATAATTCAGTAAACTGCAACTTGCACCTGTATCTACTAAAGCTCTAAGTGGCTGCTTCCCTATTTTGATTAGCATAGAATTGGGAATTTCCTTATTTGCAACAAAAGAGTTTCCTATTTCGTTTGAAATATTCTCTGACCCGTGGATCCCTGTACGGCGAGAAGAATTTAGTTTTTTGAAGGCCTTTGAAACTGTTCGTTTCGCATTTGAAGCTGTTGCCATTCGAGGCAATTTGCACGTATGTGACCAAATTTGCGGCAAAAGTAACACTGAATTGTGTTCATTTTTGAGAAATCCCTAGCCGGTGTTTGCCTATTTGTGTCTGATTTAACAGCGTTTACGCTACGTCTTCTGCATTCATTTAGATTGTGACCCCTGCGTCGGCATGAAGTGCAAAATTTTCCCCTATGCAAGTGACTAATATCCATGCTTTCGTACTCAGGATAAGGGTTTCTTGTATTTCCCCTAAATTGTTCTGTATAAGAAGTTTGCGAATTTGCGCGAGGATTTTCCGTAGTTTGTGGTAACCTAGCCTTGCACATTATTTTGACATTTTGTTCTTGTACCGCAATTTGTACCGCGTTGTCGAAAGAATTCGGGTTCTGTCTGATTAGTTTGACCCTAATATCATTGTCTAAGAGGCCATCTATGAAAAACCCTATGATTTGATGATCTATAACCCGCAGGCCTGTGTCAAAACCTGTGTACGCTTCTTGCGCCAAAGTTGTGATTCTATCCGCGAAATTCTGTACATTTTCGAACCGACCCTGTTTAGCAGACCGTAACTTTGAGAAATTATGGTATGTGTCAGAAACCTCGCCAAAACGTATCTTTAATTCATTTTTTACCAAATCCCAATTAGCGTTTGGATTGCTCTCTAAAAGTCTCTGCAAAAAGTCCGACACTATTCCCTCACTAAACCTATACGCGACTTTAGCCTTACTAGTCTCTGGAAGGTTATTTATGACAGCACATTTATCTACAGCTTTCAACCAGAAACGTAATTTTGATTGTTCCCCGTTAAATATAGGTACCGTATCAGATAGCCCTAAATTCCCAATTTTATCATTCAAGGAATGCAGTAGCCCGGCGAAATCAGTATCAGCCATAGTTGCGACCCAAAAACAAGCTAAACAGAATAAAAGTTCACTAACCTTTGGTCCATGATCCTGGTCACGGCTCCATTTCAAGCCGTATAATATAGCGGTTAGGATAATAACGACACCATAACTTCTGTTCTGAACTTTATTTCTCAAACCTAGAGATATGTGAAACTGGCAGCATCTCCCCGACTTTTAGACCCAGACCCTTGGCCACTCTCCAGCCGGTCTCCAGGCGGTCTCCCCAGTCCCCCCTTTAGCTAGAATTTAGCTCTATATTTATACAGTTAGTGAACCAGGAAATGTTAACCAAATTGTATAATCGGCCTTTAGTTTATAACAGACGATTCGCTTTAAATGGTCATTCATTTCCTCTTTAGTCATTTACCCTTAATCTGCTGCCAATCTCCATGACAATATTACACAGCATGACACACACACACACACAACCACACACCCAAACGCACGCACACACACACACGAAATGAACACAGAAAACACCAAAAGAGACACAAGAACCAGGGACAAACGTTCCACAACATGAACAAACCACAAGCACAAAGACGCAAGGCAAACAAAAGGAAGGGTGACAAAGAGAGTACCGCCTTGGCACGGTCAGCAGCAAAAACACCACTGGGGGTTTAAACCGGTTTACGGACGTCCTAACCTCGCACTTCTCTCAAAGTCACCCTAGCTTTACAAATATTGTAATTAAAGGTATCCCCGCTGGACTTACCCACAACATAGACGACGGTGAACACAGGACAACATGTAAAACATAGCATAATAACTGTGACAATCCGTCAAATATGTACTCAATGACTTTGCTGAAGTCAGAGCACCTGCAGGTAAGCCGTTAAGGGCAAATTACTAATCCACAGTCAATCAACGTTCGCTTTACTTAGTACTTTTACCTAGCTATTTCCGGTGTTGTTGATAGACAGTGGTTACTCGAATTTTATACGGAATGCAAAAAACATTGCATTTCGTTCTGGGATAAAACAATCATGTATATTTGAATTAAAATATCGACATTCTGGATTCACCTGATCTTTTTATTCAAATTCAACCACGTTTTCTATAAATACTCTAATATTCAAGCTCCTTATTGGTTAGTGATAGTTTGCGTGCGTGTTTCTTTATAACCAAAACTCGCGCATGCAAATAGCCACAACTCGTCCCGCCCGGTAACGCGAATGTTCTTTTTATTATCCCAATTGTATTGTAATAAATTGTAAACCACAACAGAATACGCTGCCACCCAATTCCACCACTGTGGATCGGCATGATGGCCCCTCCAATAAGTCAGCTGATTTGTTCATCTATTCAGCGGCTAGCTTACTATTTTCAATCTTGTTCTAGTTTTCTACTATTCAGAAACTATGTTACATTGTAATTTGCATATGACCTACTAGTTCAATGCATTTAACTGTAATTTCATTAGTTAATACCTTGACTGGCATACATCCTTTTTATAATGCCTCTACACTATGTAAAACTTAGATATACAGTCTGCTAATGTCGAAATTTGCGACCTAGTAGTTATTTCAAAACACCATGTTTTATGATAATTAGCTGATTCGGCCTCCCAAATTGAAATCAATGCAATCGATCCCTATTAACCAAACCACGCTAAATGTAAGGCATTTTGTAATACAGACATTTTCTACAAACTTCTCATAGTTCAGTCAAAACGCCATTTAATACAGAAAGTCATTATTTACGCATATATTTAGCATGAAAGACTGTCGACTGTCGAAAGTTTTGTTCTTAAAATAGATGAACATTACTGGGACCTTCCCATAAAATCAAAGCACTGATGTACTGAAGACGATTTCAAAATGACAATTGAATTAAATTCGAATTTAAAGAATTTAGACCACGAAATTGTTATGGTAGCCTAGTGAAAATTTAACAATTGTTATTAATAATAACTGGTGATAATATAAGTTCAATAAACTTATAGTAGACATGTAGGCCTACTGTAATAATTAAATGTAAATATGGAAACATTGCGTCACAACGTAATAGTTGTTGCTGAGTGACGTCATCTTATTAACTGTTTAACTTTTACCGTCTGTGTACGTAGCAACTCACGATTCCGGATCTTAATAGAAGTCCATTTATTGTTAAGACAGATGGCAGCTTAACGAAAAAACAAGACAGCATAAACTTTTTGCGTTGCTTTTATCCTGCATTAAACAGTCACCTGTGTTTTAACCCTAAAATAAAGATATGTTTGTGTTCGGTTAAGCGAGGTTTCTCTGTATATCTATTCATTATCTATATTACATCAATTATCAATATTACACCTGTGACCTCATTGAAATAATTTCTTGAGTCTAAACACTACTAAACACTACTATGACTAATTGAGAACGTGTATTCCTTTAAATACAGTAGAACCTGTCTTATGGGTCTGTTTAGCAGGTGATAGTTTAATGAAGGTCAAAGTCAATGCAAAAAGTTTCTACAGGGGCTTTCTGCATTACTTTTGCTCTGCATTAAAAACCACCTGCTTTTAAGACTCACATGTTCAATGAATGAATGTCCGCTTATAACAGGTTCTACTGTATATAAAAGTGAGCGCGATGTAACAGTAAAATATTTACACTTACAATACAGACTGTCTACAGCGACCATTCAGCAAGGGAAATAGGTTTCTTTAAACGACAGGTTACTGTCTAATGCATTGCAAAGGTAATTTCTTTAAACGACAGGTTACTGTCTAATGCATGGCAAAGGTAATGCAGAACGCTTCCATGTGAAGCTTTATGCATTCCCCTTGTTCTGCATTATATTAAGCTGCATTAGCATAGTTTGCCAATTAATAATAAATACTTGTAGAATTTTTGACAGTATATTTTGCAATGTTTGGCCCCATTTAATGTTCTGTTGACGACTATATCAATCTCTTTTGCTAACCTTTGCAAAAGGTTTGGATCTAGACGAGATGACGAGTAATTCATCTTCTCGTCACGATCGAAGCTTTCTGTATGACATTCTGATTATAATTAAACATTTTGAAAACAAAATAAAGATTTTTTTCTATTCTCAAAATTAAAGCAGATGGCAAAATGTTAAGGACAAACCTGGACAGTTGTCTGCATGTATGGCGCATGCTGACTCTCCAGTGTACCTCGTCGCCATGGCCCAGTGTATCATGGAAATAACTGAGTTAGGGCCGTGTGTACAGGTGATGTCTATGCCGATAGTCTCGTTCTCATCTATAAGGAAATTGAGCTGAGTCGGTATGCCGTCAATCCTGATTTCAAATATTTGAACTTTTCTGTGTGTTGTGAAGTACACAGGACCCGTTTGTCTTGAGTGGTGAGACAGGGAAACGTTTTGACTAAAGTCAAATGTGTAGTGGACATAGTTTTCCATTTCATCGTTCAAATACGTTTCCTTAGCTCGTCTGATACATGTATTATATGTTTCCCTTTCGACCTGCGCTTTGAGAACGTGCTGCCTGAGAGCATCAGTAGTCTCTATTTTCTCTTCCTCCGACACAGAATCCTGTACTCGTTTCCTGAGTCTCTCACATGTAGCACATACATCATCTCTCGGGCTGGCTACTTTGATGTGGGACAGACAGGACCTCCAGATGTTGTTAAATGAAGAATACTTAACAACACGGCTGGTGGGGTCTCTCTGCAAACAGCTGTCTGCATACTGTTGATGAACACCGACTTTTGTCGTATCACTTGGTAGATATATTGGTGCAGTGCCATCACGACCCCGTGGTGCAGCAGGTTGGGGAATTCCGATTGCATCAGCATAGTTTCTGATGAACTGAATCACTGGTTTGATGTCTTCAAAGCTTAGTGCTTTTGATGGTTTCTTGCCTGTGTTTTGATGTGTTCTTGGTACAACACCTGCTTCACTAACATGTCTCATTAGATTTTGTAAACAGTGTTTTCCCACGTCAAACATCAGCATAAATGCTCTTTTACATACACGCTGGCCCTTGAAGTTAAATTTATGGCTTGATCTTTGTCTTTTCTTCCCTCTCTTTGTTGATTCACTCGAACTGTCCACAAGTGATGCCATTACATACATTTCCTTATCTGATTTGTCCATTTCTCTGACATTTAAAAGATGAGTATACATCTCAGACACGGAAAAATGTTCTGTACAGTTCTTTTTGCACTCACATCCAGACTCCTTGAAACACCGAACAGTCTCAACATCTTGGTCGCATTCAATCAAAAGAGCTGTCCGATTTCCTGCTGCTTCATCATCATCATTACTGTCCCTATTTGCCTCGAGAAAATCTCGGGTACGTTGATGAAAGTTGATCCCGTTCGTCATTTCTTCGCTTACCGGAGAATCGTCTTCGACTTCTCCGAGATCATGAATTTCAGTACTTCTTGTTCTGAAAATTGAATACCGCTTAAGCCGGTGCTAGGGGGCGTGAGCAGTGTTGCACTTTCAATTACTGTTCATGAACAGATTCAATAAAACCGAGTCTGCAATTTTCTCTTTTTGTGTTGTAACTTTTGCTCTCGGGGGATCACCCCCTTTCAGAATTTATAATCTTCACAACAACAGGTGTTAAGTGCTTGTGTGGCGGTGTTACATAGATGATATTCACACTAACAGATAATGAAGGAAGAAGGGGTTTATATTGAAGTATTTATGTATTTATTAAACAATTATTTAAAGTTTAAAGTTCACTATTAAGTATTTATTAACAAATGAATTAAAGTATAATTTACATATATAAGTCACTACAGGCTGATAGTTTTAATACAGATAATTGAAATGAAATAGATTAACTGATTCCAACATCTTCAAATATCATCAGTTGTGTAATCTAGATAGATTTAATACTGATCAGTTTCCGTTGTCAGTTTATAAGATAGGGTGTTTGGTGATCGTGCTAAATTCCTAAGTTCAATAAAACCTGTAGATACTTTTTAATTACTTTGCCTTCAGCGGATGGCTAAAGAGACTGTCCATTGTGTGTGTAAACTCCATTGACATTGATATAGATAGTAAATACCTTCTTACGCCTTCGGGATATTGAATTCTGCCCTTAAAATTTCATTCTCTGACATCTTTAGCAGATTTATATTTAGATAGGTAGAAGGCCGACATTTCATAAAGCACAGGCATTACTTAGAAAGACCGGCTGACATTTTTATTACTACATAAAACATAAATTGTATTTGAAAAACTTCAAGTGTATATTATAGATCGATTGGCTGATCGTGGCCCCTTTGACACGCCTATTTTTAAGGATCCACAAATCGAAGTTATAATTCGGCACCGTGATTTGCTTAACTGATTTTAGTCACGTGACTGGTAAATTAAATAAATGAGCAGGGTCTACAAGTTATGATCACTTGCCTTACAACCAGTTGTGTGAAATTAAGTAAAGTTTATAAACGGATTTTGGATTCCTTATTTCTACAGGTTAGTGTTTATTTGTTGTATTTTAGAGGAGCTCAGTACTTCACTGAAGTCCTGAATAATAAATTGGTATTATACATGTCTGAATTGTAACAATGTTGCATATAAATTAATTACTATTTCAGTTATCTATAAGTGTTCATATTATTTGTATTTACTGAATTAATATTCAAGGAATCATCATATAGGTATACCCATACATTAATTAAGTGTTCAGTGAGAACACTTAATTATTTATTTTTGTGCCTAAAGATAATTAGACTGGCATAGTAATTTCAAATAATTATTTAGAATTTAGAGCAACTGTGCATACATATAATTGATGATTTATAATAAGTTCTTATACTGTTTGCAAAGTTACCTTTTCTTAGTATGAGGGGAATCAATGGACTCATACTACAAGCTATCATGTAAATAGAATTCTGATATTCATTGAGCTAATTCGTATCACGAATTACCGGTGGTCTTTATATGATAGGTACTTTATTATCTGGTAACTTTGTGTGCGAGTGTTATCGTTGTGCATGTATGAGTTACGGTTATACATTAACCGCTCATAGTAATTTGGAAATTTAACTGTTCCGGTATTAATTATATTTGACGGGACTGGTGTTTACATAACAAAATTCTGTTATATGAACATGCACAATGATACGCTAGCAAATAGAACTATTATTGTATTGTAACGAAACATATGATCACTTGCCTTACAACCAGTTGTGTGAAATTAAGTAAAGTTTATAAACGGATTTTGGATTCCTTATTTCTACAGACACGTTAGACCCCCGGTACCTACTGCAAAGCGAGTAACCTCCCCATTACTTCAACATCACAAACAGCGGTCTAACAGCGGCCGTAAAGCGTCGCCCCGTACTTCATTCTCAGTGTTGTTATACCTTCCGATCCTTCGAGATCACGAATTTCAGTAATTCTTGTTCTGAAAATTGAATACCGCTTAAGCCGGTGCTAGGGGGCGTGAGCAGTGTTGCACTTTCAATTACTGTTCATGAACAGATTCAATAAAACCGAGTCTGCAATTTTCTCTTTTTGTGTTATAATTTTTGCTCTCGGGGGATCACCCCCTTTCAGAATTTATTCTCTGTCATTGTCATCTTCCTCCAAGTCGACACTTGCCTGGGAAGCTGATGGGGTCCGACCGAAGTGTTCAGAGAAAAGGCTCTCAAGTTCCTGGAAATGATATGTAAATATTAATTTAATAAAATGGAAGTCTATTCGGAAAGTAAGATCTTAAGTAAACAGTGAAACCTCACAACACCAAACATTAAATGAAGCCAAACGGAGTGGGGTTTTTTTAAAGATAGATTTATAAAGCAAATTTATTGAGGAGACAAACAATTCAAAAAGCGCACGTTATTTTTATTGCTTGTCTCCTGCATTAAACCACCACCTGTTTTTGTATGATCTACAAAATAAACGTCTTTGTGCTTGATTTAGTGAGGTTTTACAATTTTTTAAACCAGTAGGAAGTTCGATGTTTCATCATAATTTTAGTACTCTATGTCTAGACACAAAAAGAGAAAATTATTTGCGATTCAAGTTCTATGTAGATCTAAATTGGAATAAAAGTGCATCAAAATGCGGGCAAAATATTCCGCGAAAATAAAAAATGGCGCCATCGAGACGTACATTAAACACTAGCACCTTTTCAAAGTTTTTAGAAATATATTTAGGAATATTTACATTCGCCCTGCAAGGTCCTTATATAACCTTATTCTAAAAAGAAAGTTGCATTTTCCAATGAACGTTCATTTCAATACCGGATCCGTTGAAATATAAGAAATACAATGGAATATAAATATAAGAAATGAATGACGTGCTCCCGGTGTTCATGAGGTTATGCAGCGCATAGCTTTACGAGCAAAGATTCACGTGAAGCCCTTCGGGCTTCACTAACTTTGCTCGTAAAGCTATGCGTTGCATAACCTCATGAACACCGGAAGCACATCATTCATTTCTTAAGTAAAAGAAAATTTCGCTTACCTCAAGCTCACTATCCATCATGTCCAGTTATCCAGATATGCACACATCAAACGTTATCAGAGAAAATAGCGATAGAAATGTAGCGATTGTAAAATACAACACGAAAGTATGTCAACAATGACGTCAAACGTTTACACCTCATTTCTGACGTCATTCCATCCATGTCATTAAGCCCGGTTTTCCTGGAGCGGTGCTCATATATATAGATAGATAACGGTTTAATATAGATATATAACTAGATCTAAGTACTATGCTTGCTGGAATGGACATTTTATTTAGATGTTACTGTAGTAGTGCCGTTTTCCCAAATGTAACTAAATCTTTGTATGAAGTGTTTGGCATTTCAAGCTTTGGCAAATAATGTAGATACAGATCAAACAGTGATGGGTTTGCACTGTTTGTTGGTATGTAATACCTTTAACATGACTGTACGATTGATCATAGAAATGTATGGACATAGTCCGTGTTACAATACAGGGAGTATAGTTTTTTAATAATTCTACTGACCTGCCTATTCATCAGGTGAGGATCACTCATTTACTTGACTCGAGAGCGTTTTCGTAGAACGAATATCAGACTGTACATGTAAATAATTAACACTTGTCCACGCTGTTAAACATATTGTCTGCTCAAATTACCTCCTAGTGCAATCTACAGCTGTTATTTATGAGATGTGGTGTCGTCGGAATCTAAACCAACATTTCGGGCTCTGCTTTAGATAAACAAGTTAGAATAATTTTGAAATCTAAGCAGACAACATTCGTTACAGGGTGTTAAAGGGTTTATCATTTACTCCGGTTTCTGTTGAATCTTAATATGACCCCTTACTAATTTTTTTTTAATTTCAGTTACTTCCGTAACTCATTTATTTTCCCCGTCATTGGTGAGAGAGGGTCGAGGAACCATCCCTGTCTCACCTTACAAAGAGTTTCTTACAATTGATATATCTATATGTATAGAGTCAAATAATACGTCTTAAGTTTCAAATCTAGAATCTATTATAATGGGGTTTTTGGAGTTTGTTTTGGCAATATATATTCTGTACATGTTTCTCTTTGAAGCAAAGAAATGGAGAAAAATATATATGTTTGGGTGACTGTTTATATCAATTTTTAACTCGGCAATCCATATAGCCTATTTTTATATCTTCCACAAAAAACAAAATGTTGACCCATATGAGAAGAGCTTTGTATTATTCTCTCATCTTGGTCTTCACTGTGTGCCCAAGGTGTTCTTTGCAAATCAAAGAGAGTGACAGTGAGTGCTGGGCGAAGTTATTAGTATTTATGGGGAAACCAGGTTAAAAAGGAGGCACTTCACTGTGAGTTTTGACAAGAAAAGCTCACAGTAGAATACCCCCTCCAAAACAATAGAGACATTTACACAGATCCCTGACTTGAAGCTAAAAGACGTCCAAACATATGAGCCAATAAAGAAACAAAAATAAAACAAGAGTCACCTTTTGTAGACAGTCCGGACCCAGATGATACAGCTTTCATTGAAACCGTTTTCTTCCAGGTCATCACTGTATGCTGGCATTATCTATAAGAAGTTATATCTATAAGCTCTCCAACAGTTCAGCCCAGAGACAAAATTATCTTGTCTCTTGTCTTATGAAGAGTACATTTGTCCCATGCTGACAGTGAAGACCCTAAGCAAGAGGGATACTAGAGGAACTCTCTGATCAGGGTCTGCATTGTAGCTAGGTGTCTTTTACTAATCATAACAGTATAGGATAGATAGATACATTTATGTCAACATTACATGTACAATTACTTGATTATAAAAAAACATGCATAATAAACAAGTAACAATATTTATCATGCAACGTCAAGAAATACAGTCACTTCCTACTAGCATAATATTTCCCACGTCGATGCTGTATTTCACTATTTTGTGAGGTATGGTGCATTTATAACATAACTCGTGGCTTCAGCGTGACGTAACACTATCATTTGTTCTTTTTGATATTCACGGACATATATTCACTAGTGAATAACATTCGAACGACCGAACTGTATTCATACGCGCTGTCAAAACAAACAAACTGACGGACGGTGACCTACCTGTCAACGATTGAGTCACGATAGATGCAAAGGACTGTTGGCACTAAACTAATACAAATTGTAATCGCTGTCAGTAATTATATACAAAATGTATGCCAAAAAAGACCTACCAGCTACTCTGACCCATACAATCCATTCTACATAGAAAATGCCTCCACAACTTTGCATTTTCTTCACCGTATGTCCTTTTGTTTATGCAGATATCTACTCATAAAATATCTCGTCAATCAACAACTATAGTCATCTGAATCCAGCACAGCACAAACATATTTCAAATATGCTATACTCAGCTGATCGCGAATATCCTCCTCCTGTTCCAACACATTTTATGCAGCAGTTCGTAGATCTACTGAATCTTTTGTCCATTTCAAACATTTTCACTGAACTTGAATCGAGATTTTTTTCTCGGTGGAAATGTCCATGTCCATGTGTATACAACACTAATTATGAAGGGCTTAATATACCAAAACGAAGGCGCATTTCGAATCCCATTGACAGTGAGTGTCAGACGTGTTGGCGACGGTATGTGGGTCTTCATGTAAATGGCGCGCTTTACATAGACACATGTTGTGTACAAAGACGTCATGTAATGTGACGTGTTTGTAACTATGTTAAATATATGTCAAAACTGTAACTCAAAATCTATTTTGACGTGTTTCTGTATGTTTTTGTATCAAAAACTATCACAGTTAAATTGAATACCAGAGAGGTCTGAATTAGATCCTGGTTGATATGACAGTAAGTAAAAAAAAAATTGGAAAATTTGAACCTACTTTGTCCCAGTTACCTAGCGAACCTAATAACATCTTTTATTCATCATTTCTATATGTAAGGAGAATTTATAACAATCCACGTAACTGCTAAAATATTGGCTGCAAATAACATTTGTGTGTGTTATGTTATAAATAGGATCTTGCATTCGTGTTCATGATTGTTGGATTTATTAAATGAGTCTTTTTAAAACGATAAAAAAAACGAGCTTAAAAGAACACTCATGTAAGATCCTCTATGTGTACTAACCCGACTGGAATGCAAGTTTGGTTCAGCCGATAGGAAGAAAACAGAAGGACGAAAAAGGCATAATTAAACATAAACATCAAATTAACACATTTTCTCACCTTTGTCTCAACTATCTGTCCATATAAAAGGATTAAATCAATTTTGTTTATGTTGTTAAAGTCGATGACGTCACTGCATGCCAATATGACGTCACGTAATTCGTACTTGCATGTATTTTCATTCAGAGGACGAAACCGCTTTAGCAATCTTTTTTTTTCTTCATTTTCTCCATTTTTCTTGGAGTTGCATGATACAAGAATTACTATGCTAGTAGTTTGGAAGTTCAGCTGTACAGTAAAACCTCTCTATAACGGCCACTAAATTACATAAAATATTTTGTATTAATGGCAGGTGGCTGCTTAAAGCAAGGTGAAAGTCAAACGGAACGCTCCTATATTGGAGCGTTCCGTTTGACTTTCACCTTGCTTTAAGCAACCACTGACCTAAATACCAACTAGTGAACACAATTTAGTGGCCGTTATAGAGAGGTTATACTGTACTTCCAAACTACTAGCATAGTAATTCTTATCAGAGACCTATATTATTATTTGTTTATATGTCTCTGTTCTTATGTATGATTTATAACAACCATGTCAAATCAGCATTATATGCAAAGGATGACACAAAAACAAAAAATAGATACCATTATTTTCATTGTGGTCATTGTATTATAGTATTATATATATTTATAAATTATTCAATTAAATTAAAAGCTTGACATGCCAAACCTTTCATACAAAGAATAAGTACGCATTGGGAAAACGGCACTACATTAACATCTAAATAAATGTTCATTACAAAAAGCATAGTAGTCCTGTCTACATGCACTTTACCACTGTATTTTCCACCGCCGTTGTTGTAGATAAGTCGGAGAGGGGATACGTTTACTTACACTGTTTGTCGTTTAGGGTGGAGGTGGAATAAGTGTGAGGTTGGGCGCCCAAAAACCGGTTTAACCCCAGTGACTTTTGTCACTGACCGTTCCAAGGCGGTACTTTCATCTTCCCCCTATTGTATGTTTGTTTTGTCTTTGTGCGTCTCTTGATGTTTTTTATAGTTATGTACATTTGCTGTTTCCTTGTGTTGCTGTTTGATTTTTGTGACAATTTTCTAAAGTTATCGATGCTTCTACAAACTTCCTCAAAGTAGATAATAAATGAGGAAAAAAATAAAATAAAAAATTAGGCGTTGTGCAAATATCACAAATGTTAAATTATTTCAATTCCCGTATATATGCTATTTCTCGGGTCAAGATATATGCATAAAAGCATTTATCGAGCTTATCAATGAATATGATTAGAATTAAATGTATCAGCTGTAAGTTAACGTTTTTATATGTCTTTTATTTTTAAACACTTTTAAAGATTTAGTGTATTTAAATTTTAGTCTTAAAACAACCGAAGTGTTAAAAAACGCACCGAGAACAACCGGAGAATACTTGTCTATTTTCCCTGCTTTCGTTTTCATCTTGGTTTTTTGAACATGGAAGTTGAAACCTTCTGATATGGGTCTACTCTGTTTGCAAATGCATGAAAAAAGTTCATATGAAGGAAAGGGTTTAAATGTATTGCCCAATTCGTTTATCCCTTTCCCTGTTGAACGTTCATATAAGAAATACTAAGATCATGGCTCAAGTTTTACATTGATAAATGAACACCGTATTTCTACCTTAGCAGTAAATCACATCTACTGATTGGGCTGCCTTTCGGCAGCCCAAACTGATACGGCTTGGAAAAGCTTGCATGATTAACCGCGGTCCTGTGTTTCTATAACTGCCGACTGCTACGGATTTTTTTTTGTTATCTCGTCTGTATTAAAATTCACGAACATTATGATGTTGTTTTTTCAAAATTTATGACGTACCCATTTACTACTGTTTAAGCTCCGCATGATGCTTTTGCATTTTAATTTCCTATGCACATGTTCTTCGAAAGCAGTTTTTCAATTAATCGAAAGGAGATAATCACATAAACAAATTTCATTAATAATAAGGAATGCAAACTGCTTATATGAATTAAAAGCAAATACTGCACTGTATAATTGCAATTATATTTCATATAAGATTGTTTTCATTGCGTTATTCTTAACTGTTATTCTTAATTTCGGTAAGTATTTAAACGTGTATTACGGACAAGAACATTTGCGCCCTTTCAATTTTACCCGTCACGTTTTGTTCCCAAATGCTAGTTACATAGCAATAATTGAAACAAGTTTTTCCTGTATAAAGCACCCTGACGTAGGGGTAGCGCGTTAGCCTTGAAGGTCACGGGTTCGATACTAGGTGTAAACGAAAACATATTTTTTTTCTTTTCGTCAATTATTTCTTTTTATTTCTTATTTTGACATTAACGTGCATTTTGTTTTAAATCTATTTTATATTAGCATCCATTAATTAAATACACACAACGTCCCGTGTGTAGAACCTACTCCACACTTACACAAATGGCACCTTAACTCTGATTTGCTGATGAAATGGCATTAACAAGTAAACAAGCGAATAACTGATTAACTGTCAGCTGAATTTGGTAACTTGTTGAATTCAAAGTAACTTTGCAGAATAAAAATGCAAAAACCACAAAACCTCTCAAACACGACAGGTTAATAAGTGTTAGAATTTATACATCTACATGTATGTTCTTTCTCTGATTTCCATTCATTTACAAGTTTTTCCTCCATTTTTTTCTGCAAGTACACTATATTATCCGCTTTTTTAAATTATTTATTTATTGACATTTAAGGTCTTGGTTTACACTGCTGATCTTGCCACTTGATACATGTTAGGCAGCCATTTTACGCTTGCGTAAAACCTCGCTTGTATTAGTCTAATGTATCTGTCTATGAGCATACACAGCACATCTGATTAGACATTTCCTGAAGGAGCCAACTGATGATCTCGGTCTACTCTGTCTGCAAAGGCATGAAAAGGTCTTTATGTGAAGGAAAAGGTTAACCCTTTCCTTTATATATGAAAAGTGCTTTCACACATTTGCAAACAGAGTAGACCCAGATCAGACGACTCCAGCTCAGTTTGCTAACGAAATCCAAAAAATATGTTTCTTTACTTTCTGAAATGGCTACAATGTTCCAACTTCCATATTTCATTATTACTGTTTTGTCTATGAATATTGATTACGAATAAATATAGAGCAGGGAAACGGTTAAAAACAAACCAGCATTATCAGAGTGTCAATCTGTGATAGGCTGCTGATTACTCAGGTTACTCAAATTCTTCTTCTTATATTGTTATTTGCTTTATATCTGATAAATCATGAAACTGCTCCTAGTGAACACTCCACTTTTGTTTTATTAATATTGCATCAGGGTTTGTTTTTTACCAATTTTCTTTTCAAAAAGGAAGTAAATTGTTTTAAAACCTCTTGTGCATTATGCAAATTGAATTGTCATACTAAAATGTGAGATCAAAACTTTTCAAATGCTAAGTATGTGTGTCGTCTGCTCAACTATTGTCTGTAACATTTCCAAACCATAAAAAAACAATTCCAGAGATTTTGCAGAAATAAACAGTTTCGATCTCAGATCAGACCCCCCTTTTTGTGGGAACTGATCTGGATCTAAACTGCTTCTGCAAATCATAAATGGTAGGATAATCCACTGCTGGCATGCAAAGAGTTGAAAGATCCCCCCCCCCCCCACACACACACACACAAAATAAATAAATAAAATAAAATAAATAAAAATAGTCTGATTGTAAACCAGTTCGGATTATGATTTTATACACACACACTGAGCAACACAGGTCATGATCTAGATCCGAACAGTTTGTAAAGTTCATTCTAAGGATTTACAATAAAACAGTAACCAGGTAAATATATCACATACAGTAGAAACAAAAAGTAAAGTACCTAGTTATAGTCTACTTTCAGTCCGAATGACCGCTCAGCCGACTGTACATTTACTCCCCTGGTCATTGAGTCATTGGCCTACTACATTGAGCACTGCTAACATATGGCGCAATCATGCAACCGCAGAACCGGCGACTGACCCCCACAGGTACCCATTTTAACCCCTGGGTGGAGAGAATGTGCGGGTGGGAGACACGGAAAAGCGTCTTTGAAATTTCCGTGTGGGATCGGGATTTGAACTCCCGGACCTCCGGACTGATAGTCAAGCGCGTTACCACTAGACCCCGCTACAGTAGAACCTGTCTTAAGTGGTCACCAAAATAGGTCTTATTATGGGTCTGTAAGGCAGGTGGTCGCTTAATACAGGTCAAAGGTAATGCAGAAAACTCCCATAGGAGCTTTCTGCATTACATTTTCCTTGCATCAGCCATCTACTTTTTAAGACTCCTATGCTCAACAAATGAAGGTCGCATAAGGCAGGTTCTACTGTGTTCATAGTCAGGGTCTTTAAGGCAGGATGAAATTCATGCAGAAGGCTACCATAAGAGCATTACGCTGTATTAACCCTTTCCTCCATTTTAAATCCAACCTCTTTGAATAAATCTATCGAAAAGAGAATTAACTAGAGAAAAGGAAACGTTTAGAATTGTGTAGTTTTGAAAGCATTGTGGTAAACAGAGCATTTGCTCCTATGGGAGCAAATGCTCTATTTATCACAATGATTTTATAAAGTGACTTTTACAGAGGAGTACAAGCGTATTTATGGAGGAGAGGGTTAAGCAGCCACCATGTGTATGCATAGCATGGCCAAATTAGACCTAGATTTGGCATACTGAGCCTGTAATGCCTTTGCAAACAGAGCACTGACCCAGATCATACTGTTCCTAACAAATAGTGTAGACCAAGATCAGACAGTTCCTTAAAGAGCCATTTGATGAGATTCTACATTATTTAAGTATTGCTACTATATAAGCCTACATAACCATGTGCTATGATTTGTTGACTGTTTGGATTAAAATGAGAAATTTGCCGAGTACATCGGCATCTCATCTTCAAAAAATGACATCCTGACTACAGTGTTCCCTCCCTACAACGGCCCTCTCAATAACGATTCCCTCCTTACAACAACGCATGTCACTGTTTCCGAAACAACAAGGCTCCAGAAACAACTTTTTCCATCGTATTTTCCTTATGCCCCCATCAAACCCTATGTTGTGACCACTCTTTAGAATCGTCACTTTGTGACGATTCTAAAGAGTGGTCACAACATAGGTTTGATTGAGGCTTAACGGTTTTAGTTCTCGAAATACACTTTATATGGGGATCTGCAAACAATCTAATTATGTTTGATTTTCCCTCCCTATAACAACTCCCTCTGAACAACACATACAATCTTCGTATCCCAAAGGGTGTCGTTGAAGAGAGGGAGCACTGTACTGTTGGTTTAACCCTTCGCTTGCTGAATTTTAAAATACAGAATTTCTCCTTCTTCACCCATGTCCTGTTGTAATATTTACATATTTCTTCACAGTCTACCAATATTTCTCTCTGCAATCACTGCTGTGGTGTGCACTAGTTTCATAATTAACTTGTAAATTTAGAGCAGACTCTGCATGATGAGACAGTTCCCACAGGACAGTACGGTAGAAGGTCTAATTATGGTTCTGTAAGGCAGGTGGTAGCTTAATGTAGGAAAAAAGTAATGCAGAGAGCTTTCTGTATTACATACATGTGTCCTGCATTAAATAACCACCTGATTCTGAAGACTTATATCCTCAATAAATGGATGGGAAATTAAAACAGGTTCTACTGTACGCTTAAAATGTCTGATTCCTAAGGCAGTTTTCTGTATACCTCTTATTCTTTACTCCATGAATATTTATGTAAGTTGTGACATCATGCATGTATTTAATAAGATTAATTTTTATAATGTTTAATGAATTAACACATCATTTTTTTGTCAAAAACAGAAACTACAGAAACATGTCTAACATATTTACTATTCCATAAGCGAATAGAGCCGACCCTGATCAGGTGGCTACTGTAGATGCCTTCTGATCTGGGTCTACTCTGTTTTCAAAGGTGTAGAAATGTGCATTTATGGTGTAACGGGTCAATTCTTTGCAAGCTACCATTGAAACAGTCTGAGTGATTACATATACTATATGTTATGTAAACAATATGGGCCCAGATCTGACACCACATAATGTGACATCTCATCAGGATCCAAACCTTTTGCCTCTTTGATGATAGTTTGCGAAGAAATGTTATTTTAGCTCACCAGAGCACTTTGTGCTCAGGATGAGCTATTGTGATCACCCGTTGTCCGTCGACGTGCGTCGTCCGTCGTCCGTCGTTCGTCGTCCTTCGTCAACAATTTGAACCTTTAAAAATCTTCTCCTCTGAATCTACAGGGAGGGTTCTCATCTGTCATCTTTGGCAAATAGTATAATCTTTAGGTCCTCTACAAAAGTTATATAAATTATGCCTCTGGGGTCAAAATTGGCCCCGCCCCAGGGGTGCCTTGTTTTCAATAGAAACATATAGTAAAACTTTGAAAATCTTCTCCTCTTAAACTAGAAGGTTCTCAGCTTTCATATTTGGCACATAGCATCATGTTTAGGTCCTCTACAAAAGTGATATAAATTTTGCCCCTGGGATCAAAATTGGCCCCGCCCTAGGGTTTGGCAGTTTTAAATAGAAACAAATAGTGAAATCTTTGAAAATCTTCTCCTCTGAAACTGAAAGTCTCTCAGCTTTCATATTTGGCACAGAGCATCATATTCAGGTTCTCTACAAAATGCATATAAATTATGGCCCTGTGGTCAAAATTGACCCCGCCCCAGGGGTGCCTTGTTTTCAATAGAAACATATAGTAAAAATTTGAAAATCTTCTCTTAAACCAGAAGGTCCTCAGCTTTTATATTTTGCACATAGCATCATGTTCAGGTCCTCTACTTAAGGTACATAAATAATGGCCCTGGGGTCAAAATTGGCCCCGCCCTAGGGTTTGGCAGTTTTAAATAGAAACAAATAGTGAAATCTTTGAAAATCTTCTCCTCTGAAACTGAAAGTCTCTCAGCTTTCATATTTGGCACAGAGCATCATATTCAGGTTCTCTACAAAATGCATATAAATTATGGCCCTGTGGTCAAAATTGACCCCGCCCCAGGGGTGCCTTGTTTTCAATAGAAACATATAGTAAAAATTTGAAAATCTTCTCTTAAACCAGAAGGTCCTCAGTTTTTATATTTTGCACATAGCATCATGTTCAAGTTCTCTACTTAAGTTACATAAATAATGGCCCTGGGGTCAAAATTGGTCTCGCCCAAGGGGTGGGCAGTTTTCAATAGAAAGAAATAGTGAAATCTTTGAAAATCTTCTTCTCTGAAACTGGAAGTCTCTCAGCTTTCATATTTGGCACAGAGCATCATGTTCAGGTCCTCTACAAAATGTTTATAACTTATGCACTTGGGTGAAAATTGGCCCCGCCCCAGGGGTGGGCAGTATTCAATAGAAAGAAATAGTGAAATCTTTGAAAATCTTCTTTTCTGAAGTCTCTCAGCTTTCATATTTGGCACAGAGCATCATGTTCAGGTCCTCTAAAAAGTTATATAAATTATGGCCCTTGGGTCAAAATTGGCCCCGCCCCAAGTGTGGGCAGTTTTCAATAGAAGCAAATGGTGAAATCTTTGATATAAAAATTATATAAATTATGGCCCTGGGGTGAAAATTGGCCCGCCCCAGGAGCAGCCAGTTTTCAATAGAAACATAAAGTGAAAACTCTGAAAATCTTATCGTCTGAAACTGGAAGGTTCTCAGCTTTCATATTTGGCACATAGCATCATGTTCAGGTCCTCTACGAAAGTTATATAAATTGTGCCTCTTGGGTCAAAATTAGCCCCGCCCCAGGGCAGGCTAGTTTTCTATAGAAACATATAGTGAAAGCTTTGAAAATCTTCTCCTATGATTGTCTGGAGAGCGCTTCAAGGCCATCCTGGCCCTCTTGTTTAGAATTGAAGCAGACGACAATTACATGCTAAGGGTTAAAGTCAGTTTAACATAGTTTTGGTCTAGGTATTGTAGAGGCATTGTACCATAAATATTCATGAAAAAATGAAAAAGAACAGAGAGATGAACTATTTATATTTACTCGTAATTGTAATTTGCAAAAACCGTCATCTGCTGAAATTTCTTGTGGTTGCGTCTTGTATGTGGCTTTGCCTGCTTGACTTTACTACTTCTCCATTGACTCTTTGCAAACGAAATGGCAACCATTTCTTATAATCACCAGTAGATGATTAAACCATTTCGCCTTGAATATAGGTCTAGCGTTGCACACGCTAACTCTCGGCCTATTTTACTAACATGACAGTTGTAAATTGTTGTTGATATGTGTTTGAACTGTATCACTTGAAAACAAACCATAAAGCTACTTCGTTTTCATTGCGTAACTGCTTTGTCGTCTTTATAATGTTCAGTGTGTATAATTCCATTTTTTTGAATTACGAAACAGCATCCAGATTAGAGAAATGTGGTATTTTTTATCAGTCTTATTTACACGAAATTGAAAAAAATAAAAACACTTCATATATTTAAAGGCACAGACCGCTAATATGTATACATTAGTTCAAGAAACATTTCGATCAATATCTGAGTAGTGTCACTCGTTCGGTCCCTTCATACGCAATTACAATGTCCGGAATAGTTATTTGAGCATATTTCTTGCAGATCATTGCAATGTGAGAATAGTAGAAACTTTAAAAAGCAATTGTAGATCCCTTTAAGACGCGGAACAAATCCAACGGTCTAAAAACCACGCAAACAACGTTTGATACAATGATTTGTCAGTAAGTGAAATATTATTCGGGAAATATTAAGCACCTTTAGCACTCTAAATAATTGATGTGTACCTCTAATACACGCTGCTACGGTTTCGTAACGCGTCTGTCAGGTTTCTCATACATTGCAACTTAATACACGCTGCTACGGTTTCGTAACGCGTCTGTCAGGTTTCTCATACATTGCAACTTAATACACGCTGCTACGGTTTCGTAACGCGTCTGTCAGGTTTCTCATACATTGCAACTTATTACATCAACATCCAGGAGCTATTGCTGGGCGAAGATGACATTGCCTACTTATTTTATGTAAGTTTTTATCATGAAATTCTTTAAATTTTGTTGGACTTCTTGGAAGGTGACCTTGTATCTAAATGATGTAAGGACGTTAAACATAACATAGCTATTGTTGGGCTACTTGGAAGATAACTTGATTTACTTTTCGTTGAATAACCTTTATGTTGTTGAAAAGTTAGAGAACAAACACATGGTGTTAGACGAACCCTAAACGTTATTACTTATTCGAGGCTTACATTTCGGATCAAATATTGGATGAAGTTAAATGCCCTTTGCAAACAGTTTGGATTCAGATGAGACAAAGTCGAATAATAGACCAATCATCTGACGATGGTGATGGAGACATGTGTTTTGTGAATGCCTATCAATATGTAGTTTTGTTCTGATCCCACGGTATAGTATGTGTGTGTGATTACTCGTTTTACCCTTTCTTTGCTACAATATAAATGTGTCTACGAAGATCTTCATTTGTTTCTGCATTAATTATCAGTCAGTTGAGATCATGATGAGACGTCCAGTGTTTTTTTAACCATTTTATTGTGTGAAGTGAGTGCACTGGCATTTGCAAACATATATACCCAGACCAGAGTCTACAATGTTTGCTATACAGAATCCTCCAGCACACAAGTATTTCGCAGTGGGGTTTATGTCGTGTTTCCTGCATAGGTCGTACATGTACTTTCAAGGTTCGACACGAACATGTACATGCAACATCAAAATGTTTTATCAATTTTATAACATCCACAACCTACACCGACATCATCGTACATATAAGAATCATTAATTATCATTTTTTATAAAACCTACAAAATACATCGTCATTATCACATATATAATAGTAATTAATTTGTAGCATGAATCTGAATTTCTAATGATTGCAATGAAGGCTGGAATCATAATTAGAGGATCTGTTTCTACTCCATTTGCCGAAATCCTTATAAAATGGATTGCGACTCAAACTATGGCGGAAAACCCTATTGCACGAGCTCTACCTAGCGGGAATCCCCCTAAGAGAATACGCGCATGTGCAGTGCATGGCTTACAATCCGGTTCCGGAATCTTACAAAAAATATTTATAATGAGATATGGAAGTTGGGTCCATTAGCAAACAGAGCAGACCCTGATCATATGGGAGCGAGCTGTCTTATCTGGGTCGAATCTGTTTGCAGAGGCATGAAAACAAGTTTATATGAGGGAAATTAAGGGTTAAATAGACTTCTTCTGTTCTTCACATCAAAAGCTACAGTATAAAGGTTAGAGCACTGGTGGCCAGTAGTGCAGGGCAACTGTTACATCATGCTAAAATATCTCGAGGTCATACGCTTAACTCTTTGCACGCTAGCGGCGAAACTGTGATTACCTTTGCAAACAGTTTGGATCCAGATGAGAGGCCACATATTTCTGCGTCTCATCAGGATCCAAACTGTTTGTCATCTTGATCATATTTTTGCATAAAATGAAAGAAAGTTTATTGAAGAATGGAAGCAGAGGGCAATTGTTGCAAACGGAAAATCACTCAGCATTGTAAGGATTATGCAAGCTGTAGAGATCTGTAATATCGTCTGCTTCAGGTTTGTCATCATTTGAATTTCTAAAATATCAGTTTTAGGCATTTTGACCTAAGGCAAAATTGTCACAGGTTGTAAACAGTTTAGACTTAGGTCAAACAGTTACTTTGTATTAGATCTGAATCCAAACAAGGTGAAGGTTGTGACGGTGAACTGAACAAGTGTTCTAAGTTAAAAGCTTTATCTCAAAGGGTTATATAAATAAATGGACTTTAACAAAGCCTTAACAAAAAAGTCTAAGTTAAAAAGGGGCATAATTCAGTCAAAATGCTTGACAGAGTTATTTATTCTTGCCTACAGTTGAAGGTTGTGACGATGAACAAGTGTTCCAAGTTTCAAAGCTTTATCACAAAGTGTTATGTAAATAAGTGGACTTGTTCCACATAAATAGAGGTTAACATTTTTGCTTAACGCAAATGCTAAACGAAAATTCTAAGTCCAATTAAGCGACATTGACCTTGGATAAATGAGCCGGGACTTGGCAAGCTACTGTAGCATGTCTAGATAAACATTTTGGTTAAATTTGGGAAGGATCCACCAAGTGGAACTTGAGTTAGAGATGTTACAGACAGACAGAACGGTTAACATTTTTGCTAAACGCAAATTCTAAGTCCAATTTTGTGACCTTGACCTTGGATAAACAAACCGGGACTTGGTAGGCTACTGTAGCATGTCTAGATAAACATTGTGACTAAATTCGAGAAGGATCCACTGAGCGGAACTTGAGTTAGAGATGTTACAGACGGACAGACAACCAGACGGACAGACGGACAGACAGCGCCATTCCATAATACGTCCCGTTTTTTCAACCGGGCGTATGAAAATCATTAACAGCAAAAAGGCAGAAGGGCAAACAAAATGAGACAAAGCACTTTCCTATCTTTTAATTTATATACATTTCATCATTTATTGATTTACGTGTCAGGCGTATAGTATCTTATAGTGTCGTATAATATCTTATAGTAATGTATATTATTTATTTCTTATTCATATCATTTATTTCTATGACGCCGGTTACTGATCAGGGTCTGTAGTGTTTACTACAACACTTACTGTTATTTGCATGTATGACTATAATTTATTTTTAATTATATCATTTATTGATATACTTGTTACATGTATGATGCTGCAAATAGCGAAGACCCTGGCCAGTTGTGGCAACTGATCGGGGTATGTATTGTTTGCAGCACAGACTCACAAACTGGCCCTGAACAGACTCACACTCGCAGTCTCCTCAGGAAAAAGTAAGAAAATACAATGCAATCACACGCAAAGACAAAGTATAGGCATGGATAAACTATTCTATGAACTTTTCTGTTTGCAAAAGCATAGATGGGCTTATTTTTGCTCAAACCAATTGTACCCGATATGGAACCCTGAAATCGTCTTCACTATATAATATAAAGTGAAACAATAGTATGTGTCTAACAACCCATATACTAATAGGAGGTTTTACTTCAAAATTTCACCCATGATAATCTGTCAACCTTGATGTGAAAATTTTCTTAAAGAATGTAATTTATGCTCTGATCATTTTACCAGAGTTATGGGACTCTGAAATTTTCTTCACTGTATAACACATAGCCAAAAGTGCTTGATATAGAGGCACTATTGTTAGCGGGAGGGGTGCATCAGTGACTTGGAAACAATTTTCTAGTTAATTTTATTTTCCCTGTTGTATCCTGCCATGCTAAGTTGAAATATATTTGTTACTTTATAATTTGTCATATTGTTAATATCACCCCACAGTATATTTGGCAATTATTTGTAGGGTATTTAGAATCACAAGGAAATATATATTGGTGGAAGTGTATATATGGATAAGTGAATGATGCATGCTAATTACTGTTATGGTCCACCAGATAGTAGCAGAAGTATGACCCTTACTTTCAAATAATGGAGTGATGGCTCTATACTACATTAAACATCAATGTTGGCTCTATTGGCACAAAGTGGCAAGTTGAGCTATTGGAATCGTCCTGTGTGTGACATGTTCATAAAACAATTCTTTGAATGTCTTCCAAACTACTGGCATGATTTTCAGAAAAATCCACAGCAAACAATCAATATAATATATATTATGTCCGAAACCTTCAGTACTGTCAGTACTTTGATCTAAACTGGCATTTGCCTAATGAAAAATTTACGACCGTGTTCTCCCCTTATAAGTGTACATAGTTTGGGTATATTACTGTTTTGATAAGGATACACACCACATTGTACAATGAAGCACGCAGATATGTCTAATCTTTAGATCCGCTAAGCACTCTTCAGAGAAAAGAAACTAGAATTAATGACAATATGGCAATTAGCAACTGGCATTCAGCAATTGGCATTTGGCAAATTAGCAATCGGCATTTGGCAAATTAGCAATTGACATTTAGCAACTGGCAAATAAGCAATTGGCATTTAGTAATTGGAAATGGCCCGATCCGCATTCCATACCGCTGATCTGGATCCCGAAAATGCGATGTGGTGGCGGTACTTGACCTACTAAACATACCATCAAATTTGCCGGGTACCAGCAAGCACTCTTCAGAGAAAAGAAACTAGAATAAATGGCAATTAGCAACTGGCAAAAAGCAATTAGCATTTGGCAAATTAGCAATTGGCATTTAGCAACTAGCAAACAAGAGTGCCAGTGGGCACACTATACACCCGTCGAGGTTTTGGTCAACATAAACTGGGGTTAACGTATTTGCTTAATTCAAATTCTAAGTCCAATTTTGTGACCAAGTTTCAAGGTTGTAAATAGGCATACTTTAACAAAAGACCTTAACCAAATATTCTAAATTAAAAAGTGCCATAATTGTGTCTAAATGCTTGAGATGAAGATGAAGCTTGTGATGGTGAACAAATGTTTCAAGTTTAAAAGATTTATCTGAAAGGATTATGTAAATAAGTGGACTTTAACAAAGCCTTCACCATAAATGCCAAGCTAAAAAGCGTCATAATTATGTCAAAATGTTAGACAGCGTTATGTACTCTTGCCTACAGGTGAAGCTTGTGATGGTGAGCAAGTGTACCAAGTTTAAAAGCTTAATCTAAAAGGGTTATGTAAATAAGTGGACTTTAACCAAAACTTTAACCTAAATTTCTAAATTAAAAGGGGGCATAATTCTGTCAAAATGTTGGACAGAGTTATGTACTCTTGTCTACAGGTAAAGCTTGTGCTGGTGAACAAGTGTTCCAAGGTTAAAAGCTTTATCTCAAAGGGTTATGTAAATAAATGGACTTTAACAAAGCCTTAACCATAAATTCTAAGTTAAAAAGGGGAATGATTCTGTCAAAATGCTTGAAAGAGTTATGTACTCTTGCCTACAGGTGAAGGTTGTGACGGTGAACAAGTGTTCCAAGTTTAAAAGCTTTATCTCAAAGGGTTATGTAAATAAATGGACTTGAACAAAACTTTAACCAAAAATTCTAAGTTAAAAAGGGGCATAATTCAGTCAAAATGCTTGACATAGTTATTTACTCTTGCCTACAGGTGAAGGTTGTGACGGTGAACAAGTGTTCCAAGTTTCAAACCTTTGATAAATGAGCCGGGACTTGGCAGGCTACTGTAGCATGTCTAGATAAACATTTTGATTAAATTTGGGAAAGATCCACCAAGTGGAACTTGAGTTAGAGATGTTACAGACAGACGGACCGGTTAACATTTTTGCTAAACGCAAATTCTAAGTCCAATTGTGTGACCTTGACCTTGGATAAACAAACCGGGACTTGGTTGGCTACTGTAGCATGTCCAGATAAACATTGTGGCTAAATTTGAGAAGGATCCACCAAGCGGAACTTGAGACAACCAGACAACAGACAACCAGACAACCATACGGACAGACGGACAGACAGCGCCATTCCATAATACGTCCCGTTTTTTCAAACGGGCGTATAAAAAGCATTTGGCAAATTAGCAATTGGCATCTCCCTACCCGCATTCCATAGGGATTGACGTCAAGCACCAGTATTCATACGATCATTATATTTTACCCAAATGTATAGGATTCGCGTTTAGGTTATATAATCAGTTGTTGCTATACATGTACATTAGTTCCACGGAAGAGGGATACGTTTATGAAAGGATTAATGCGTATGGTATCTAGTCAGGTGTTGTTAATGTAAATAGGTTCCACCGACGTACGATACATTAACCCTTCGCTTGCTATTCACGTCAATATGCCTACCCGTAAATAGTGAAGACCCAGATGAGGCAGCTCCTGCAGGAGCTGTCTCATCAGGGTCTGCACTATTTACAAGTTGATTGATTTGTTAAAAGATTATGTTCCCGTTATGTACTCAGTTGTTGTTTTACATGTAAATATATATTTTCCATTGAAAAACAATACATCGGATTAGTGTTGGGTTTCTTTCATGTGAGGGAAAGGAAATTGAAGTAAGGCATGAAAGACAGGGGTCAGTCATAACTATTTGGCGGTTTCCAGAGTTTAGTTTGACAAGCCGACACAAATACAGTGACAGATAGAATATATATCTTCTTCGGACTCTTTCATGGAAAGGACTTGTCCAATTCTGACCAATGTTTTACACGTAAGCGTGTCGCTTGTTGTTATATCTTGGTCAAGATCGATAGCCATGCAATTCGCTTCAGTAATTTATGAGGTGCGGTCCTTTATTTGCAAATTTGACTTTAAAAATATCTTGTTCGGACTCTTTCTTGGAAGGTATTTGTCCAAACAACAACAAACGTTACACACATGTGTGTGGCTGTTGTATCTTGTTCAAGATTGGGAGCCATGTAAATCGTTCCAGCCGTTTAGGTGTTGCAGCCCTTTATTTGCAAAAATAGCATAAATCACTTCAGTCGCTGATACATGATTATGGCTCTTTCTTTCTGTGACGAAAAATCTGAAGTGCGGACACCAGTGTCCTATGGACACATTTCTAGTTTTTTTCTTCTTTATTTACATCTCTCAAGTTCTCTGTAAATAAGAGATTATGATATATTCATATGAAAGTATGACAATTGTTTGCGTCAAACCAAAAGATAAATCGGAGTCTCATTATTTAAAGATCTAAGTTGTTTGACACTTGGTCGATAGTTTCTCCAAAGTTTTTTGTCGTGGCCCTGGTTCAATACTTACACTTCAAAGGAGTATGTCTCGTGTGTCAATGTTCCAACTGTAGTTGTTATATGTATCCAATATGACCTAGAAAGGGTGTGAATACGTTTGTATATAACAGTGTAGCTAAACATGATGAGGTTCCTACTAGTAACTTGAAATGGATATCTATATTCGACAGATAGAAATATAAATTGGAAATATGTGTACAGCTATGTATTTAAATGTACAAGGCGTACATCTACCGGTAGTCAATGGTTACAAACAGAAATATTGCACAGAATATTACCAACAAGTTCATTTTTTTAAATGAAAATTGTAGAAAGCGACTTGTGTATTTGCCGAAAACAAGAAGAAAACTAGTTCACTTAGTGTTGGGAATGCTGTGAAGATAAATCTTTGTTCAATTTCAACTTATGTTTGGAATATTATCCTGATCTAAACATTAATATCATGTGGTTACTGTTGGGATCATGTCAAAAGGATCTCAAAGTACAGTAAAACCTCTCTATAACGACCACTAAATTACCACAATTATTTTGTGTTAAAGGCAGGTGGATGCTTAAAGCAAGGTGAAAGTAAAACAGAACGCTCCTATGGGAGCGTTCTGTTTTACTTTCACCTTGCTTTATACAACCATCTGCTCTAAATCCAAACTAATTAACACAATTTAGTGGTCGTTATAGAGAGGTTTTACTGTAGATGTTTTTGTTTTAGAATTAAACGATATATACTCCTATGCAAAATAAAACAGGTTAGAGGAAGGAATTCAAATGATTTACGTTTGGCATGGGAATATATCATTTGTCCAATATTAAAGAAGAAAGGAAGAATACTTGGACAATTGTAAGATGTATTCCGAACTGCATTTGGACATAATACGTTAGGGAAACATAAAAGGTGAAACATTTTAGCGTATAAGAACTAGTATGTATGTATTCAATTCTATTGCTACATTGTTTAATCGTATGAGTGTATGCACTTGAACGTTGGTTTGCATAGATTATATTTTTTATAACGTATCATCATTTATAATGTGTATCAGATACTGAAAAAATATTTTTAAAAAAATGCTTTCTATGACTTTTTTCCATGCCTGTGTCGTATTCAAGACCGAATTTCGGCCGCCGCCAACAATCACCTCCGCTGGCTCATCGCTATGCGTCGTACTCGTACCATGCATCCTCGTACTCAGTGTCGTACATTTCGTGATTTCGTCTGCATGATTTCTCTCCGAGTTGTCCCTCCTAGTCATGGCTCCCCGAGTGCTTTCGCGCCCATATTCGGATAAACTGGCTCTTCATATGCTGGTGGAATCTACTCAGCATTAAAAAAAACTCGTTTTCCAATTATGGCTAGGCTCTTTCGGATTCGCCGTGACAAGCCGTGTCACCTGTCATTATGGGTTATTGACTACATTTTGGGCACTTCAAGCTTCACAAACAGGTACAAGATAGGCGGGTGAAGGTACAGGACGGACAGGTGAAGGTACAGTACAGACGGGTGAAGGTACAGGACAGACAGGTGAAGGTACAGCGACAGTCGGGTGAAGGTACATGACCGACCGGTGAAGGTACAGGACAGACGGATGAAGGTACAAGACAGACGGGTGAATGTACAGGACAGACGGGTGAAGGTACAGGTAGATGGCCAAAACGTCCTGGTTCGAAACATCCGGGGCGAAACTTCCTATGCCGAAACAACCTTCAGTCAGTTTTGGTCATGTGTAGAGGCATTATAAAAAGGCTGTATGCCAGTCAAGGGATTAACTAATAAAAACACGATATACTAGAAAATACTAGTAGGTCATATGCAAATTACAATGTAACATAGTTTCTGATTGGTGGGAAACTAGAACAAAAGTGAAAATATAGACAGTTATTCGCTGAAAAAGACAGTGCAACGGAAACCCTCTTCCAGCTACAGTGTATCTAAAACCTTCTAAAAATAGAATAGATCAATATCATAACTTAAACATAATGGAACAGTATGCGGGACATTCTGTGGGACAAAAATTCATTTGGCCTTTAATTACATCATGTTACAGACGTGTATTTCTGTACAATATAATTAAACAAAACATTACAAACTTGTACAATTGTCTTAATAATTAAAGAGGTTACTCAATTTCTGATGTACCACAGTTGGAGTCGTCTGGTCAGCGTCTTCTCCATTTGCTTGTAACATGATATAGATCCGGTACCCCAGGTACCGAATCCTTTTCTTCATTGAATAAAATATTGTTGAAATCATACCACAGGTATTGTCAAAGCAAACATTTGCAAATTATACATTACAAAAAATAAGTAAATGCATATTCAATATGCATTTACTTCTTTTTTGTAATGTATAATTTGCAAAATAATTCATAAAGTGGCCTATTCGCGCATGAGTGTTTAACCCATTCCCTCATATTACCGACGCTTGACGACTCTGTAAAAGCCACTTTGTGAAACCATTGTGATGAATAGAGCATTTGCTCATACAGGAGCAAATGCTCTATTTATCACAATGGTTTCAAACTAAAAAAATCTATTTTCCCCTTTACTCTAGTTAATGCTCCGTTTCGGTAGGTTTACTCAAAGAGGGTTGGTCTAAAATAGCCTATGAGGGAATGGTTTAAAAAGGGATGGGGTTAACAATTTGCTCGGTGAATATTCGTGTAAGAAATATTGATACCATGAATATTAATCAGATTACTGGTTATAATATCACATTGTCCCTGGAAGTTTGGCCATGGCAGACACTGTAGAATCATTACTGTATAATAGCATAAGCAAACAGGACAGAGCCCCATCAGAAGGCTCTTACAGAGGCCGTCTGATCGGGATCTACTGCGTGGAAAGGCGTGTATATGAAGTAAATGGTTACTGTAATGTGTGTGTGTGTGTGTGTGTGTGTGTGTATCAAAGTAAAAATGTACATTAAAACTACATGTAATATACAAGATAAGTAGAAGGATTCAAATGCCAAAACTAACCCCTTATCTCATACATATTCATATAAGAAATAATTGCATCACGAATATTTAATAAACTATTTTACAATGGTCTAAGGATGTTAACACAGGACGTGTTGGCAAAAACTATAGAATCAGGTCTAATATATCAATATATAAGAACACAGAGCAGAATCTGACGGCTACTACAGGATCTAAGTCTACTATTTGCCACAGGTTAACCCTTTACTTCATATAAACGTGTTTTCAAATAAAGTATTTCATTCATTTCATTCACGCATTTGCAAACAGAGAAGACCTAGATCAGACGACCCATATGTGAGCCGTCTGATCAGGGTCTGCTCTGTTTGCTAATGGAATTTGATATATTTATTTCTTTACTCTCTAAAATGGCTACAATATTTCACCTTCCATATTTCATCAAACAATTTTGGCCATGAATATTCAGTAGGTATTGAAATTCGGAATAAATATAGAACAGGGAAATGGTTAACCCTTTCCCTTAAATAAATGTGTTTTCACGCATTTGCAAACACAGTAGACCCAGATCAGACTGCTCTTGGAGGAGCCGTCTTTACTTTCAAAAATGTCTACAATGTTTCATCTTCCATATTTCATTATAACTTTTATTTAAATGAATATTCAGAAGGTATTAAAAGTTGGCCTAGATACAGAACAGGAAAATGGTAAATAGGTAGCACAAATTAATGGTCGAGCAGGTGTGATACAGCCTACAGGTCTATATTGTAATCAGTCAATAGCAGGATCAGCAAAAGATGAAAATCGTGCGCTCTACCCCTAAGCTCAAGCTAGCCATGTATTTACATCAGTGTCTGAGGGCTGATAATTGGCAAAAATTATCACTTCCATTTTGTGTTTCATTCAATAAATTATCTCTATTTATAAGCATTGTATGCCAATCATAGTCGATCACGTGACCACATGGCATGCTACCGGGATCATAAGGAAAGAGCGGGAATGTGTACATGTTTCAAGTGTCTCTGTTGGAAGGAGGAACAAGCAAAGGAGTAAATGAACAGAATATAAGGTAAATTCATGTATCCACTTTTTAATGAATATGCCCCCATTGATGATAGTCAGGGTGGGGTGGGGGTTCGTTATATTTTACACCTGTCCGTCCGTCTGTTACGCGTGTATGTGATCTTGGTTGTCACAGGTTTTTTTCACTGTCAAGCACTACCAAGGGAACATCATTCCAGTCTTTACCTAATTGCATATTTTGCAAAATAAGAGAAAGAAGTCTAATGCCGTCAGTTTAAACATCTGTCGTACAACTCACAGGGGTTCGGCTCATTAAATATGTCAAAAATAAGTTAAAATGTCTCTAAATTGACGTTTATATGAAGGAAAGGGTTAATGGGGGTTTTAACAGCACATTGGATTTTTTTTTGCCAAACCAGAAAGTGTAGAATCATTCCTATATCATAAGCAAACAGAGTAGACCCTGACCAGACAGCTCCTGTAGGAGCCATCTGATCTGGGTCTATTCTCTTTGCAAATTTATGCATGAAAAAGGTGTTTATATGAGGGAGAGGGTTAAGTGTGTAAATGTTATGTGTGTAATGTAAGGTTTATAATGGTATGATATGCATTTATGGTAAAGTATGAATGATAATGTAAAAAAGTATAACAAAGATAGGTATCAAGCAAATTTCTTATTTCTCCTCCATATATTTTGTCGCGTCAGTAAAATCTACCTGACAAAGGTCAAATCTACCTGACAAATTTCCTAAATCTACCTGACATGCCTCAGCAGGTTATCACATGTATGCGTTTGGTAACATTTGGATTTTTCGGCTCTAACTGTTACAAAGCGTCAATTTAGAAACATTTTATTTTATTTTATTACATTTGTTAAACATTGGCGAAATTTCAGTAGAATCATTCCTATATCATAAGCAAACAGAGCAGACCCTGACCAGACAGCTCCTGTAGGAGCCATCTGATCTGGGTCTATTCTCTTTGCAAATTTATGCATGAAAAAGGTGTTTATATGAGGGAGAGGGTTAAGTGTGTAAATGTTATGTGTGTAATGTAAGGTTTATAATGGTATGATATGCATTTATGGTAAAGTATGAATGATAATGTAAAAAAGTATAACAAAGATAGGTATCAAGCAAATTTCTTATTTCTCCTCCATATATTATGTCGCGTCAGTAAAATCTACCTGACAAAAGTCAAATCTACCTGACAAATTTCCTAAATCTACCTGACATGCCTCAGCAGGTTATCACATGTATGCGTTTGGTAACATTTGGATTTTTTCGGCTCTAACTGTTACAAAACGTCAATTTATAAACATTTTATTTTATTTTATTACATTTGTTAAACATTGGCGAAATTTCAGCAGATTAGAGATAGAGCAGAAACTATTTCCCAGCATGAAAACGGTTTTAAAAACTAAATTTAGAGAATGTCGCTATTCTGACGTCATTTGGATGACGTCAAAATGACGGTTTTACAAGTTTCGAAAAATGGGCGTTGGGACTAGCGGCAGGTACGTGTACTGTGCATGTGCAGAAATCTGAATGGATTCGAGCGAGGAGTGTCTTTGTAAAAGCAAGGGTTTGAAAATTGGGGCTAATCGGTCTACAAGCACTTTGACAACATTTGCAGCATCAAAGCTGAACAAGACCTTCGCCTGGTATCGGGGTTCTGTTGCTATAGATTTAGAACAATTATCTTGGCAGCGGGCATATAGGTTATAGGCCCTTTGCTAGGTCCATATATGCCCGCTCTGACAATACAACTGAACTTTTTGACCAATATAAGACCATTTTGAGTGTAAAACTGTTACTATTTAAAGTAACAATAGTAATAAATACATTATACTGACTCAAATGGGTCTTACCCCTGTGGATCAGACAGTAACATTCAACCAGAAACATATAGCCTACAAGAAATATAGAGGGCGCTGAAGGCCTTCTACCAGAATGCAGTATAAGTAGCTTTCTGTATGACTTTCACCCTGTATTAACCCTTTCCTTCACATAATGCCCTGTCACACATTTGCAAACGTGTGCTCCTACAGGAGCCGTCTGCTTTGTTTGTTTATGATATCTATCTTATTCTATAATTTTTGTTAAAGCAGTAATATGAAAATAAATATTAAAGTAATACGCTTTTCTACGCATCTGTAAAAGTCACTTTGTGAAACCATTGTGATAAATAGAGCATTTGCTCCTATGGTACAAATGCTCTATTTATCACAATGAATTAAAAACTACACCATTCTAACATTCTAACATTTTCCTTTTCTGTAGAAATGCTCCTTTTGGGTAGATTTATTCAAAGAGTTTGGGTCTAAAAATAGCCAATGAAGGAACTGGGTTAATATGTATACCAAAAACCTTCTCAAACTAATACTATATATATACAAAACCATTTTAATGCATTGCACTACCTTTCCAATTAGGGAAAACATAACTAATATTGCCTAAAAACGTATTGTTTATATGGACAAGTCCATATCTGGCAATCATCTATATGTGAAATATGTGAAATATACTAAGGGCTGTCTAATCAAGTCTGTTCTGTCAGACATATGTCTGGTCCTGTTTACTTATGATTGTAGATAAAGTATAGGTCGGATTCTTGCTGTTACCTTTGAGATGCAATTCTAATGAGTAGGTTCAAGATAGGAATTACCAGAGAGATACACAAATAAACAAATAGAGTAGACCCAGATCATACAGCTTCTACAGGTTTGTTTTGTATGATAGAAAGCCAAAAAGTGAGACACCATTACGGAAGCAAGCATTTAACCCATCCCCTCATATTGACGACTCTCTAAAAGTCGCCTTGTGAAACCATTGTGATAAATAGAGAATTTGCTCCTATAGGAGCAAATGCTCTATTTATCACAATGGTTGCAAATTACAAAATTCTACATTTTTCCTTTTCTCTAGTTAATACTCCTTTTTGGTAGATTTATCCAAAGATGTATCTAAAAATAGCATATGAGGTAATGCTTCATAGTATACATCTTATTGTTACATGCACAGAGCTATGGTATACATCTTATTGTTACATGCACAGAGCTATGCATGAATAAATTGGTTAGTATACTACAACTTAAATCTATATCTATGTGAAATATGTAACCTGGGGGGGGGGGGGGGGAATATGCAGCCAGACTGGGGTTTGAACTCGGGACCTTCGGACTACCGTTCTGATGCTCTACCGACCAAGCTACCGGGCCACTTACATGTTCTTCATCCCAACTGGGTTAGGTTCGGTACTGGACATACTTTCCCACTTAATTGAAATTCGTCCTCAAATTTATTCAATCCTGAGTAGTATATATATTTGAAGGCATCTTAGACTAGTCATACGTCATGGTCCCCCGTTGGGCACCAAATGTAACGGGGAGAAAAATATGCAGCCAGACTGGGGCTTGAATTCTGGACCTTCGGACTACCGCTCCGAGGCTCTGCCAACTGGGCCGCTTACATATTCTTCATCCCGACTGTGTTAGGTTTCGGTACTGTGACAAATATATATGCACCTTTTCATGCCTTTGCAAATAGAGTAAACCCAGATCAGGTGGCTCGTTGCAGAGGGGGTCTGATCTGATTCTACAGTTTCTACCATTACCAATATGAATTGTTTCCACATGCCATTATGAAACAAAACAGTATTCAGTAGTCCAGATGTCATTATTTCTTACATGAATATTGAAGGAATAAATGGTTAAGCAAACCCTTATCAATTCTATATATTAGTTGTAATAAACATGTAATAAACAATTAAACATGCTCTTGCTTAACCCTTTACTCCATATGTTACGCCTTTCTAAGCTTTTGCAAACAGAGTAGACCAAGATCAGACGGCTTCTATAGAAACCATCTGATCAGGGTTTGCTCTGTTTGCTTATAATGTAGAAATACTTCTGGCCTGGCTACATATTCCTGTACTCATAAATCTAATTAATATTCATGATTGATGTCATTATTTCTTACATGAATATTCATGGAGTAAAGGGTTAACACAACTATCAACCCTTTCCCACATAATTATAAACATGTTTTCATACTTTTGCAAACAGTGTAGACCCAGATCAGATGGCTTCTATAGGAGCCATCTGATCATGGTCTGCTCTTTTTGCTAGTGGAAATTGCAAGATCTGTTTCTTTACTTTCTGAAATAGCTACAATGTTCCACCTTCCATGAATTTCATTATAACCATTTTGCCCATGAGTATTCAGTAGATATTGAAATTTGAAATAAACATTGAACAGGGAAAGGGTTACTGCTGAACGCTCCGTATTTTATTGGTAGCTTTCTGCAATACTTTTGTCCTGCACTAGCTACCAGAGCCCCATATTTAGACTTGTTTTAGTGGTTGCTTTCAACATGTTTGACTTTGATGACAAAGTCAATACATTTAGCTGTGACCTTTAGGACCAGTCCACCCGTAGAGGTAAAATGCATCACAAATCATGTATTTGTTCTTGAGTTACCTGTGGTAACACAGACAAGTAATATTTAGCATATACAGTTAAACCTCTCAGTAATGGCCACTAAATTGTTTTAATTAGTTGGTATTTACTATTTAGGGCGCAGGTGGCTGCTTAAAGCAAGGTGAAAGTAAAACAGAACATTCTGTTTTACTTTCACCTTGCTTTAAGTGGCCACCTGCCTTTAATACAAAGTACTTGATGTAATTTAGTGGCCGTTATAGAGAGGTTTTACTGTGTATATATTAATACTGCACGATTACTACTGGCTTCTTGTGACAACCATTGTCCACTTACCCATAAATAAGAATGGTTGCAACTTCTATAAATAGAAAAGTGCAGTCTTACGGCTCAGTACTCGAAATCGAACTATAATAAGTAATTGTTGAGCAGTAACCCTTTCCCTGTAATTGTACTGAATAATTAAGATATTCAGTATATACAGGATCTTGTTCCATTATGAGAGTTCTTATGCACTGCTAAAAAATGTATATTTACTCAGACTGTTTAGTGAACTGGTCTGTTCACTTGTTCACTGGCGACTGAGCTGTAGTCGATGGGGTGTTCCTTTCCTTTGTTACTACTGGAAGTGGCAGTGAACAAAGGGTTGTAAACCTTGCTGAGTCGGAACACCCCCTGGTCCCGGTTCATCACGCTGGGGTTTGCTCTGATCTGGATGGCCTCCCTTATCTGGCGGGTGCGCTGATCACTTTCTTTGTCTAATATAAGTGTGGAGTCCCAATTGATTACGTGATTCTCCTGTGCCACATGATCTGTTATTGCACTCTTGTGGAATTCAGTCTGTGACTGTTTCCTCTCTTAACGAGTATACGCCCTTCCCGTGTAAACTTCTACGACTGGCCTAAATTTTCAATTTTGTTTTGTTTTATTTTGAAATTCCCATCAGCAAACAGTGTAGACTCTGATCAAATGCCGCATTATGCACGTCTGATCAGTCTACACGGTTTGCCTATGTCCCATACATGGGATCATGGGAGCAAATGGGTTAATTTAGCAAGATAGTGTTAAATGTACCCTGTAGCTTTTAACTACATGTATTTTGTTTTCTGTTGTAGAAAAGAGTTTGACATGAATAATACACATGCTGTGGGAACGTTTTGTGGATGCTGCTGGAACACAACATGGAGCTGTTCCATCGTTGTTGAGGATGTTGTGAACATAGCAACCATGGCCATGATCTGAACAGTCTAGATGGGGCAGTTGAAGACCTAGGCATTGACAATTGACAAAACAAAGGTATTTTTATACTCTTTGCAGCTTGAATCAATAGAAACAATATCTGTGTATGAAAACAAATTTACCAGATCGATTAACAGTAAAAATTTAATTTTAAACTATTGATACATTTGCAGATATAGATTTGTCTTTGCACTTTCCTTCATATAAACGTCTTTTCACACATTGCTAACAGAGTATACCCAGATCAGATGGCTCCTATAGGAGCCATCTGATCAGGGTCTAATCCGTTTGCTAATGGAATTTGATAGATCTGTTTCTTTACTTTCTAAAATGGCTACAATTTTCTACCTTGCATATTTCCAATATTTATTTGGTCATGAATATTCAGTAGGTATTGAATATGGAATAAAGTTTAAACCTTGAACAGCAAAAGGTTTAAAAGCTTTCATCAAGCATCTTTAAAACCTGCATGTAACTGCCAGACAACCATAATAAAATTGAACACAAAACACTTTTAGAAACTGCTGTAACTTCATGAGTATTTGATATCAACCCATTCTCGCATATTGACACCTTTTGATGCCTCTATTTTACAAATAACTTAAACAGAGCACAGATTCAATTTTTTTTTTCTTCACATCAGTGTAATGTAATATTATATTACATTGACGAGAAGACAACAACCAGGTTTTTGTGAGTTCACTTTTAAATATTGTGTCATTTTTGACAATGTTTTGACATTTTAAAGATTACTTTGACCTATATCTTTCTGTGAGGTTGCAGAGTGGGGTAGCAGACGGGCGGGTAGCGGGGTAGCACACGACAAACACCTGTGCTCTGTTTAAGTTACTTTTTGAAACTGTTGTGATAAATAGAGCATTTGCTCAATAGGAGCACATGCATTATTTATCACAATGGTTTCTAAACTACACAATTCTAAACAAAATCTTTTCCTCCAGTAAATGCTCCTTTTTGGTAGATTTATTCAAAGGGTCTAAAAATAGCCTTTGAGGGAATGGGTTAATTAGCTGAATACTATTAAATAATGACATTACGAACAAGAGAAAACCTTACCATGGCAGAAAAAATTAAATTTATATTCATGATTGATGTCAATATATCTTAACCCTTTACTTCATGAATATTCTTATTATACCTCCGCAAACAAAGTTTGAGAGGGGTTATATAGGAGTCCGAGTGTGTGTGTGTGTGTCTGTCCGTCTGTCTGTCTGTCTGTCCGTGGTTAAGTCCACTTTTTTTACATAACCCTTTGGGATAAAGCTTTGAAACTTTACACACTTGTCTACCATCACAAGCTTCATCTGCAGGCAAGAGTAAATAACTCTGCCAAGCATTTTGAAAGAGTTATGGTCCTTTTTATCTTTTTATCTTGTCTGTGGCACAACCTGGTTAAGCTTTTGTTAAGAAAACAAGCATGTGAGATAAAGCTTTGAAACTTAGAACACTTGTTTACCATTAAAAGTTTCATATATGAGATATGCTCCAGACATGGTTTTGCTATAGTTCAGATCAGTGGTCGGAGTCAAGGTCACATAGACCTAAAAAGACAATCCAATATATCATATATCCATTGACCTAAAACAAGTATGCGACAATCCACCATCCTAAGATCAGGGTTTTACAAAGAACTAAGATTATGGGGGTCCCATCTAATAAGCAGGGATCCATTAATAAAATGTTTGACAGCATTACCAGTAGTAACAAGAAAATCTTTGATGCAAAGCATCAAAAGGTGCGTATTACTAAATAATAATCAAACCTATTTTACATGTATATAATATTTGATCAGTCCGCTTAGCCTTTGTTTGCTTCAAGTTGACGCCTCTGAAAAAATTACCTGTTGAAACCATTGTGATAAATAGAGCATTTGCTCCTATAGGAGCAAATGCTCTATTTATCACAATGTTTCAAACTACAAAATTTTAACATTTTCCTTTTCTCTAGTTAATGCTCCTTTTTATACGCCCACCTAATAAAGGTGGTCGTATATTGTCGTGGCCCTGTCCGTCCGTCCGTTCGTCCGTTCGTTCGTTCGTTCGTTCGTTCGTTCGTTCGTCCGTCAACATTTTGTTTGTCTGCTGTTTTCTGGGAAAACTATTTGACAGATATTAATGAAACTTCACACAAATGTTAAATGCATCAAGATCTGAAGCTGAGTTGATTCTGAGATTCATTTGATATTTCATTTCAGAGTTATGGCCCTTGTCCTTAAAAAATATGCAAAGTTTGTCCGCTGTTTTCTGGGAAAACTATTTGAGAGATATTAATGAAACTTCACACAAATGTATAATGCATCAAGATCTGAAGCTGAGTCGATTCTGAGGTTCATTTGATTTTTCGTTTCGGAGTTATGGCCCTTTTACTTAAAAAATAATGCAAATACATGCAAATAGTTTGTCCGCTGTTTTCTGGGAAAACTATTTGAGAGATATTAATGAAACTTCACACACATGTTTAATGCATCAAGATCTGAAGCTGAGTTGATTCTGAGGTTCATTTGATTTGTCGTTTCGGAGTTATTGCCCTTGTCCTTAAAAAATATGCAAATAGTTTGTCCGCTGTTTTCTGGGAAAACTATTTGAGAGATATTAATGAAACTTCACGCAAATGTTTAATGCATCAAGGTCTGAAGCTGAGTCGATTCTGAGGTTCATTTAATTTTTCGTTTTGGAGTTATAGCCCTTTTACTTAAAAAATAATGCAAATACATGCAAATAGTTTGTCCGCTGTTTTCTGGGAAAACTATTTGAGAGATATTAATGAAACTTCACACACATGTTTAATGCATCAAGATCTGAAGCTGAGTTGATTCTGAGGTTCATTTGATTTGTCTTTTCAGAGTTATGGCCCTTGTCCTTAAAAAATATGCAAATAGTTTGTCCGCTGTTTTCTGGGAAAACTATTTGAGAGATATTAATGAAACTTCACACAAATGTTTAATGCATCAAGATCTGAAGCTGAGTCGATTCTGAGGTTCATTTGATTGTCGTTTCGGAGTTATTGCCCTTGTCCTTAAAAAATATGCAAATAGTTTGTCCGCTGTTTTCTGGGAAAACTATTTGAGAGATATTAATGAAACTTCACACAAATGTTTAATGCATCAAGATCTGATGCTGAGTCAATTTTGAGGTTTATTTGATTTTTCGTTTCGGAGTTATTGCCCTTTTACTTAAAAAAATTGCAAATATATGCAAATAGTTTGTCCGCTGTTTTCTGGCAAAACTGTTTGACAGATATTAATGAAACTTCATCCACATGTTTAATGCATCAAGACCTGAAGCTAAGTCGATTCTGAGGATCATTTGATTTGTTGTTTCGGAGTTATGGCCCTTGCACTTAAAAAAATAAGGCAAATCTATGCAAATATGAGGATGGCCATAACTTTTTCATTTGAAATGATATTTACTTCAATTTGTTTATATGGTTAAACCTTAATGTGAATTTACACATATATTGCGGGGGTTTTGATATGTCATTTTATTCTAAAGTTATGGTCCTTGAACTTATAAATGAAACTTAACACAAATGTTTTAAGCAGAGTTATGGCCGTTGCACTTTACAAAAATCTGCAAAAATGAGGATTAGCTGTAACTTTTTTATTTAATAAGATATTCACTTCATTTTTTTAAAAAATAGTATCACCTTAATATGGAAATCAAGATCAGAAGCACAGATTAGAAAATGTCAACACTTATAAGGCATGTTGAATCAGAGAAAGTTTGCAAGTGGGCGTATTATGTACCGTATGCGGTACTCTTGTTGGTATATTTATTCAGAGTGGTTGGATCTAAAAATAGCCTATGAGGTAATGGGATAAAGGGTTAAACATTTGAAAACAGAGTAGACCTAATTTAGATAGATCCTGTTGGTGCTGCCTGATCAGGACAAAATAGTATATTGCATGTGTTTGATATATCCTCATCAAATCTTTAAACCCATACTGAACCATCTGCTTTTGTAATGCAGTGAGTTATGCCTTACCAGACCACGCCTTCCCATTATCCTGAAATACAGATTCGGAGAGAACAGGAGTATGGTCCAGCTCTACAGAAAGTGTGTCATTGTGCAGAAAGTATTGGACAAAATTGTTGGGGTAAGCAGAAAGAATTAAGTCTCGATCCACTGTCCAGCTACAGAGGGTGAGTTGGTCTCCGTGGTTTAGCTACACAGAATGAGTAAGCAGGCTATTTATATCAGAAGTGTCATCACATGGAGAAATTACTGTATTGTTTATCCCATTATATACTAAAAGAAACGGATGTGAGAGACTGTGAAAGTCTTGAGTCTATACCTTCAGGCTCCTAGTGTACTAAAAGAAACGGATGTGAGAGACTGTGAAAGTCTTGTGTCTACACCTTCTGGCTCCTAGTGTACTGGAAGAATCAGATGTGAGAGACTGTGAAAGTCTTGTGTCTACACCTTCTGGCTCCTAGTGTACTAAAAGATTTGGATGTGAGAGACTGTGAAAGTCTTGTGTCTACACCTTCTGGCTCCTAGTGTACTGGAAGAATCAGATGTGAGAGACTGTGAAAGTCTTGTGTCTACACCTTCTGGCTCCTAGTGTACAAAAATATTTGGATGTGAGAGACTGTGAAAGTCTTGTGTCTACACTTTCTGGCTCCTAGTGTACTGGAAGATTTGGATGTGAGAGACTGTGAAAGTCTTGTGTCTACACTTTCTGGCTCCTAGTGTACTAAATGAATCGGATGTGAGAGACTGTGAAAGTCTTGTGTCTACACCTTCAGGCTCCTAGTGTACTAAAAGAATTGGATGTGAGAGACTGAAAGTCTTGTGTCTACACCTTCTGGCTCCTAGTGTACTAAAAGAATCGGATGTGAGAGACTGTGAAAGTCTTGTAGTGTACTGGAAGAATTGGATGTGAGAGACTGTGAAAGTCTTGTGTCTACACTTTCAGGCTCCTAGTGTACTGGGAGAATTGGATGTGAGAGACTGTGAAAGTCTTGTAGTGTACTGGAAGAATTGGATGTGCAAGAATAATTACAAGATTTGTGTCATCACATAGAGAAGTCCTTATACTCTTTGTTCAAGAACTAAGTGTCTGTGTGGCATCTTAACAATAGATTGTTGTGAGGAAGATAGTTACATACCGGTAGGCGACAACCATAAACTTAACCCTCTACCCCATAAATATGTCTTTGAGAACAGAGTAGACTCAGATCAGACAGCTCCTGTAGGAGGCATCTGATTAGGGTCTCAGTCTGCTCTGTTTGCTTATGCTCTAATATAGATATAGCTCTATAGTTTCTACCATGGCTAAAACGTTTGATGTCCAAGTGTTGTTATTCCAATAATCTATTCAATATTAGGAGCAATGGGTTAATGTTGTCTACTGTGTAACTCTTTACTAGTGCCCACCTATGGGAGAAGTACATACACCTTGACATCTGTTGCAAACCTGACAATTGTTTCAAAAACACCGGATATATACACCACAACTGTGATGCATCTACTTGTGAGAAAAAAGTAAACCTAGAAAGTGACTTGATGAAAGTTTAGTATTTGATATAAATAATTTTTCATATCTAGTTATTGATATCAACAAGATTGAAATATTAACTTAATCCTTTGCTCCATAAATACACCTTTGCAAACAGAGTAGACCCAGATCAGAGGGCTTCTAAGGAGCTGTCTGGTCAGGGTCTGCCCTGTTTGCTTGTGATATAATACAGATGTTATTCTACAGTTTCTGCCATGGACAAAAATTCCTATGTCCTTGTGCTGTTATAGCAAATTGTAATGAATATTCATGATGTCATTACTTCAATGAATATTCATGACATCATTACTTCTATTAATATTCATGGTGGAAAGGGTTAAAGGAAGACATTGGAGTTTAATATTGCAAAATTACTAAATGCATGAAAATATTAAATTCTGATATAAAACTCCCTGTGGTAATTTATTGTTTAATTATGCTAAGGTGTTTTGTTAACTAACCGTTTCCCTCATATAAATTTTCCAGAGTAGACCCAGATCAGATGGTTCTGTGATGAAACAGGTTATTGTAGTTCATTTATAAAGTAATTTTGCAGAATTAGATTCCTATGTCTGGCTTTACATTACAGTAAGGTCCATCGTCTGTACACTGCAGGATTCTTGCTTGCTACCAAAACTATTTTTTTAGTAATTTGTCAAAGATATACCAAAAACATTATTTAATGTCTTTAAGAACAAACATATTTTAACCATTACACCTTAACACATCTTTGCAAACAGAGAAGACCCAGATCAGATGGATCCTATAGGAGCCTTTTGATCAGGATCTGCTCTGTTTGCCTACAAAATAATATTGATATGATTGTACAGTTTCTGCTTTGGTAAAATATTTCCATGGTTATAATGCGGTTTTAAAAATGAGTTATTATATTCATGATGTCAATATTACTTCATGAATATACATGTAAAGAAACAATGACATCATGAATAATTGAATATTAACCCATAGCATGCCAGTCACAACTATTGTTACATTTGCAAACAGTGTAGACCCAGATGAGAGAGCTCATATAGGATCCTATAGGAGCTCTCTCATCTTGGTCTGCACTGTTTGCTATGGAAAATCCATGCCTGCATGATCTATACTTTTGTCTAGGAAATCATTTCCATATAACCCTGTATAGTGTTGTAAAGATTTGCCTAATTAATATTCATATGGGGTAGAATAATAAAAAATGTGGCAGGCTAAGGCTTGAGACTAAGTTTAACATTATAATACTTAGAAACAGGAATTTGTGTTCATGGCAGAATCTGGAGAATCATCTATATTATGTCATCAGCAAATAGAGCAGAACCTGATCAGTTGGCTCATATAGGAGATGTGTGATCTTGGTCTACTCTGTTTGCAAATGCATAGAGTTTCAGGTGTATGGCAAGAGACAAGGGTTAAATATTTGTGGGTTAAATTGTTAACTGCTTTAGTTTGATATCAGACAACAGTGATATGAAAACATTTGCAAACAGATTAGATCAAGATCCTGTAGGATTAGGGTCTTCTCTATTTGCCTATGATATAATATAGGTCTAATTCTAGTTTCTGCAATGGCCCTCAAAAACGTCTCAATCTTTGTGTTATCTATTGGTAAAATCATTATTTCTAAACAATATTTGAATATTTCTATTTTTATAAAGTTAAGAGAAGTCTACAAAGCTCAGAATTAGATTTTATTTGAGTGGCCATTGTAGGAAGGCTACACTGTATATAGGACCATTTATAAATGAGCTTTGTGACACTGGTATATGGGATCAATGCATGCAGGAGCTATGCAGTAAATACAGTAGAACCCCTCTAATGTGACCACTTAATGAATAAACATGGGTGTCTTTATTAGCAGGTGGCATTACTATTGTCCTGCATTAAGCTACCACCTGCATCTACCACCCAGATTTTTATCTGTTTTAGGTGGTCACATTAGGAGGGGTTTTACTGTATTATTAATATTGTAAACACTTTTATTTAAGCCTTTGCTTGCTATTCACGTCAATATACCTGTAAATAGTGACCAAATAGTGAAGAACCAGATGAAACAGCTCCTGCACGAGTTGATTGTGCAACCAGTGCACTCCATAGCAGTGATTGCACAGCGAAACACTTGTACACAAAGAAGATATATGTAATTATACAACAGGGCATGGATAAAGAAGGAGAAATGTATTTTAAATTTCAGCAATCGAAGGGTTAATAGTTTATATTCAATTTTTCTAGTACGTATCTGGACCATTTTGTTTTAAGTTATTGTTTTCAGTACCTAGTTTATTTAACCCTGTACACCTTAAATATGCCCTCTGTTTTAAATTGAATGTCTTTCCAAACAGTAGACCTAGATCAGAATGATGACCCCTGTAAGAGGTTCTGTTGTGTTTGCTTACGGAATATTATTAATCTCATTCTTACGTTAATATTCTTGAAGAAAAGGGTTAATCCTTTCCTCAATAAATACATCTTTCTACGCCTCTGTAAAAGTCACTTTTTGAAACCATTGTGATAAATAGAACATTGGCTCCTATGGATTCAGTACTACATACAATGTAATTCTATTTTTTTCCTTTTCTCTAGTTAATGCTCTATTTTGGTAGATATATTCAAAGAGGTTAGGATGGGCAAATTTTTATCTGCTTCAAGATTTAGTGTAGGCATGCCTTCACTTTCTTTATAAAAAGATGGACAGTGTCAAACAGTTTAGATCCTGATAAGGTGCAGTTACTCAGCATCTCATCTGGATCCAAACTGTTTGCACATGATATCACAGACCCGTCTTTATGACACTGAAGGGATTAATGTTTAACCCTTTCCCTCATATAAATGCTTTTTCCCCTTTCAAGTAGTCATGCAGGAGTCATCTGATCAGGGTCTGCTCTGTTTATTTTGAAATTATATTAGATCCGATTCTATAGTTTCTACCAATACCAAAACATGCTGTGTACATTATGCTGTTATAAAAATACAACTGATTTATATAAATATTCATGATTTTATTTCTTACATAAATATTCAAAAGGGAAAGCTAGTAGAGGAACTTGTTTTTCAATATTTTTTTTTATTTTTTTTATGAACTACAAAACCAATGAATGAGAGATTAAACCCGATTTTCCCTTATAAACGGTCATGTAAGAAATATAATCTATCATGAGTATTCATAAACCCTTTCCCTTATATAAACGTGTTTTCACGCATTTGCTAACAGAGTTAAGACCCAGATCAGACAGCTCCTAGAGGAGCTGTCTGACCAGGGTCTGCTCTGTTTGCTACTGGAATTTGATAGATTTGTTTCTTTACTTTCTAAAATGGCTACAATGTTCTACCTTCCATATTTCTTTATAATTATTTTGTCCATGAATATTCAGTAGGTACTGAAATCTGGCCTAAATATAGAACAGGGAAAGGGTTAACTGAAAAATGAGGGTTGAAATTCTCCAATATTCTTGATGTCCTTATTTCTTTAATGAATATTCATGGAGTAAAGGTTTAAGCAGACACCAGTTACAACATGTACATGCCAAGAGTAGAAAGGAAGGTCATCAGAGCATGTCAGAACTTTTAACCCATTCCCTCATATTTAACCCATTCCCTCATATTTAACCCATTCCCTCATATTGATGACTTTTGACACCTCTGTAAAAGTCACTTTGTGAAACCATTGTGATAAATAGAGCATTTGCTCCTATAGGAGCAAATGCTCTATTTATCACAATGGTTTCAAACAACAAATATCTTAACATTTGCTTTTCTCTAGTTAATGCTCCTTTTTGGTAGATTGTTTCAAAGAGGTATCTATAAATAGCCTAAGGTAATGGGTTAAAAAATAGTTCATTTAACCCTTTTCCTGCTGATTGCAACCTGGCCAGCATTTGACAGGCTGGGCCCAGGTGAGACGCAGAGTTACCCAGGTTCTCGTCAGGAACCAAGCTATTTGACAGGCTGGATCCAGGCCAGACAGAGTTACCCAGTGTCTCGTCAGGAACCAAGCTATTTGACAGGCTGGATCCAGGCCAGACAGAGTTACCCAGTGTCTCGTCAGGAACCAAGCTATTTGACAGGCTGGATCCAGGCCAGACAGAGTTACCCAGTGTCTCGTCAGGAACCAAGCTATTTGACAGGCTGGATCCAGGCCAGACACAGAGTTACCCAGTTTTGAGAAAAAAAATGGACAGATGACATAATGTTTGCAGACAAGCAGTATTTGGCACCAAAACCCTTTGCTTCATATAAACAGGTTTTCCTGCTTTTGCCAGACCAGGCGGCTCCTATAGGAGCAGTCTGATCAGAGTCTGCTCTGTTTACTTGATCTTACTTTATAGTGTTTTTTTTTCAGAGCATTTCTAGTATGAATACGCAACAGGTAAATGGTTAATAGGCCTTTGTGAAAGAGCATGGTAGGAATGCGATATACATTTGGTGTATTTTGATACTAAAGTTTTGTAATTATTTTACATATCAAATGGAAGGTGAAATGTGTCAATTTTTGTAGGTAGTATGGCTTTCAAGTGTCCTGACCCAACCATTATTCTGAAAGTTTGTACATTTAACCCTTTCCCTGTTCTTTGTTTAGTCCAAATATCAATACCTAATGAATATCTATTGGCAAAATATGGGTATAATGAAATACTGAAGGCAGAACATTGTAGCCATTTTAGAAAGTAAAGAAACGGATATTTCAAATTACATTAGCAAACAGCAGGCCCTGATCAGATTGCTCCTATAGGAGCCGTCTGATCTGTTTTTTCTCTGTGTGCAGATGCGTGAAAACATGTTTATATGGGGAAAGGGGTTACTAAGCATTTATTAATTAGTCAAAATGTATACTGCAATTCAAGAAGCAAATATTTGGGAATTACTGCACCAGTATTTACTTAACCCTTTCCTTCATTTAAATACCTTTTCACACATTTGCAGAGTAGACCCCGATCAGGCGGCTCCTATAGGAGCCATCTGATCAAGGTCTGCTCTGTTTGTTTATGGTAGAATATAGATCTGATTTTACAGTTTTCCCTGAGCCAAAACATTCTTTGTACGTAGTTATACCATCACAAAACTTCCATAATTAATAAATTATGAATTTATGATAATATCATTATTAATCTGTTAAATGTTTATTGAACAGGTAAAGGGTTAATTTGGATAGAAAAATAGTTGAAAATGAATGACAGAGAAGTATGGAGTCTGAAAAGAATTTATTATGAAGTTTTGCTTGTTGCCGAGGAAACTCCGTTTAATTTGTTCAATGCTAAATGCTTTGAAAAGCAGCTGTAAGATGACATCATCAAAGCTATTAATCAATGCCTCATAGTTTTTAAAACTATAAAAATGATGGAAAGTGAATGATTATCAATATGTAACTAAACTTTGAATCATTTTGGTTATTATGTTCACATGCAAATGGTTCAGTTTTGTCCTTAAGATCTTTTTATGCCCTATAGTAATCACACTGTCCGTCCAGTCAGTCTGTCCCACATTGTGTCTGCTCTGTAATTCCTACATACATGAGTGGATTTCAAAATAACCTGGTACAAAAATTAATATTCACCACCTTAAGATGATGTGTCGCAGAAAAAAACAAGGTTCCTATCTTAAAGGTCAGGGTCACAGTCAGAGGTTAAAGGTGAAAATGGGGACATTTTGTTGTGTCCGTTCTGTAACTCCTACATGCATGAGCAGATTTCAAAATAACCTGGTATAAATGTTAACCACCATAAGACGATGTGTCTCAAAGGAAGAGATCACAGTCAGGGGTCTGATTTAAGGATATTTTATTGTGTCGACTCTGCAACCCCTACATATATTAGTGGATTTCTAAGTAACCTGGTATAAATGTCCGCCAAATTGAGACAATGTGTCGAGGAAAAAAAGAACCAGGTTCCAATCTCAAAGGTCAAGGTCACATTTTCCCTGTGTGAGCTCTAAATCTGTCTGGTATTGATGCATTATGAAATAATTTGGCACATTTGTTCTCTAAGATATTAAGATGATGTGGCGGGAGAAATACCCCAAACCAAGGGTCACAATGAGAGGCCAGGGCTTCAATAGTATCTTGGCTCTTAATTATTGTTTTACATAAAACAATTTTTAAATAACTTGGCATAAATAGGCTTCCACAAAACGAGATATGGTTTAGGCATACACATGACCCAGGCTTTAGTGTTGGTAATATCCTTTTAGGGGCATTTGTCACATGACTGTGTCATCTCTTGCTCTTGTTCTTTGCTCTTGAAAAATTTGGGGTCTCCTCGCCATCAAATGAAAGTTTAGTAAACTTTACCATATAAAACTTACGGTGAATTAATAAGGAAATCAAACATGTTTTTGAAATATCCTGCTTGATGATTGGTCAGAAATCTTTGCCAAAACTCTTAATTGATATTATTGGCTATACAAACAGATTGGTTGCATACAAACAGATCGGTTGAATACAGAGCGGTTACACATAAACAGAGTGGTTGCATACAGAGCGGTTACATATAAACAGAGCGGTTGCATACAAATAGATCGGTTGCATACAAACAGAGCGGTTACATACAGAGTGGTTACATATAAACAGAGCGGTTGCATACAAATAGATCGGTTGCATACAAACAGAGCGGTTACATACAAACAGAGCAGTTACATACAAACAGATTGGGTGCATACAAACAGATTGGTTGCATACAAACAGATTGGTTGCATACAAACAGATTGGTTGCATACAGAGCGGTTGCATACAAACAGAGCGGTTGCATACAAACAGATTGGTTGCATACAAACGAAATTAGTTGCATACAGTCAGCTATCTCTACTACTAACTGACCCATTATAATAAATTCTCCTGGTTCTCCAGTTACACATGTACATGCTTACCAGCCAGAAATCATTCCCAGATCACTTTCTTCACAACACTCCAATTGGTCAGGTGTTTCGTAGTCTACATTATTGGTCTCATTACCATTTTTATATGGCTTGGATTGAGTCTTGTCAGATCTGAGATCTCCATCCACATGATGTGTAAGTGTCATTTGCGTTTATTTGTCATATAATTTAGTGTTGACCTAGTGAAACAAGGCTGCGGTATAGCCAGACGAGAAGTCGTGGGTACATGTACAATGTATAACACTTCTTTGCAAACTCCCATCACACATGATAATAATGTGGCTCAGAAAGGACTAGCTTGTCGGAGAAAAACAGTTTCTACATGGCAAGCATGGTGACCTATTTGACAAGGTCTGTGGGCGACTCAAATTACAGTTTTATTACACAAATTTGTAATGACTTGTAATAATGGGTAGATGTTCATTTACAATATATTAAATGAACATATTCGATTATCCGAAGAATATCGGTATTTAAAAGTTAATAGAAATGCCATCAGATTCACCTTCTGATTTCAGTACTGGTACGCAAACATGAAAATTGTAAAAGTTAGGAAGTTAAAAAATTAGGAAGTTATTTGTTCTAGAGACATACTTTGGGAATCTAAGCAGATGTTATTTTCTGGAGTAGAAAATTGCAAAAATATTTGAATTCAATTTTGGTTTATGAGCCAAAACAGGCATCATTTAAATGCAAAATCTTTCATTTTTGCAGATACATCTATATCTTGAATTTTACTTTCAATAAGTTCTCTTTATGAAATTTGGGAAATAAGTGGTTTATATCACATCTTTTGACTGAACAAAAGTTCATTTATACTCCGTATCGTGTGGTTTACACACTTAAGCATATACTCAGCTTAGAGATCACCTAAAGACATACTACTGTTTGAAGATGTTAGATGTTACCCCGTGTCTAATTGATTTCAACTGTAGAAATTTGGCCTTGAATCAAAATGATGAACAATCATCATTGTGCACAGATTTTGAGGATAATGTTCTTGAATCGAATAATCATATAGGCGTCACCAGTTCTGAAGTCTTGATATAAATGATTTGTAGGTCATTTTCTCATTGTTGCTTTTCTGAGAGAAAATATACCCATTGGGTGTGGGGATTGAGATTCCTAGTCAAACTCTCTACCATATTTTACCATAAAAACTGGCTTGTACAGCAAGGCTGCACAAGTGTTGATACAGATAAACTGCATCACATGACAAACTCCCCCAGCAAGTTGAAATTTTCAGAATTTCTATGGGTACAGAGAACAATTTGCATGTACTCTGGAGCACAGACAGTCACTGTCCCCAAATGTAACCTCTCAACCCTGCGGTACGGAAGGTCATGGGTTCGATCCCCTGCCGTGAAAGACCAAATGTCGTTAAAAGTTGGTACTAGTAGCTCCCTTGTCTACGCTTGACATTAAAAGGGTAATTCTAGGACTGGTCGGCCCGGTGTCAGGATAATGTGACTGGGTGGGGTGCCCTTGCCACATGCCCGCAGCAGGGACATTCCAATGAGGCAGCACTATAACTTGTCTCTAGCGGGTGACATCTGCAAGCAACTGAAATAATGTTGGTCGGACGTAAAAGTCAACTCACTCACTGAACCCAACAAAGCAAACAGTCTTTACCAGCTGGTCAAGGGAAGTAACTCTCTTCCAGAGTTGATAATGTTAGTCAGTTTATAAAGTCAGAGCCAAAGTGAAACGTGTACAAAGACAAGTACTTTTAGATCAGACCAGTGATGTGAAGTGGTCTAGTGGTAACATGCTTGACCGAAGGTCCATGGTTCAAATCCCGGTCCCTCCCGGAAATTTCAGAGATGCTTTTCAGTTTCTGTCACCCGAATCTCCTCTCCACCAAAGGGTTAAAATGGGTACCTGTGAGTGTCATAAGCTGGTACTACGGCTGAATGATTATGCCATATGTTAGCAGTGGTCAATATTGTAGGCGAATGACTCAAGGGGAGTATATGTACAGTCGGCTGAGCAGTCCTTTGGACTGAAAGTACACTACATGTATGACTAGGTACTTTACTTTCTTGAGATCGGAATTTATTAACACTAGAAATGGAACAAATAACAAAATATCACAGGAGGCACGGCGCTGGGAACAGCTAGGGACCTAGTGCTGTATTTTATTACATGCATTATAGTCACTGGTATGTTACCATAGCCTATACAAACAGTTTAGACCTACATGAGACCGAGATACTCAGCATCTGATTGGAAGCCAAACTAACTGTATATTTGAACAGAAACGGAAGGAAACCTTTACTTTGACAATTATGACAGATACTTAACCCTTTCCCTGTTCTATGTTTATTACAAACTTCAATACCTAATGAATATTCATGGTCAAAATAGTTATAATGAAATATGGAAAGTGGAATTTTTTAGCCATTTTGGAAAGTAAAGAAACAACTAGATATTTCATGTTTCATTAGTAAAACAGCAGACCCTGACCAGACATCTCCTATAGGAGCCATCTGATCTGGGTCTACTTAGTTTGCAGATCGGTTAAAACATGTTTATATGAGGGAAGGGGATAAACCAAATAACACCATTGGTTATACACATATACATATCATTAAAATGATATACACATATACATATCATTAAAATCATACACACATATACATATCATTAAAATGATATACACAGTATATACATGTATGTACTACGTTATCGATATGAGAAAAATCAACAGACATGAAAGGCAAAGTTCTGATTGATTTCAAATCGAATTCGTGAACAACTTTTAGAAAACATGTTCAAATATATGTACGTTCAAAGGTTAGTTGAAAGTTAAAATGAAAAATGCAGAAGAGAATGTCTAGTGTGTAATAGTTTACTTAACCCTTTCTTCCATAAATACGCCTCTATAAAAGTCACCTGTTGAAACCATTGTGATAAATAGAGCATTTCCTGTTGAAACCATTGTGATAAATAGAGCATTTCCTGTTGAAACCATAGTGATAAATAGAGCTTTTGCTCCTGTAGGAGCAAATGCTCTATTTATCACTGTCTCAAACTACAAAGTTCTAAAGAAAATTCCTTTTCTCTGGTTAATGCTGCTTTTCAGTAAATTTATTCAAAGTGGTTGGATAAAAAAATGGCCTATAAGGGAATGGGTTAATGTACATCGAAACTAGTACATGTACGTCTGGTACATGACAGATTCAGCTGAATGTTGGATGCATTTCTGATAATGTCTGCTGCAATCAGATGTTTTGATACAATCAACTATTTCTTTATAATGTTTGTTGGCAAAGTTTCAAGTGACCTAGATTCAGATTCTTATATCATTTTGTTATGCAAAATGTCTGGAAATATGAGTAGAATGCATCTTTAACCCATTACCTTATAGGCTATTTTTAGATCTCGATCCAACCTCTCTGAATATATCTAACGAAAAGAAGCATTTGCTAGAAAAAAAGTACAATTTTAGAAATGTAAAGTTCTAAAACCATTGTGATAAATAGAGCATTTGCTCCTATGGAGCAAATGCTCTATTTATGACATTGGTTTCAAAGGGCAATTTTAACAGAGACATCAAAAGGTGTCAATGTGAGATAATGGGTTAATAATTTGAAAAGGGTCATGTTACATGCGGCATTGGTGACAAAAGGAAGGTGATCTAATGTGACAAGGTACTCACGGCCACCTTCAGTTCAACTTCCATAGCTTTCAAACAACTTTTCTCCAGAATGCAATCAGATTGTCATTGAAACAATGCACAATGATAAATAATTCAGGCTCTCATCTGTATAACTGTTTGCATAAGTTTACTGCTAAAAGGTATATGTCTAACCCATTCCCTCATATTGACGCCTTTGTAAAAGTGACCTGTTGAAACCATTGTGATAAACGGTTTCAAACTACAAAATTCTAAAGTTTTCCTTTTCTCTAGTTAATGCTACTTTTCAGTAGATTTATTCAAAGAGGTTGGTTCTAAAAATAGCCTATGAGGTAATGGGTTAACTGATGGCCTGATGAATATTCATGTAAGAAATAATGACTGAATATAAATTACAATGTAACTAGATTGTAAAATCCTTTCCCTGTTTTATGTTTATTACAAATTTCAATACCTTCTGAATATTCATGGGTAAAAAATTCATAATGGAAGGTGGAACAGTGTAATGATTTTAGAAACTAAAGCAACAGCTCTATCATTCCATTGGCAAACATTGGATAATGTGACTGGGTGGGGTGCCATTGCCATGTACCTGCGGCAGGAGTATTCCAGTGAGGCAGCACTATAACTTGTCTCATGCGGGTGCCGTCTGCAAATAACCGAAATACTGTTGGTCGGACGTAAAACCCAACTCACTCACTCACTCACTCCATTGGCAAACAGAGCCATCTAATCTGGGTATACTCAGTTTGCAGATGCGTGAAAAAGCATTTATATGAAGGAAAGGAATAATGGCATTCTCAACAAAGGGATTTTTGACTATAATATTTGAATTTTACAACCAAACAGGGCAGACCCTTACTTGATAAAGTGAATAATTTGTGATTCATGTTTTTCGTAATTGTGGCAGATTCTACAAGAATTATTTGCATGGGAAATATGGAGTCATTGTAAGGATTAAGTTCTCCTAATTATGGGAATCGACCTTTATATTACAGGAATTTACTATAATAATTGGTTCAGCTTCCATTTGATGTTTATTCATATCTTTTAACCCATTCCCTCACAGGCTACTTTTAGCTCCACTTCTTCAAAAAGTGGAGCTGTTGTCATGACCCTCTCATCGGCGTCAGCGTTGGTTAACCTTTTTGTCAAGGTCCATTTCTCAGAAACCATCAAAGATATTTGGTTCATATTTAGTATGTTTGTTTACTATCACAAGGGCAACCCATTTCACTAGGGTGGTTAACCCTAAAATTAGTTATGCCCCTTTTTCAACTTAGAATTTCCATTGTTGGTTAAGTTTTATGTTAAGGTCCATGTCTCAGAAACTGTCCAAGATATTTGGTATGCATGTTAACTATTTCAAGGGGGACCTATTCCACAAGGGCAGGTTACCCTAAAATTAATTTTACTACAGTTATCTACCCTCTCTGACTTAGACTTCCACTACACCATCCAGCACTAAAGATAGTGGAGCGCACTGTCTGTGGACAGCTCTTGTTAGATCCTACCTTTTTGAATAAATCTACCAAAAAGGAGCATTTACTAGAGGAAATATATTTTTTAGAATTGGGTAGTGTAGAAACCATTGTGATAAATAGGGTATTTGCTCCATAGGAGCAAATACTCTATTTATCACAATGGTTTCAGAAAGTGTCTTAAAACTGGCATTAATATGAGTGAATGGATTAACAGAAACAGAAGAAAAAAGTTGCAGACAGAAATAGTTTTTAGTATTTATAAAGTGTTGATCAAATTGTAGAATGTTAAGAACACAGCTGACAAAGGATTGAAAATACACAAAATAATGTTGGTCCCAGCAGGGTTGACATTTCTGCTCTATCCAGCAGACAGAGCAGATCCTGATCAGATGGCTCTTACAGGAGCAAATCTGACCTGTGTCTACTCTGTTGCAAAGGTGTGAAAAAATGTGTGTATGAGGGAAAGGGTTAATACCTTTTGAAATCATATACATGTAGTTCAAAATGACAGCTGATTTGGAACCAAACTGTTTGACACAGACATTGACATGACATTGACAGTTCTTTGGGGGGGGGGGGGGGATGTAGAAATGTAGAACTATATCCATTTAAGAATAATAGGCTTTCAGTTTCAACTGTAATGAAAATAGTTTCGCTATTGTCTAAACTTTTTACCTGAAGAATATTCATGTTAAAAAATTACAAGACCCTGAATATTTTTAGCTGAAGTTATATAATGGTATATGAATAGAGAATGGTTCACCATGACATAGAACTGGTGATCAGAGAGCTCCTACGAGAGCCATATGTTTGGGGTTTACCCTGTATGCAAATGGCTGAAAAAACGTTTCTGTGATTTGTTTATATTTAACTCTTTCCCTCATAGGCTATTTTTAGGTCCAACCACTTAGAAAAAAACCCGACCGAAAATGAGCACCAACTAGAGAAAAGGAAATTTTTCGAATTTTGTAGTTTGAAACCATTGTGATGAATAGAGGATTTGCTCCTATAGGAGCAAATGCTCTATTTATCACAATGGTTTCACAAAGTGACTTTTACAGAATTAACACTTTATTGAAAATTATTTTTAGAATTAGTGACGATTTTTTTTTTAATGTTAGGCATTTATGTACACATTTTTTTGGTATTGGTAGAAATTGTATAGGGGTCTATTATAATGTCATAATAATCAAACTGTGCAGACCCTGATCAGTGGTTTTATCAATCCAGATTCTGTTTGTTTTGTAGTTAGTTTATTCCACATAGGTCCTGATGATGTATACATGTATATACAGTAAAACCTCTCTATAGCAGTCACATTATGAACAAATCTAGGGGTGTTAACCATTTCCCTGTATTCATGTAAGAAATAAACATTAGACTAATCGGTTATAATATCTATATCAAAAGCAAACAGAGCAGACCCTGATCAGATGACTCTTTTAGGAGTCTGATCTTGGTCTTATCTGTTTGCAGCTAGGTGAAAAGGCGTTTAATGAAGAAAGGGTTAACCCAGCCTATTACCTGACTGAGACGCCCTTTCACTCCTTTTCAGAGTAGACCCTGCAGGAGCCAATATCTGATGAGTCTACTCTGATCCAACCTCTTTGAATGACTCTACCGAAAAGGTGCATTAACTTGAGAAAAGGAAAATTTTAGAATTTTGTAGTTTGAGACCATTGTGATAAATAGTGCATGTGCTCCTATGGGAGCAAATGCGCTATTTATCACAATGGTCTCATAAAATAACTTTTACAGAGGCGTAGAAAAGTGTACAGTTAAACCGCTCTAAACTGGAATTCTAGTAGAGAATAATTCCGATACTTTTTGGCAGGTGGCTGCTTAATGCAGAGTGAAAGTCATGCAGAAAGCTCCTCTAGCAGCTTTCTGCATGACATTCACCCTGCATTAAGCTGCCACCTGTCTACAAGTCCGAAGTTTATACTTAATTTAAAGTCCGGTTTAGAGCGGTTTTACTGTATTTATGGAGGAAAGGGTCATTCAATAATATAGATAGGATTCTAGTTTCTGCCATTTCTGCAAATTTTCTGTGGTTATATGTCATATTTCTTAAAATTAATTCTCATGATTATGTTCTACATTAGCCCTTTACTCCTTGAATATTTATGTATGAATTAATGACATCATGAATATTAATAATAACACATGGACACAGGAATTTTAAGCTATGGCAGAAACTGCAGACTCAGACTCTGATCATATGACTCCTACATGAACAGTCTAATCTGGGTCTACTCTGTTTGCATAGGCGTAGAAAGGCGTGTTAACGGAGTAAAGAGAGAAGATTTGTTAGGTAACTGTGACTGTTGAACTTTCAGCTTGCTACTGACAACTAGCTTCTGATTTGATCCAGAGAATACAAGTAACTATGTGTCTCATCAGGATCCAAACTATTTGGTCACCCTGGTTGTGTTTTTGACAAGATATGCAAAGAAAACCTAATCAAACTTGAGCATAAGAGCAGGTAACTATGCATATATTTGTAGATGGCAACTGTTTGTTAACTGTTGTTAACCTCTTTCCTTCATCTAAACATCTTTTCACATCATTGCAAACAGAGTAGACCCGGGTCGGACAACACCTGTAGGAGTCTGACACATGATACATTTGTCAACACTGTTTAACCCTTTCCCTGTTCAGTATTCATGTCAGAAATAATCACATCATGGGTATTTATTAGCTGAATGTCCATTATGTCATATGTACATAGGATATTTTTTGCTTAGGCAGAAACTGTAGAATTGGATTTGTATTACACCATAAACTAAGAGAGCGGATTCTGATCAAATGGCTCCTAAAGGAGCTATCTGACCTGGGTCTACCTTGTTCACGAATGTGTGAATTGGCATTTATATGAAGGAAAGGGTTAATCCTTTGAATGCTTGAATGTTGCATCACAAAGTCTTGCACGCTGGTGACAAATTTGTGATTACCTATGCAAGCAGTCTGGATCCAGATGAGACGTCGAGTAACTCAGCGTCTCATTAGGATTTAAACTGTTTAACATTCTGATAGTATTTATGAAAAATATTTGAATATTTGAACTTTGCAAAGTTCTTTTGGCAGATGATTACTTTTCGTGCAAAGAGCTAATGATGAAGTCCAGTAAGAAAGGGTAAATTATGCAAGAGGAATTAACCCTTCTCTTGCTGAATTTTAAAATACATTTCTCCTTTTTTCACCCATGCCCTGTTGTAAAATTACATGTATATCTTCACTGTGTACACATATTTCGCTGTGCAATCACTGATGTGGAGTGCATTGGTTGCACAATCAACTTGTAAATAGTGCAGACCCTGATGAGACAGCTCCTGCAGGAGCTGTCTCATCTGGGTCTTCACTATTTACAGGTAGGTATATTGACGTGAATTATAAGCAAGCGAAGGGTTAAAACTACAGTGCAGATCCTTTACTCTATGAATATTCACACAAAGAAGAAATTAATATTTGTTAAGCCTTTACTCCATGAATATTTATGTAAAATATATATGGCATCATGAATATTTATGTAAGATATAAATGACATCATGGGCCCTGTATCCAGGAGTCTTATAGGAATCAAATTTTCTATCTGTCTGTCAACACTTTTGATGTGACGTGATAACTCAAACAGTACTTCACATAATGGTTTCAAATTGAGAGCATTTGCTTAGTATCATCAGAGAAACACACATATAGTTTTTGGGTTGAATCAGATCACTATGTCTAGAGTTATCTGGCCTTGATTACAGGAGCCTCTCTGACTGTGTCCGTTTTCTAGTTAGGTGTATTTTTATAGTGGTGTATGCACACAGGAAAGTTTGGCTTTGGCAAAAAATGTAAAATCAAACCCAGCAGACCCTGATCAGATGGGTTTTACAGGAGCAGTCTAATCTGTGTCTACTCTGTTTGCAAAAGTGTAGAGAGGTTTATTCATTGGAAAAGAGGGTAAAAGACAACACCAGAAACTTTGGCCATGGCAGAAACTGATTATTCCAGGAGCAGAGCAGATCCTGCATGATCAGACAACTCCTACAGGAGCTGCCTGATCTGGGTCTACTCAGTTTGCATAGGTGTATCTATGGAGTAAAGGGTTTATATTAAACTTTTGAGCCAGTACAGATGGAGACTATCTCATAAAGCCGCACATTTTGAGGGGTGACATGTCAAGGTCATCCTTCAAGGTCATAGGTCAAATATATGAGGGGGCATAGTGTTTCACAAACACATCTTGTTCAGTTTCTGCCTTGGTCAATGTTTTATTCAGAATGTTAGGTTGAATAGAAAGGAGTGAGACAATGTTGAGTAAGAAAGAATTTTAACATTTTTTTTAAAAAAAAACCGCTTTCCCTGTTGAATATTCATTTAAGAAAATTAATAATGACAGTGTAAATATTTATAATCTGAATTTTTTCAATATGTACACAGGATATTTTGGTATTGGTAGAAACTTTAACCCATTCCCTCATTTTGATGACTTTTGGCGACTCTGTAATAGTCACTTTGTGAAACCATTGTGATAAATACAGCATTTGCTCCTATTTTAAGGAGCAAATGCTCTATTTATCACAATTGTTTCAAACTACAAAATTTTAAAACTTTCCTTTAATCTAGTTAATGCTCCTTTTTTGGTAGATTTATTTAAAGAGGTTGTATCTAAAAATAGCCTATGAAGTAATGGATTAAAAAGAGTCATATCTATGGTATTCCATAAGCAAACAGAGCAGCCCCTGATCAGTGTGTGTAGAAGCCATCTGATCTTGTCTACTCTGTTTGCAAAGACATTAAAAAGTGTATGTATGAAGGAAAGGTTTAACTTAAAATAAAACAAATGTACTTTAAGAATTGAAGCAGATGACACCTTTGCAAACAAAGGCAATTTGTGTTAATGTGTTAATACTTTACTCTATAAATTTTATACACCTTTACAAACAGAGTAGACCCAGATCAGATATCTCTTGTATGAGATGTGTGTTCAGTGTCTCTGTTTGCTCATTATATAATATAGACATGATTCTAAAGTTTTGTACTGTGGCTGAAAATTCCTTTGTCCATATGTCTTTATGAAATAACTAATCTAATGTTTCATGGGGTCATTATTTCTTGCATGAATGTATTCATGGTGTAAAAGGTCAAGAAGAACTTAGAAAAAAACCTCAAGTATATTATGCTAAGGGACTTATATGTATTTCTAAGACATAAACAAATACATCTTTTAACACTTTTACTTTCTGTGTATACTAAATGTGTACAGTAAAACCTCTCTATAACGGCCACTAAATTACATCAAATATTTTGTGTTGAAGGCAGGTGGATGCTTATAAAGCAATGTGAAAGTAATTAAAACAGAATGCTCCTATAGGAGCATTCTGTTTTACTTTCACCTTGCTTTAAGCAACTGCCTGTCCTAAATAACAAATAATTAACACAATTTAGTGGCCATTATAGAGAGGTTTTACAGTATATTTGTTAGTCACCTACTCAATATTCATGTTAGAACTGATGACATCATGAATATCGGAGAGAAGCATTTCTATAATGGTGCATGAACATAGAAATTGTTATCTATGATAGAAATTGTAGAATCAGATCTTTACTATTTCATTAGCGAACAAAGCATACCTACAAATAAGACGGCTCCTATAGGAGCCATCTAATCTGGCTCTACTCTGTCTGCAAAGACGTAAAAAGGCGTATTTGCGGAGTAAAGGGTTAATGTGTTTAAACAGTTCAGACTCGTATGCTAATCTGTAAATGTTTGAAAACAATTTTTGTCAGGGTGGTCACTCTTTGACAGTTTTACTATAGCTTAGAGTACATATATAAGATTTTTACTACAATAAAACCTCTCTATAATGGCCACTAAATTACATCAAGTATTTTGTGTTAAAGGCAGGTGTCTGCTTAAAGCAAGGTGAAGGTAAAACAGAAAGTTTTATTTTTGCCTTGCTTGAAGCAGCTACATGCCCTACAGCTACATGCCTTGCTTGAAGCAGCTACACGCCTTAAATACCAACTAATTAACACAGTTTAGTGGCCGTTACAGAGAGGTGATACTGTATTGACCTTTGAATGCTGAATTTTCAAAGTGCATGATGATTTATCTAGTAGAGTCCATTCAGTATGAATGGGTATAATTTGCAAGTTGATTTTGAATGAGAAACAGCACAGAACCTCAACGTAGGGCTCCATTAGGAGCTCAGTGTAATATGGGTCTACACTGTTTACTGAATTATAGCACACGAATTTCCTGTATTCAAAGGATAAATGTCATGTAAATGATGTTATGCATGACAGATCGTGAAAGGTTTTGGAAAATCCAATTCCAATAGCAAAAAACCCAATTATCAACCCATTACCTCAAAGGCTAATTTTAGATCAAACCACTTTGAAACGGAGCATTAACTTGAGAAAAGGAACATTTTAGTAGTTTAAAAAACCATTTGCTCCTATCCTCTATTTATCACAATGGTTTCAACAGGTGACTTTTACAGAGGTGTAGAAAGGCGTACTTATTGAGGAAAAGGTAAAGAAACAAAATTTCTTTAGAAATGGGCATACATTGTCTCATCTTGCAAAATATGCCATCAATACATCTGCCTCATGTGATACTGGGGCGTGCATGAATGGCACAAGAATGTTTACCACTACTCACCCTCTGCATGATCATAAGAGGATCACTAATAAGGATTTAACATAATCTGGAGTTTCTGAATCTCAAGCAAGTGTTAAATTTCTGTATCCATACCCCATATATTATCTTGATGTAAATGAGATGTGGATCCAGTAACTTTTCTCCTGTCTTGATGTCATATAACTGATACAGTAAAACCCCTCTAATGTGACCAAAAAAAGAGCATAATTCACAGTGGCAAAGGCTTTCTGCATAATCTTCATCCTGTATTAACCCTTTCCCTCATATAAACGTGTTTTCACGCATTTGCAAACAGAGTAGACCCAGATCAGACGGCTCCTAGAGGAGCTGTCTGATCAGGGTCTGCTCTGTTTGCCATTATAATTTGATAGATATGTTTCTAAAGTTTCTGAAATGGCTGTAATGTTCCACATTCCATATTTCATTATAACTATTTTGTCCGTGAATATTCAGTAGGTATTGAAATTTGGTCTAAATATAGAACAGGGAAAGGGTTAAGCAACCATCTGCTTATAAAGAGTCATATTTATTCATTAGGTGGTTGCATTAGAGGGGTTTTACTGTATAGCATTGCGGTGCCCTTGATCATAATCTGTTGTTAATCTGCTATACTTGCATGTATGTATTGATATATTTATAGCTGATGTAACCCTTAACCTGCTGAAAAAAAGTCTGTTCAAGTTTTGGTAAATTTTCAACAGTACAATTTTGAATACTTCAGATTTGATCAAGCTATGGAGAAACTATTGAGCAAATATCAGACATTTTGAATCCTAATGAAATGCCTAGTCACTTGGCATCTCATCCCAGGATCCAAGCTGTTACGAGAGCAGCTCAAGTTGCAGTTTGAGTTAGTACAAAAGCAGCTCAAGCTGCAGTCAGCAGGATAAGGGAAGTAAATTTTGTATAGGTCATTGAAAGCAAGTTGCTGTTTAACTCTTTACCTGTTTAATATAATTACAGTGAACCCTCATTATACCGGCATTTGTTACAATGGCACCCTTGTTATACCGGCAGTATGCATTGAAACAAAATTAAGCATTGTCTTTGAAACAAACACTGAATAAATAGATGCAATTCCAATAAGACTGGCGATCGCTTAATGCAGAACACAAAAAGGGCAAAAAGCTCCCAAAGCGTTCACCTGTTGGTACTAGTTTAAAACTGGCCATATTGTTCCTTTCATATTTAAACTCGATATAACGGCAACCTCATTATACCAGAGAATGTCTTGAAACAAACACCTCTGTTGTAACAAGGGTTCACTAATAAATAATGACATCATGCATATTTATTATTGACTGAATGGTTATGATGGCATGACTTTCATTATGTACATAGCAGTATTTTGGGGCACAGCAAACAAGAGCCATCTTATCTAGGTCTGTTCTGTTTGCAAATGCATGGAAGGTGTGTTTACTTCATACAAGTGTTGCTGTTCATTTGCCATATTTCTATAACCATTTATTTGATGAATAATCATGCAATAAATAATAACTTTATGAATTATAATTACCTTAATTTTTATAGCGAAATAATGCATTTTGTAATGTATTACAGTTGATATCTCGAACTTCAAGGGACCATGCAAATTAGTTCAAGACAACAGAGGTTGGAGTCATCTGATTTATAATCTGACTAATATCTCAAGTTCACAGCTTAATACAGGTCTAAAGTAGAAGGAGCTTTCAGCATTACTTTAAATCTGCATTAAGCTGTCACATGTGTTTCTAGATATGTGTAGTGATACATTTTAGAACAATTCTGTATTACAAATTTTGGAAGGACTGAAGTTGTAGTTCGAGTTATCCAAAAGTTTGAGTTATCCAAGTTTGAGATATCGAAGTTCAACTGTATATCATTCCATAAGCAAAAAACAGCATACATTTTGTCAGGCAGCTGCTGCGCTCTGTAACTACGGTATTGGGGAATCTGTGATGTCCTTTGCACACAATTGGATCCAGATGAGATGCTGAGTATCCATGCTGAGTAACTCGGCATCTCATTAGTATCTATGCTGAGTGACTTGGCATCTCATTAGTATCCATGCTGAAGGACTTGGCATCTCATCAGTATCTATGCTGAGTAACTTGGCATCTCATCAGTATCTATGCTGAGTAACTTTGCATCGCATTAGTATCTATGCCGAGTCACTTGGTATCTCATTAGTATCTATGCTGAGTCACTTGGTATCTAATTAGTATCTATGCTGAGTCACTTGGTATCTCATTAGTTTAACCCTCTTCCTGTTTAATATTAATGCAAGAAATAATGACGTCATGAATATTTATTAGCTGAATTTTTATAAAGTAAAACTTTCATAGGAATGTTAAGCTTTGACCAAAACTGTATATAATCAGATCTATATCTAGTGTCAGCAAACAGAACAGACCCTACAGGAGCAATCTGATCTGGGTTTATTCTATTTGTAAAGGTTTGAAAATTAACCCATTCCCTCATAGGCTAGTTTTAGATCCAACCACTTTGAATGAATCTACCGAAAAGGAGCATTAATTAGATTAACAGATTTTTACTGAGGCATAGAAAGGCGTATTTATGGAGGAAAGGGTTAAGGTGTTTATAGGAAGGAGAGGGTTCAAGATATTGCAAACAGAGTAGACCCAGATAAGATGTCTCTTGTAGAGGTGACCTGATCAGGGCCTGTTGTTTGCTGATTTAATCATATAAATGTCCCCACCACTCACTCCAGGGATCAAATGTTAAAACAATAAAAACCCTATGTAATAACCAATAACCCTTACTATACCAACTGGTCAAATGGACTGTTCCAATATTCAAACAGGTCAAGCGTATGGCGAATATTTTGGGTTTTTTTTTAAAGAAAAGTGTAACATGACAACCAGTGCAGACCCTGATGAGAGTTTTCTTATAGAAACCCTCTCATCAGGGTCTACACTGTTTGCAAAGGACATTAGTGATTTGTGACCTGCACAGTAAGGGTTAAAGAAATACAAGGTTTCTCTTCAAAATACAGGGGGTAGCTTAATGCAGACTAAAAGCAATGCAAAGAGCTCACTAGGAGCTTCTGTATTGCTTTATTCTGCATTAAGCAACCATCTGTATACAAAATCCAAGAGGTCTCTCTTAGATGTAACACCTCGGGGGGAAAAAGAAAGATTACAGTATGTTATAGATATTGCCACTCTTTCAGTTAGAAGATATTGACTGTTTAGTGTTAAATATACAATAAATGTTCAATGTAAATTGAGTAGAACCTGTCTTATTCATTTATTGACATAGGAACAGAAAGCTCTTATGGAACTTTTTGCATTGCTTTTCACCTGTATTAAGCTACCATCTGCCTTACAGACCCATAATTAGGGTGTGTGTGGCTGCTTAAGATGGGTTCTACTGCACTTATAGAGGTATTCAATTAGAAGTGTGTCAGTAAATAGTTATCATTATTTGTAAAGAGAAATGGAATAGTAAATTAGTAGGAAAAGTAGAAAATTGGTACTCAGTTGTTTTCATTCTTTGGATTTTTAGAGAGAAAAAAAACAAAAAAACATGAAAAATTTCTTTCAACAACATACATGTATATTAGAAGTTATTTAGCGACTCAGCTCACTGTTCTGCATTTAGTCCAAATTTCAGTACCTACTGAATATTCATGGACAAAACAGTTAATATAATGAAATATTGAAAGTGGAACATTGCAGCCATTTCATAAACAAAAGAAAACATGTCTATCAAATTCCATTAGCAAACAGTACAGGCCCTGATCAGAGCTGATAGAGCTGTCTGATCTGGGTCTACATTGTTTGAAAATGCCTGAAAATGTGTTTATATGTGTAAAAGTGTTAAATACTGTATAGTGTTGTTTTTATTTAAAAATGGACATTTTCTTACAATAGCATTTCCCTGCTGAAGTTAATGAGAATCAATTCTAATTTAAAGGATTTTGCAAGAAACAACAACAACAAAATCCCAACATCTATTCAATGCTAGCTGCAAAGTTGTAATAACCTATGCAAACAGTTTGGATCCAGATGAGTTGCTGAGAGACTGTATTCCTGAAGTGGAATCAAGAAAAACACATTCACGAAAACTAGAATTGTAGCAGACTACATTTTTGTATCACCTGTGTCACTTAGGGATCACTTTTCCATTGTCTGTCTGTCTGTCTGTCACACTGCCGTCATTTCTAAACTGATCATTATAGTGCTTTCAAATTTCACATGGTTCTGTATTACTCTCATTGAGGACCACTGATGTCACTCTACATGGAATACTTTTTGAGTTATTCCCCTTTGTTCTGATTTTGGCACTCCAGCGAGCAGGTGACACATGTGTTCCTTCGAACACTATTGTTGTGAACAATAAATCACTTAGCATGTTAAATATATACCTGCTATCCCGTTTAGGCATCTACAAACTGTAGGAGACAGATTACACTGCTCTCTTTGCCATTCACAAAAAACACTGCTGAAAGCAAAAAGTGGATCTGCTTCAAATGCTTATTGCATTGTTTTAGGTGGATGGCACCAAGAGACAGTTCTGTTGTCTGTCTGTGTTCATATGTTCATCTATTGTGATTTTTTATGCACAGTTCTTTTTGTATTTTTGTATTTGTAAGTCAAATGACTGGACACTGAACTATTTAAGGCTGCTGACAATTATCTCTGTATGAAGTATGGATCCAGATGAGAAGCCAACTAATTCAGCATCTTATCAGGATCTAATTTTTAAATTATATAATTTTTTAAAGAAGTATTTAAGTTGAAAACTGAGTCAAAGTAGACATTTTTTTAACAGGAATGCAGTGTTAACTTACTCGCTCATAGGCTAATTTTAGACGCAGTCTCTGAGTAAATATACTTAAAAGGAGCATTTACTGGGAAAAAATAGAAAAGTTTAGAATTGTGTAGTTCTGAAACCTTTTGTGATAAATAGAGCATTAATTTTTTGCTCTTATGGATCAAATGCTCTTTTTATCATAATGGTTTCAAAAAGTGACTTTTACAGAGGAAATAGGTTGTATACAGCCATAAATTGGGTTCAGTAAAAATGTATTGTTATTTGAAAATACTGAAATAAAGTTTTTAAAAAGATGATAGTTTGGTTATACATTTACATTATACTCTCCATGTTGTGCTGTCTAGTCTTGAACTATATGAAGCTACTATTGATGTACCAACAAAGCTAGTTCTTTAACCCTTTCCTCCATAGGCTATTTTTGACCCAATCTCTTTGAATGAATCTACCCAAAATGAGCATTTACAAGAGAAAAGTAAAATTTTAGAATTTTGTAGTTTGAAACCATTGTGATAAATAGAGCAATTGCTCCTATATGAGCAAATGCTCTATTCATCACAATGATTTCAAGAAGTGGTCATTACAGAGGCGTAGTTCTAAAGGCGTATTTATTGAGGAAAGGGTAAACTACCTATCATCAATATCCGTGTAAGAAATAATGACGTCATGGATATTTCTTGGCTGAATTTCTATAATGTTATAGGCTATATCTACACAATGTTTTGCCCATGGGAGACATTATAAAATTGGATTTGTATATATTAAGAAAACAGAGTAGACCCTTATCAGATGTCGTCTTTGTGCATTCATTTAGTAATAAGTGATCTGTCATGATCCCAGAGCTCCATGCAGATAAGATGCGTAAATTAAAATATTTTCAAGTTATACTTCTTTATTTCTCCACCAATTGTTAGCATCGTCTCCTCAATACGAATTTAAATAGTGGTCACAACATGGGGTTTGGTGGAGAAATGAAGATTTCACTACTTGGGTACGCACCGTTATCTGTAGCTTTGATGATCCTGATTGGTACAAGTAATGTCTGACAAGCCAGGGGTGATATGCCTGTTTTTACTGCTGATAGCGTATAATGCTGTTAACATTTTCTCAAAGTTTTTATACCTTTTCAGTAGACCAGATCATATGACTCCTGTATCAGTCACCTGATTAGGGTCTGATGTTTTCTTATGGAATCATAATTATCATATAGATCTGATTCTGCACTTGTTACAAGGGTTAAAATTGTAGAATCCATCTGACCAGTGTCTCCTGTTTGCTTACAGAATTACAGTAATACCTCTCTATAACGGCCAATAAATTACATCAAATTGTTTGTGTTAAAGGCAGGTGGCTGCTTAAATGCGGCTGATGGAGTTACGGGCCTTCCAGCGTTCCTACTGTTCTTACCTTTCCCTACTTTTTTAAAACAGTTTCCTACGTTTTCCTGAATTTTTTTTAACAAAAAGTCCTACTATTCCTACTTTTTTGAAAATAAAGTCTGCAAAAAATTATAGTATGATCTTTGTACTAGTTATATTTGCAGAAATTGAGCAAATGATGTCAAACTGGCTGGTGTTGATGTTGAAAGGTGTGGCAAATATGTTCCTCCTTGATGTGCATCATCTTTCATAATAAATGCTGAGGGAATATGACCACATACTTTTCACAGCTGCAAATGGGACAAAGAACGTATTTAAGCATAGAAATGGCCCAAACTAGCTCTCCAGAATAACTATCTTTCAAAGTTTCCGGTGGGGGTTTTGCCTCCTGGTCTCCCTATCAAGATGATGCCCTGGACCTACAAGGGGGCTCAAGCCGCCCCTTGACTCCAAGCCTATCCCTTTCTATCCCCTGGTCTAAAACAATGAAAACTTAGCTCAGCAACAGAAACTGCCAAAAGCATTTCGAGGGCTTGATGCAAAACTATTCTTACTCATTCACAAAGTGAAGGAGTAAGAATAGTTTTGCACCAAGCCCTCGATTTGTTCAGTAAATGTATTCCATATGGCACATAGAATGGTAGGATTTTGCATTAATAAGGTCTCTCTTTAGGAAATATCTAAGCCATTATAATTACATATTTTGCAATATTTTGTAAAAAATATTCCTAGTATTTCCTACTTTTCTGTCAGAAACTTACTGTTTTCCTACGTCTTTGTGAGTGGCTGCTGGAAGACCTGGAGTTATTCCCTTTTGATACACAAAGCATGTTCACTATTATTAAAGATTGTCGTAAAAAGCAGTAATTTGGCCTAATATTCATAAAGTTGTTCAAAATATCTATTCAGATCCTTTTCAAAGGCAAGTAAAACTTGTTTGAGCGATCAAGGGCTACCATAGCCCTCTTTGTTTTAAATTGATTATTTAGATTCTCTCCCCCAACTGGGGCCTCCGGGGCCGAGTTGTTATGGTCTTTGACTGACAATAATGCTTAGCCTCTCATTGCTGTGGGTTCGAATCCTGGTCTGGGCAGTTGGATTTGTCAAGTGAGGAAGCCTTCCAATTGGCTTGCAGTAGCAAGATCGGGGGTTCTTCTGTGCACGAAACTGCAATTTGTTTCGTGCACAGAAGAATCCCTGGGGTCTTCCTCCAACTGTAATCAAAGGGGTCTGGACCGCTTCATGGAATGTTATTATATAGTACATATAGACCTCCATGAAGCGGTCCAGACCCCTGTGACTGTAATTAGCTGTATATCGTAATATGACAGAAATACTGTTAAAACGACATAAAACCAAACCAAACCCTCCCTCGCTTACACCCTCCCCCTTCCAATTGTTTGCCGTTGAACTAGGTAATACCGTTGGCATGGGATATCAATTCTAATGTAAGAAATCATGAATATTTATTAGTTGAATTTTTTTTATAATGGCATGACGTACGTAAGATGTTTTGGATCAGACTGAAACTGTAAAATCAGATCTATATTAGGCCGCAACGCGGCAAGCAAACACATATCACTTTTTACGTCATTGCAGACAGATCTGGGTCCATGTTTATAAAACATTTAGTTGAGTCTGAGTTTGTTCTCAAGCTTTTGATCGATCAAAAGCTTGAGAACTCAAATCTGACCAATCAAAAGCTTGAGAACGAACTCGACTAAAAAGCTTTTTAAGCATGGACCCTGTTCCTATATGAATGTGTCAGATCTTGGTCTGTTCTTTTTGCAAATGCATGGAAAGGCATTTATATGAAGGAAAGTGTATTATTAACATCAGATAACGCATTAAATCAGTAAAGTGATGGCATCATAGCCATAAAAACAGACCTTGATCAGATGATATGTATAGGAGCTGTCTGATCTGAGTCTTCTCTGTTTACAAATGCATGAAAAGACGCTTATATCTAGGAAAGGGTTTAGCAGCATTTTCAAAATGGAATGGTCCATCAATGTTTTATGATAGACTCCGTTCAGCAGTATGATAAGGTATAATATGTTAGAGGAGTCTGAATGGCAAACACTGCACACCCTGATGTGTACACTGTTTACAAATGTCAGTGCGCTCATGCATAAAACAAACGGACATTTAACCCTTACAAAGCGGAATTTCAAATTGACTGTTCCAAAATTCAAACAGGTCAACCTCATGGTAAATAGTTTGAGAACATTGTAATATTATGACAAACAGTGCAGACTCTGATGAGATGACTCCTCTAGGAGCGCCCTGTTTGCAATGGAGATTAGTGGCATTAGATCCTTTCTACAAGACCCAGAAGTAGACTTCTTTATTTCAACTCTTTACTCCAGGAATATTGACATGTAAGAAATAATGACTTAATGAATATTAATTAAAACAATTGTTATACTAGCACATGGACACAGGAATATTTGGCCATGGGTTGCAAGAACTGTAGCATCATTTCTATTTAATATCATATCATAAGCAAACAGAGCAGGCCTTGCAAAGGCATAGAAAGGTGTATTTATGGAGTAAAGGGTTAACGCTTTCCCTAATATAAACAGTGATAAACACCGTTTTCCACACTTTTATAAACAGAGTAAACCCAGATAGGATGACTCCTGTAGAGGCTGTCTGATCAGGTTTGCTTTGTTTGCTTGTGAAATCGTAATAGGTCTAACACTACAGAGTTTACAAATATCAAACAATCCCATGTTAAAAAAAGTCCGTTATAAAAACCAGTTAACACTTTACTCCATCACAATGGTTTCAAACTACAAAATTCTATATTTCTCCTTTCCTCTTGTTAATGCTCCTTTTCGGTAGATACATTCAAAGATGTTGGGTCTAAAAATAGCCTAGGAGAGAATGAGTTAATACAGATGGAAAACACTCTACCGAGTGCATGAGTTATCAAGCCACACACATAGTAAGCCTATCAACTGTTTCACCGCAATATTTACCCGGCTACACGTCTTTTGTAGTTTCCGGATTTTGCACATCTAAGTATGCTCAGATGAGTTTTTTGTGACCCGGTGCTCGTCTGTCCATCCATTCATCTTTCGATCAGTCCGTGCTTTAACATGTATTTTAACGCCTTCGGCGTCGCCATTAAAATAATTTGCGACCGTTAAAAACCTCATATACCGTCGCAAATTTCAAATTACAGTAGGATTAACCCTATATTAATGCAGAACGAAAGTTATGCAGAATGCTCACATACTTTTAGTCCTGTATTCCATGAATATTCTTGTAAAAACTAATGGCAGCATGAATAGTAATTAGTAACCTTGATACCTTGATACCTTGATACCGCTTTACAGGAAAAAGGCTACGCCTGTAACTCCCGCTCAAGTCTTCTTAATGTACTTGTTGTCGCATGCGTGGTTCTAGTCTTATATTGTCTATAGTGCCAGCATTTATCAAGCTTGGTCTTAAAGTCATTGAGGTCTTCAGCACAAACTACCCAGTCTGGCAAACTATTCCATGCATCTACTACTCTCAATCCAAAGGAGTGCTTCCTAAGGTTTAGTCTGCTGTGTCTTTTCTTCAACTTCTTGCTATGGCCCCTTGTTCTGATGACTTGGGATGGCGGCAGTAGTTTGTCTTGGTCCAGCCTGTCTTTCCCCGTGACTATCTTGTAGACTTGGATCATGTCGCCCCTTTGTCGTCTGTAGAACAGGGATGGCAGTTTTAGTTTCTGGAGTCTTTCCTCGTATGGTAGGTCCTTGAGTTCTGTACACAGCTTTGTCGCTCGCCTTTGAACTTTTTCCATCTTGTCAGTGTCACCCGCATACTGATGTATACGGGGCGCATTCCCGTATTCCAGGATTGGTCGTACCATGGTTGTGTATAGTCTTTTTATCACATCATTGGCTCTGGTTGTAAATGTTCTTCTGATAACGCCCAATATACGATTTGCTTTCGACACAGTGTTGTTGGTGTGCTGATGGAACGTAAGTTTGTTGTCGACATGGACTCCGAGGTCTTTCTCCAGTTCCGTGACTTTGAGTAATTTGTCTTCACCCTCGTTGTCCTTCATAGTGTAGGCCTGCTTGGGGTTATGGTGTCCCAGGTGCATAACACTGCATTTACTGGTGTTGAATTGCAGCTGCCATTCTTCAGACCAGTTGGACAGTTTCTTTATGTCTCTCTGCAGACCTTTTCTGTCGTCCTCTGTTGCTACACTCCCGTACATTTTAGTATCATCAGCAAAGATGCGCGTTACACTGTCTACAGCATCCGGGAGGTCGTTGATGAAGACGACAAACAATATCGGCCCTAACACACTGCCCTGGGGGATTCCGCTCGTTACTTCCGACCAGTCCGATGCACTTCCATTTACCGACACTCTCTGAGTTCTTTCTTGTAGAAAGTCATCAATCCAGTTGCTGATCTTGCCTCGAATGCCATAGCTCCTGATTTTGTTAGAGAGTCGTTTGTGGGGTACGCTATCGAAGGCTTTGCGAAAATCAAGATAAACTGTGTCGAGTGGATCCCCTCTATCCAATGCCTCTGACCACTCGTCTAAGCATACCAGTAACTGCGTCATGCAAGAACGACCTGGAACGAACCCATGTTGTTCGTCGCAAAAAAGTTCATTGTTTGTCATATGACTCATTACAGCTTCACGTATGATGGCCTCCATGACTTTGCAGATCACTGACGTGAGGCTCACTGGCCTGTAATTGCCAGGTTGGCTCCTGTCCCCCTTCTTAAAGATCGGGGTGACCTGTGCTTGCTTCCACTGCGTAGGAAGTTTTCCAGAGTCTAAAGACTTTCTGAAGATGATGCTTAATGGCTCTGTAATGGTCGCCGCTACCTCCTTCAGTACTCTGGGGTGAAAACCGTCTGGACCCGGTGACTTGCTTATGTTCAGCTTCTGAAGGTGTCTACTGATGATTTCCTCTGTAATGCATACATCTTTTAATTCACTCTCTTTCGCCCTGTCTGCTAAGTCAGGAACATTTGTCATATTCTCCTTTGTGAATACACTACAGAAAAAGTCGTTCAGTAAGTCTGCTTTAACATAGTCGTCTCCTTGCGCGATTCCCTCATTATCCTTCAGATCACCGACTCCACTTTTCACGGTCAATTTGGACTTTGTGTATTTCCAAAAAGCCTTCGGGTTGGTCTTCACTTCACTCGCAAGAGCTTCTTCAAAGTTCTGCCTTAACTCTCTCGTATAGCTTCGTAGTTTGTTTCTTGTGGTGCAGTACTTTTTGTAGTCATAGGAGTCTTCCGTGAGTGTGTAATGCTTCCAAGCTCTCTGCTTTGCTTTCATAAGCTTCATACCCTGTCTATCCATGTATGATTGTCTCTTTTTATTTCTTTTCTTGTCTCCAGTGTGGGTAGGTATGTGTCTCTGCATTGTGCTTTCCAGAATACCGCTGAAATGATCCCATGCTTGTTGTGTGTCCTTCTCTTCTAGATCGTGTGACCAATCAACATCAGATAGGCTAGCTCTCATACTGTCGTAGTCCCCTTTGTTGTATCTGTATTTCTTGGTCTTCGTGCGGACTGATTCGGCGATACATTTGTATTCAAAAACTAGGGTACAGTGGTCACTGTTACCTAGCGGAGCGTAGTATTGCAGGTCTTTGATAACATTCTCCTCGTTGGTCATCACCAAATCGAGCACCGATGGTTTCTGGTCGCCGCGGTATCTGGTAGGACGGTCTACATGCTGTATCAAGAAACAGTCTTTTAAACAGTCCACAAACTGGTCACCTTCGGAACCCTCACTGTCAGTCGCAACACAGTTCTCCCAGTCAATATTGGGATAATTAAAGTCTCCAACAATAATCAGATCGTGGAAGTTGTACTCTGCTATGCGCCTAAGCAATAGTTCCAGCTTTCGATTGTTCTCACTGTCGCTCGAAGGGCTTCGGTATACACATCCTAGCAGTATAGTCTTTTTGCTATCTACTTTTACTTTTACCCACACTGATTCCTTACAATCCAAAGTATCATCATTAGTACTAAAAACCTCAACCCCAAACTGAGTAGAAACATATGTACATATTCCACGTCCTTCCTTGTCAAGGTTATGTACAGGTGGATGATACCCCTCAATGGCTAATTCAGATTCTTGCAGTGGCACTTTACAGTTCTTGGGTTTCACTTCCGTGAGTGTCATTATATCTGATGAGTGCTCTTCTATGCATCTCTCTACATAGTATGTCCGCCATTTTAGTTGTGATAACATCCACATTGCTTGTTAAAATCTTCAATCCACTTCGTTTAAAATTATCTACATTGGACGCACTAGTGTTTTTACTTCTTTGCCTCTCCGGGGGCACCGCCTCGGAATCGCAATGCCTTGTCCTTTGCCTGGATGATTCGTCTGCCCCTGATAAAAATATCCTTTTCTCCTCTGCCTTTTCTCAACCGCAATTCTTCTCTGAGTTCAAACTGTTCTGTCCTTTGCAGTCTTGTGAGATCAGGGCTGATATAAACCTCCTTATACTTGGTATTCTCCTTGAGCTTCCTGGCACGCTTGATGATGTCCCACTTTGACTCTACAGTTGACACACTTATCTTTATTAGTCTTACTTTTTCATCTCCTTTGTCACCCATTCTAGTACAACTCTCAATCTCAACCTCCTCTGTAATACCAATAGCACTCAGTATGTCCTTCACAGATTCTGTATCCTCTGAAATTACTTCCTCTGGGTCACTCTTCTCAGACTCTGGAAGATTCTGAATGATCAGACTACGTACTCTGTACTCTCTTTCCCTCTGCTCAACTATTGTCTGATGGACTGTGTTCGGTTGTACTTCACTACTACTTTCTTTGACGCGCTTTTCCAGCTCAATCACTCGCCCTTGCAGGCTTTCAACGACACTCTTGTCAGCTTTTTCTTCTATTTTCTCCTCTATGACGACAATCCGTTCTGTAACGTTACTCATGTATGCGGCGCATTTCTCTTCTATTTCCTTGTCACTTTTTACCGCTGTCAGAGCTGGTTTTTCACATTCCTTACAAAACCAGTGGAGATTCTTGTTTTGCCCAATCACAGCATAAACAGCAGGTTCCATTTCAACACAGCTGATACAAAACCAGCCATCGCACCTTTCACACTCTAACAGTTTGTCGTCCTCCTCTACAAAAACTGACGTACACTTTGAACATGTCAATTCATCATTAATCACAATACCTGTCTCTTCTGCAGTATCTTTTGACGTTGATTTCTTCGGTTTTGACTTGTGTTTACTTTTGTCTGATTTCTTTCCCGCTGTACCGGAAGTGCCTTTGTCTATTTCCGCCATTGCACTTGTCAATTACAACACCACTTCAAACACTTAATTCTGGCAATCGACGCCTAAAAACTATCGTCGGCGATTAAATCCAAGCAGCATTCTATCATCCCAATAACTTTTCATTCACTTTTACGTCCAAATATGTCTTTAGATCAGGAAAATAAATAAATTTCACACGAGCTTATTTTTCTGACAACCGACTTCCACGCATGCGCAATGTCAAGTTAGAGAAAAGGAAAATTTCAGAATTGTGTAGATTTGAAACCATGGTGATAAATAGAGCATTTACACCTATGGAGCAAATGCTCTATTTATCACAAAGGCTTTTTTCAGATCCTACCTCTTTGAATAAATCTACTGATAAGGAGCATTAATTATAGAAAAGGAAAATTTCAGAATTGTGTAGATTTGACACCATTGTGACAAATAGAACATTTACTCCTATGGAGCTTTTGCTCTATTTATCACAATGGTTAGCAAATGCTCTATTTATCACAAAGGCTTTTTTCAGATCCTACCTCTTTGAATAAATCTACTGATAAGGAAAATTTCAGAATTGTATAGATTTCAAACCATTGTGATAAATAGAGCATTTGCTCTAAAGGAGTAAATTAACTCATATACAAACCACATATAAAGTTACATACCGGTCTGTGTCAGATCAGAATCCAAACTGTGTGCTAATTTTGGTCAAGTCATGCTAAGCAATGATAGGGTTGTCATCTGTTAGAAATGTTGTCTGCTTATTCAAAGAGGTAAATCTGGGTCTACTCTTATTTGCAAATGCGTGAAAACATGTTTATATGAGGAAAAGGGTTAATTAGAGAAAAGGAAAATTTCAGAATTGTTTAGATTTGAAACCATTGTGATAAATAGTGCATTTACTCTTATGGAGCAAATGCTCTATTTATCACAAAGGCAAATGCTCTATTTATCACAATGGTTTCATAAAGTGACCATTATACCTCTTTGAATAAATCTACTGATAAGGAGCATTAATTAGAGAAAAGGAAAATTTCAGAATTGTGTAGATTTGAAACCATTGTGATAAATAGAGCATTTACTCCTATGGAGCAAATGCTCCATTTATCACAAAGGCTTTTTTCAGATCCTACCGCTTTGAATAAATCTACTGATAAGGAGCATTGATTATAGAAAAGGAAAATTTCAGAATTGTGTAGATTTGAAACTTTTGTGATAAATAGAACATTTACTCCTATGGAGCTTTTGCTCTATTTATCACAATTATTAGCAAATGCTCTATTTATCACAAAGGCTTTTTTCAGATCCCACCTCTTTGAATAAATCTACTGATAAGGAGCATTAATTAGAGAAGATGAAAATTTTAGAATTGTGTAGATTTCAAACCATTGTGATAAATAGAGCATTTGCTCCATAGGAGTAAATTGACTCATATACAAACCACATATAAAGTTACATACCGGTATGTGTCAGATCTGAGTTCAAACTATGTGCTAATTTTGGTTAAGTCCTGCTAAGCTGTGATAGGGTTGTCATATGTTAGAAATGTCGTCTGCTTATTCAAAGAGGTAAATCTGGGTCTACTCTGTTTGCAAATGCGTGAAAACATGTTTATATGAGGAAAAGGGTTAATTAGAGAAAAGGAAAATTTCAGAATCGTGTAGATTTGAAACCATTGTGATAAATAGTGCATTTACTCTTATGGAGCAAATGCTCTATTTATCACTAAGGCAAATGCTCTATTTATCACAATGGTTATTATCACCAGTTATTCTTAACAAGTTTTAATTTCCATTTCCATAACAATTCCGTTTGTATAAATTGTTGAAATCGCGATTTTTATACAATTTCTGCTTTGAAACAATCATCAGTACTCTAATTCTGAAGGGGTTCGAAACATTCAGGTGTGACCTGGTTTTGTTACGAAACGTGCTCTACAAGGGTTGTCGTTCGTTTCTAAATACGCAATATATCAAGGAGTTGTTAGGTTATGCGTAGTAAAATGTAATGGAAAATGAAACTTTTCCACATATTTTTTGTGCGATATATGCTTTCCAAGTTAACTGTCGGTAAACGTTCAGTATTGGACTTAGAAAATATTTATAATAAAGCAAATCATCCCAGAAAGCTTGCCATTATAATTATACAGAGAAAGGGTCAAATAACACCCCACAAAACAGGTGTCCAGTTTTGTTTAGAAACATACATGTAGTTGAAACTTTAAAAATCTTTCCCTCTGGTGAGCGATTTCAGGGCCATCATGGCCCTCTTGTTACATTTTGAGAAGAAATTTGTTACTGAAATACTGAGACAAAAGTATTCAATGTGAAATAATCATAATGCTTTTGACATTTCACTCAAGTTTTCAAAATCAACTAAATTTTAACAAAAAATATATACACAAAAGCTAACAAATTAACAGGTTAATGTACATGTACAATGTTCCTTATTTAGGCCTTTTTAGATTAACTACTTACTAATTATCAAGAAGGTCCGATGGATCTAGCAAACTCGTCCGAGTTGTTTAAGTGATTAATCCTTAGCCTGCTGATAAAATTGTTGTCTGCCTCAATTTTCAAAGAGCTTAAAACTTATTCAGTTTTTGAGAATAGCTTGTTTGACTGTAATACAGCTTGGATCTGGATGAGAGACCAAATTACTTGGCATCTCATCTGGACTCATTCTATTTACATATGGAACTATTGTTGTGAGAAGCAGGCTAAGGGGCAATAGTAAAATAAGAGGGCCATGATGGCCCTAGATCGCTCACCTGACAATGCAAGTAGATGGTAAGTGGGCCCAAGGCTCAGAGACGCCCACTCTGTGCAAACACAAGAAATTTGAGTCAAAGAAACTTGCTTCTGGCCCAATGCAATGTTTTGACAAAGGTAAGATATTGCATAGGATTAACCAATAGGAGTACACTTGAAAAATTGTTCAAACTTAGCTGGCTCATTTTTACCTGCAAAACATGTAACATGGAATGGTTTACATTTTACATATTTATTGATGGTCATTGAATATTATATCATGGTAGTGTGAACTACAGAACATACACACAGCTGGCTAAAATTTAAAAGAAACATTTAGCTTCAATATCTTGAGTCCCATCATCTGCTAGCTTTCACATTATACACACTGCATTTCTTCACACAGAAAAACAGTCCTCCAGTGACGTTCACCACTATTAAGGATACCAGTCAGACGGCAAATCTTGCTCAAATATCCTGAATCAGTATTATCCTAGCCTTCACATAAAATGGCTTTCACAACCATGACAGATGACAGAAGTCAACCAATAGAGCAATTTTCCAAATGAAGAGAGAAAAATCACATGTATGAAGGTGTTCAATAGTAATCAGACTGAATTAAAAAAATTCCATATACCATCTTCAAGATACAAACACCTTACATAGTATTACAGTTGCACATCTTTTCATAAAAAAATCAAATATGCAGTACCCAAACTCAACTGTTGAAATGCCAACCTGGTAATTTACACATGAAAAGAAAAGTAATCATTTTGATATAAGATGCAAATGCTGGTGACTTTTGACATATAAGATATTCATACTGCTAGGCATCCAAGGAATGTAGATCAAAGAGCACTGAACAGCCATGAAATACTGGTTGCTATGGTACCACAAAATGATTAATTACCACAATTCAATAAGGCCTGTCTGCTAATTTCCTAGCTTTTACATTCATGGCACTTATTTTCTTCACAATCAGGTCTGCAGATCTTCGGTGAAGCATGCCAGCATTTTTCTTGCTTTTCTCAATCATTTTAATGCACTCTTTCCTGGAAGGAGTCTTTTTTGCTGCTAAGAAAGTTGCAGCATATTCCTGGATTTCGTCTAATTCCTGCTCAGTCCATCAAACTCTTCCAGCTGAATGGGAAAAAAACCATACATCTTGGCTGGATTATACAAATCTGATGAGTGTGAAAAGGCGTAGAACATTAGATGACATGGCCACTGATCTTTTCACATATACATGTACATATACCCTTTTCTCATGCACCAATTCATACACACAATGGCACAATTTTTATGCCCCCATAGAAGATAGTCGGGGGGCATATTGTTTTTGCCCTGTCTGTCTGTTTATCTGTTTGTTTGTCAGCAACTTTAACATTGGTCATAACTTTTGAGCCAGTACAGATAGAGACTTGATATTTGGCATACATATGTATCTCATAAAGCCGCACATTTTGAGGGGTGACATGTCAAGGTTAAGGTCATCCTTCAAGGTCAGAGGTCAAATATATGAGGGGGCATAGTGTTTCACAAACACATCTTGTTTTTACTGAGGCAGCCATATTTTCATACAGGGTGTTAAAAAAGATCTTTTCATTTCAGATATTTCAAGTGAAATTTTCATATTGATAAACAATTATAAACAATATCAAGAGTCGTTGATTTTCAAAACATTGCTTATTACCATGTTAGGCTTTTAGTTGATCTATTCTACAAAATAAGAGCCCATGGGCTCTAAAGCGCTCACCTGAGTGGTAAAGCATAATGCAGTAAATCAAACTATCAAAATAACAAAGCCTTAGGCCTTGTGGTTCCAAAGATGTTCAGATTTTCCTTTGAAAATCTGATTAACCCTTGGTCCGGGCCATTTTTGGCCTGGGGGCAATAATTTGAACAAACTTGGTAGAGAACAATAAATTCTTCCATTTCAGATAGTGCATATGTCTCTTCAATTCCATCAACAGATCCTTTTCCAAGACTTTCACCTGACAACACAGTGCCGAAATACATACAATCAGATGACTTTTTCTGTTTCGTTTTCTGAGTTTTATTTTGAATATCTTTACCTGAGTATTCACAACTCTTCATCTGAGTCATTATATTCACTCTCACCATCTGGAATATAGTCACGATCAAAATCACTATCATCAGCAACTTCCATGTCAACATCCTCATCATCATCTCCTACGATGCTCTTTTCATCCAAGCCACATTCAGGCACAAGTTGACCTTCTGAAGAATTTTCATCTGGCAATTCTCTCATTTCTTTTGTCACTTCATCTACAATCTCGTTCAAATTTTCACTTTCTTCCATTTGAGATGATTGATATGTCTCTTCAATTCCATCAACAGATCCTTTTCCAAGACTTTCACTTGACAACACAGCGCCGAAATACATACAATCAGAAGACTTTTTCTGTTTCCTTTTCTGAGTTTTATTTTGAATATCTTTACCTGAGTATTCAACATCTTCATCTGAGTCATTATATTCACTCTCACTACATGAAATATTGTCAAGATCAAATCACTATCATTAGCAACTTCCATGTCAACATCCTCATCTTCATCTCTTACGATGCTCTTTTCATCCAAGCCACGTTCAGGCACAAGTTGACCTTCTGAAGTAGTTTCATGTGGCAATTCTCTCATTTCTTTTGTCATTTCATCTACAATCTCGTTCATATTTTCACTTTCTTCCATTTGAGATGATCGATATGTCCCTTCAATTCCATCAACAGATCCTTTTCCAAGACTTTCACTTGACAACACATTGCCGAAATACATACAATCAGAAGACTTTTTCTGTTTTGTTTTCTGAGTTTTATTTTGAATATCTTTACCTGAGTATTCATACTCTTCATCTGAGTCATTATATTCACTCTCACTACCTGGAATATAGTCACAATCAAAATCACTATCATCAGCAACTTCCATGTCAACATCCTCATCTTCATCTCTTACGATGCTCTTTTCATCCACGCCACGTTCAGGCACACCTGATGAAGTATTTTCATCTGGCAATTATTTCATTTCTTTTGTCATTTCATCTACAAACTCGTTCAAATTTTCACTTTCTTCCATTTCAGATGGTGCATATGTCTCTTCAATTCCATCAACAGGTCCTTTTCCAAGACTTTCATTTGACAAATCAGTGGGTTTCCTTTTTGGATTTTCATCTTGAATGTCTTTATTTTCCTGAGATTGTTTTAGTTTGGCTTTTAGATTTTCAACATCTTTTTTCAACTCTCCTAATGTTGCTAGCTTTTCTTGTGTAGGATTCCTAAAAAAGATAAAAAAAAGGAGCACATAAACAAGAGGCCAAAAACAGGCATAAATCCCTCACCTAATATAAAATGGGTTGAAACTGTGGCTTCTAGAATGGTAACAAGAATCGTTACTGTGGCCACTGGAGTGCAAATAGATTTTACTAAGATCTGACAAAGTGACACTTTTTGACTCGACCCAATCCATGCTCCAAAGGGATGAATATATTATCAGAATAAACATTCTGAGCTAATTGGTAAAGATTGGTCAACACAATGGCCTCAAGAGTAGTTAGCAATGTTTGGTCAACACAATGGCCTCAAGAGTAGTTGATGTTTTTTTCAAGATCAACTTCCTGAGCAAGTTCAATGAAGATTGGGAAACAAATGTGGCTTATAGGGTGGTAACAAGATTTTTCTAAGATTTGATCTAGTGACCTACTTTTTGACCCGACCCAACCCACCTTCAATCTCAGTTGAGATATTGTCATGATCAACACCCTGAGCAAGTTCATGAAGGTTTGACCGAAACTGTGGCCTCAAAATTGTTGACGCCACAAAAGGGACATTCAAGTGATCACATAAGCTCACCCTATAGGTCAAGTGGGCTAATATCTTAACCTTATTATACCTTAAAATTTTACATCAGTGTAAGGCAGGGACAGTTCTGTCACGTCCCAAATCTTGTTTCGTACCCACAGTTTGAAACTGACGGAATTAGAATAAAAGAGGTGTCTGATTAGGACATGCACCATGCACTGACTTAGTACAGTATTTCCTGAGAGTTTCAATTCAAAGTATGAAAATATTCTTGATTATTAACTTGAACTTATGAAGGTATAATTATAATGATTATAATTTGTTATTGCCGGTGGGTCTGTATTAGAAGTCTGAGAGCAAACATGAGTTGACTCTAATTAGCTTCTAAAAGCAGTGTTACATTAGTTGATATGAGACTTTTTATGCCCCCATAGACGATAGTCGGGGGCATATTGTTTTTGCCCTGTCTGTTTGTCTGTTTGTTTGTCAGCAACTTTAACATTGGTCATAACTTTTGAGCCAGTATAGATAGAGACTTGATATTTGGCATACATATGTATCTCATGAAGCCGCACATTTTGAGGGGTGACGTGTCAAGGTCAAGGTCATCCTTCAAGGTCAGAGGTCAAATATATGGGTCAAATCGCCGACTTTAACATTGGCCATAACTTTTGGACCAGTAGAGATAGAGACTTGATATTTGGCATGCTTGTGTATCTCATGAAGCTGCACATTTTGAGGGGTGACATGTCAAGGTCAAGGTCAGAGGTCAAGGTCAGAGGTCAAATATATGAGGGGGCATAGTGTTTCACAAACACATCTTGTTTGAAATGCAAATCCAGTAGAATCTATCCAAGAAATTCTATCATGGCAGTTTAGTAGTAAGCTTGCTGTTTGCAGCTGAGCCTTGTAAATGTATTGCTAAGTTACATGTATTATGTGTGTATAGCAGGTAATAAGTTTTGTTCTAATCAAATTAAAACTTGAAATTTTAAATTTTTTAACTGTGTTTTAGTTTCAGAACTTCTTCACCAAAAATGTACCATAATGTGGCCAAAGTACTGTACCATACCGTGTGCTTTCACATTGTCCCAGCCCTACACCACATCTGAAGGAAGGGGCAAACTTTATACCTTTGGGCCATTCTGGAATAAGGGGTCATGGCCCCTTCCTTCTTTTATACATGAATTGTAATGGGGGGGGGGGACTTAGGAGATATGATGATTCAGAATATGGCCCCTTACTTTCCATTTTCCATCATAGTCTAAAGTGAACAAGGGGCCAACTAAATGGAATGTGGAATGCATGTTACATATTTAGTCCAACTTGGACCTTGAAAAATAACCCTTTATTTCATGGCCCTTTACTTCAAGTAATTGTCCATAATATTGACTGAACCACTGAAATAGGTCATTAAAAAAAAAAACAAGCAGGAGATATAACAAACACTAAAAACAACACTTACGAACACAAGACATTAACAACAGGCCCAATATGGGCCTAATTCGCTCACCTGATAAACATTGGGTTTGAAATATGAATTCAACACTTTTGTTGTAGAACAATTAGGTGATACTATGTAAAAATTATCAAAGCTGTAGGTGTGTAATGGTGATATCTATCCAGTAGTTTCAAAGAAGACTGCTGAAATTTTGAACATGGGTGGGGCCCCGGTGTCCTCCCAGGAGCATAAATTTGATATGTTGAACCATAAGATGATCCTATGTGTCAAAAATCAAAGCTGAATTATCCATTGAATTTCACCAAAATTAGAAATTTGAACTCACCTATTATACATCAATTGGTTGAACTTTGGTGACATCCAGTAGTTTCAGAGAAGTTCGTTGAAATTTTCAAATTTGAAAATCCCTCTCACAATGATAATTAATAAATTATGGTGAAGTGATCTCAAAGACATAAAAGCTGCAAATGAAGACTGAAAAACTGCAGTCTCCGTTTCAGGAGAAGATTATTGAAATGGTTGACACACAACGGACAACAGACATTCAAGTGATCACAAAAGTTCACCCTGAGCATAGCTCAGGTGAGCTGATAAAGAAAGATGAAAGAAGGGTACATGACATTATTACATGGAAATATATGTGATAAACAAAGACAAACAGTCAAATGACCATAAATTTGCACATTGCTACAACAGAAAGTTTAATCATTCATTTAGTTAAGTAGTTTCCTGGTGTAAATCATCACAAAATTTAAATTGCAGTTGTTTTCCCCTGCGAAATGTAAAGTTATTCTTCATGAAGAGTTCAATAAAAATTCAGGAGTTATTCATGAAGGGAGTTCATGAATTCTTCATGAAGAAGAAGTGAACAGAAAATGGCCCATTATGCAGAAATCTTCATGATAGTTTGTAAATGCATTTTTTATGAAGTGGAAAATGCATAATAAATTCTTCATTCATTCTGAGAAGAAAATCATGAACTCTTCATGAATAAATAATCATTGGAAAACATGAAGAGTTCATGAAAAAAAATAAAAAAATATTATGAAGAAATAATGAATATTTTGTTCTAAAATAGTATAGGCCATTTTCTGTTCACTTCTTTTCCATGAAGAATTCATGAATTATAATTCATTACAGACTTCATAATAACTCTTTATGAATAAATAATCATAATAAAACTAGTTGTGTGCATCATGAAGAGTTCATGCAAAAAATCTAAAGAAGAAATTATGATTAGTCAGTTAATTAACTTTATAGGCCATTGTCAGTGTTCACTTCTTTTCCATGATGAATTTATGAATGATAATTCATTAATGACTTCACAATACACTTCATTATAAGTTCTTTATTAATAAAAATTAACATAAAACAAAACTCAAAACTTGTACTAGAGCTGCTCATCTTATATCAGACCTTTCGTTGCAACATTGGATCTACAAGGCATGGTGAACATTTAGAGCTGCAACAATTAGCCAGAATTATCATGATGAATACCATGCAGACAAGGTAATTTTTTTGCATAGAAATGACTGTAGCCGACAGTAGCTTTGAAATGAGCATAGTGTTTCTCCAAATCACGTGGCAACTTTCATCAGTCTCTCTAAAAGAAATCTCAACTCTTTGACTATGAAATGCTCTTTACCACTCTAAAAAGATGAAAACCATTTGCTCCTGAATGTCATACGGAACGCCCAAGAGCACAGCATGCATGTAATCAGGTTTATCCCACATGATAACCAAACATTCCTCCATGTTTCTATACATAAAATGACAATAGCTAAAAAATATCAAGCCGTAAACTTGAACTTGGGCCTAAAAAAAAAAAGAGCTGTGTTTCCGGTTTCGCCCTCTCAAAATTTTAGGGTCGTATATATGCAGACTTTTTCAAAGGATTGGTTTTTTGGCTTAAAACTTTAAGGGAGGGGGGGGGGGGTTAAAAAATAGGGTCGGTCGGGAAACCGGAAACACCGCTCTCTTTTTTTAGGCCTTACAAACATATTTACACAAGCAGTAAACTTACAAACATATTTACACATCATTCAGTGGCATGTCATGTAATTATCTCCCCTTGTTTTTCATGGGTTGTCTCCATTGAAAACTGATAAAGGTAATTTTCTTCACTTTTTTAGCTCACCTGAGCTTGCTCAAGTGAGCTATTGTCATGGTGCTCCGTCCGGCGTCCGTCGTCGTGCGTCGTGCGTTGTGCGTCGTGCGTCGTGCGTCGTGCGTCGTCAACATTTGGCTTGTGAACACTCTAGAGGTCACATTTGTAGCCAAATCTTCATGAAACTTGGTCAGAATGATTGTCTTGAAAAAATCTCGGATGAGTTCGAAAGTGGGTCATGTGGGGTCAAAAACTAGGTCACTAGGTCAAATTATTCAAAATCTTTGTGAACACTCTAGAGGTCACATTTTTAGTCCAATCTTCATGAAACTTAGTCAGAATGATTGTCTTGATAGAAACTTGGATGAGTTTGAAAGTGGGTCACATACGGTTAAAAACTAGGTCACTGGGTCAAATTATTGAAAAACCTTGTGAACAATCTAGAGGTCACATTTTTAGTCCAATCTTGATCAGACTTGCTCAGGATGATATTCTTGATGATATCTCGATCAAGTTCGATCATGGGTGGGGCAGGATTAAAAAGTAGGTCATTAGGTCAAATCTTAAAAAAATCTTGTTTACACTGTAGAAGCCACAATTTCTGCCTAATCTTCATCAAACTTGCTCAGAATGATAACCTTGATGATATCTTGATCGAGTTTGATCATATGTGGGCTTGGGTCAAAAAGTAGGTCACTAGGTCAAATCTTAGAAAAATCTTGTTTACACTCTAGAAGCCACATTTTCTGCCTATTCTTCATCAAACTTGCTCAGAATGATGACCTTGATGATATCTCAATTGAGATCCATCATGGGTGGGCTGGGGTCAAAATGTAGGTCACTAGGTCAAATCTTAGAAAAATCTTGTTTACACCCTAGAGGCCACATTTTCAGCCCATATGATGATATCTTGTATATTTTCAAATTTTAGAAAAATCTTGTCCATTACTTGTGTGTAACATTGTTGTAACCAACACTTAACAAATGTCAGGTGAGCGCCCCAGGACCCTCAGGGTCCTCTTGTTTATGGTAAAGTTTGGAATTTGTTTGAAATCTTTATCAGATTATATACTTAGTTTGAAAACGCATACTTTCAAATTGCATTTTTTATACGCCCACCTAATAAAGGTGGTCGTATATTGTCGTGGCCCTGTCCGTCCGTCCGTTCGTTCGTTCGTTCGTTCGTTCGTTCGTTCGTTCGTTCGTTCGTTCGTTCGTTCGTCCGTCAACATTTTGTTTGTCCGCTGTTTTCTGGGAAAACTATTTGACAGATATTAATGAAACTTCACACACATGTTTAATGCATCAAGATCTGAAGCTGAGTTGATTCTGAGGTTCATTTGATTTTTCATTTCAGAGTTATGGCCCTTGTCCTAAAAAATATGTAAATAGTTTCTCCGCTGTTTTCTGGGAAATCTATGTAAGAGATATTAATGAAACTTCACACAAATGTTCAATGCATCAAGATCTCAAGCTGAGTCGATTCTGAGGTTCATTTGATTTGTCATTTCGGAGTTATGGCCCTTTTACTTAAAAAATAGCGCAAATACATGCAAATAGTTTGTCCGCTGTTTTCTGGGAAAACTATTTGACAGATATTAATGAAACTTCACACAAATGTTTAATGCATCAAGATCTGAAGCTGAGTTGATTCTGAGGTTCATTTGATTTTTCATTTCAGAGTTATGGCCCTTGTCCTTAAAAAATATGCAAATAGCTTGTCCGCTGTTTTCTGGAAAAACTATTTGAGAGATATTAATGAAACTTCACACAAATGTTTAATGCATCAAGATCTGAAGCTTAGTCTATTCTAAGGTTCATTTGATTTGTCGTTTTGGAGTTATGGCCCTTGTATTTAAAAAATAATGCAAATACATGCAAATAGTTTTTCTGCCGTTTTCTGAGAAAACTATTTGAGAGATATTAATGAAACTTCACACAAATGTTTAATGCATCAAGATCTGAAACTGAATTGATTCTGAGGATCATTTGATTTTTCTTTTCAGAGTTATGGCCCTTGTCCTTAAAAAATAATGCAAATACATGCAAATAGTTTGTCTGCTGTTTTCTGGGAAAACTATTTGAGAGATATTAATGAAACTTCACACAAATGTTTAATGCATCAAGATCTGAAACTGAATTGATTCTGAGGATCATTTGATTTTTCTTTTCAGAGCTATGGCCCTTGTCCTTAAAAAATAATGCAAATACATGCATATAGTTTGTCCGCTGTTTTCTGGCAAAACTGTTTGACAGATATTAATGAAACTTCATACACATGTTTAATGCATCAAGACCTGAAGCTAAGTCGATTCTAAGGATCATTTGATTTGTTGTTTCGGAGTTATGGCCCTTGCACTTAAAAAAATAATGCAAATCTATGCAAATATGAGGATGGCCATAACTTTTTCATTTGAAATGATATTTACTTCAATTTTTTTATATGGTTAAACCTTAATGTGAATTTTCACATATATTGCGGGGGTTTTGATATGTCATTTTATAAGTTATGGTCCTTGAACTTTGTGTGCTCGTTGCTTTGTTTGTCGGTCAACTTTTAGTTTGTCTGTTGTTTTCTGGGAAAACTATTAAAATGATATAAATGAAACGTAACACAAATGTTTTAAGCAACAAAATTTGAAGCTGAGTTTATTTTGAGGTTCATTCAATTTGTCTTTACAGAGTTATGGCCGTTGCACTTTACAAAAATCTGCAAAAATGAGGATTAGCTATAACTTTTTTATTTAATAAGATATTCACTTCATTTTTTTTAAAATAGTATCACCTTAATATGGAAATCAAGATCTGAAGCACAGATTAGAAAATGTCAACACTTTTAAGGCATGTTGAATCAGAGAAAGTTTGCAAGTGGGCGTATTATGTACCGTATGCGGTACTCTTGTTAGACATAGGATGTAGCCAGGTTAAAAAAAAATAACTGTTTACTTTATTAGCTTTACAAAAATGTCAAAACTAATGATGCCTGACGACATTAACTCATTCATCCCTGAACAGTCAACGAAAAGTTTGATACCTCATGAATATTAATTAGCTAAATTGTCAAAATAAAGCAAGCTATTCGCCTAATTTTTGTCTTGATACAAGGAAAAATGTTTATTCTAGGGCTATGCATAAGCAAATAAAGTGTACCCTCACCAGACAGCTCCTATGTCTGATCAGGGTATACTTTATTTGCAAACGACGACTCAAGGCGTCACTAGGGCTGAATGTGATAAGTGTCCCGTCGGTTTAACTATCAATTCGTCCTAAGGGCTGGGCAGCTAACTCATGTTACACATGTTCAACACCATAATAATCATAACATGTGTAAAACAAGGCATCATGCACACCATAAAATCCAAAGTATACCACTATTGAAGATGTTGCACCAGCACGAAATTTAGAGGAAACAAGTGCAGGGAAAGTCTACTACTAACTGCATAACTAACTAAATAACTGCATAACTAACTAACTGCATAACTAACTAAATAACTGCATAACTAACTAACTGCATAACTAACCAAACTGCATAATCGTGTGAAGTCTTGGTTGTCAGAAACCTACAGTATAAAGTCTAATACCACGTTAACAATAATCTGGGACTATTTGAAACCGCAACCACCCCAGACTTCAGAGTCAAAAACCATGAGGCAGAAAGAGAAGAAACTTATTGTTTCTGCTCTTTCTGTCGCATGGTTTTTTGCAAGTTTTCAAATTTCTTGACAAAACATTCCTTTGACATTTTAGTTTTTTTCATTACAAGTCTCTGTAGCATTTCCAGTTTTGCAAGATTTAGGGGCGGACGTGGCATGCCTACACATTTACCCGTTCGTTTACCAGTGCGCGAACAATTGATAAGTTCCTCTTGAGTAAACATTGATTTTGTTAAAATTAAGAGAACTTGTTGTCCATCGTTTTCTGTCAGGTGCTCTACTAAGCCAAGTTTGGCTTGATTTGGGTTCTCTTCTGTACGTGTTGACACCGTTGAAGTCATTCTATCCTCCAGCTTTCTGATCTTACTCCTAAGATGGCGAACATCTTCTTTAAGGTTTCGAAACTCTTCCTTTAATCTAGAAAATATGAAACATATAGGATATGATGCTAGTAGTCATTTCATGTAAAGATTTATGAAACGAGTCTTGAAAATTTTATTAACCAAGCCTTTGGCGAGGTTAATAACATTTTTGGACGAGTTTCATAAATCTTTATATGAAATGACTACTCGCATCATATTCTTTTTATCACATAACCTACTTTTAGCATATTTTTGCTATTTTACAACGCGGTAAAGAGCGTGTGCAACATGACGTAACGTCACTTCATATAAAAGTACAAAAATGAGTCATGCAGGAAACACCACATACAGAACAAACACTCGCCCGAACAGCAACACAAGGAAACAGCATATAAAGTTACATTAGATGTGTGTAATATAAGAAAATATGTGATGGCTATATGACGTCAAGTAAAACGTCATTTATGTGATAAAACAGCTTATCACTTAATTTTTGTTATGCAAAAGTAAAGTAGCCTACTCAAAGCAGACAGACAGACAAATGATCCCTAAGGGTCGCTCTGCTAAAGCAGGTGACATAAAAAGTCGATCACTAAGTCAATTCTTAGAAAAAGCTTTTGAGAGCTCTTTAAATCACATTTTTAGTTTCTGGTAAGAAAACCCCACATTTTTCCCCATCAGGGCTAGAACTTTGCTCTTTATTACTGATAAAATACCAGTAGGTTTTGATTTTGATCTAGCTGAAATTTCAAGAACTAAGCATAAAAGTACTAGTAATTTATTGTTTTTACCAGTAGAAAGTTTTGATACTGGTAAAATTTTACCAGTGGCAAAAAAAGTTAAGTTCGAGCCCTGACCATGACCCATGTTTTTTGTCTGGAAGGGGTCATATGACCCAACAAAATCTGATCCTTGAATGAACCCTGCACAATTTTGAAGTTGTCCCAGATTTTATCAAGAATTTATAAATTTATAATATGTTTTATCTTATACTTTTTCCCATTTTGGTGAAAAAAAACACGAAAAAGTCCCAATTCTTTACAAACAGAGCAAAATAGACTAGTAAAAGTGAACTAATGTCTGCACTAAACTTACACATACTGTCCTGTGCCTGATTGGACTGGCTGACTGGAACCACCTGGTGCCTTGGGTGTGACTTTCGGGTGATCTGTGAAGAAAGCATAATATCATAAAGCAGGAGTACAAGAAGCAGGAGTACATGACTTAAGTTATTAATAGAAGTTAAGAGCTCAACTTTAAGCTTGTACAATGTATCCTCACAAAGAGCCTGTGATAATTCTGAGGAAGTTTAGTTAAAATCGGACAAGTGGTTTAACTCTTTACTCCATAGAGGCGTGATTTGGCGTGTTTGCAAACATAGTAGACCCTGATGAAACAGCTCCTGTAGGAACTGTTGTAGGAACTGTTTCATCAGGGTCTTTTATGTTTGCTTACTCATTGGTCCCTAAATATTCAAGAAAAAGGTTGATACCTCATGAATATTAATTAGCTAAAATTTCAAAATAAAGCAAGGAACTCGCATACTTTTTGGCCTGGTACAAGGGAAAATGTTTATTCTAGGGTCCGGTATAGGCAAATGAAGTGTACCCTGAGCTGTCTGATCAGGGTATACTTTATTTGCAAACGATGACTCGGGGCGTCACTAGGGCTGAATGTGTTAAGGGATATCGTAGATGACGGTATTAGCTACAATCCTGGCCAAAAATCTCATCTCTATGTGTATTATATTAGTCGAGTAGAACCACCGTCCTTCCTCAAGCAAGCTGAGCAAAGCTCCAGGCCTTGCGGCTCTAGAGAAGATTTTGAAAGATTTTCCTATATTATATACAGCTATGTAAAACTGATAAGCCCCCAGGGCAGGCTGAATTTGGCCCAGTGGGTCATGATTTATACATTTAGGTAGAGGGCCACAAGAGGATGCTACATACCAAATATCAAAGCTCTAGGCCTTATGGTTCCAGAGCAGAACATTTTTAAAGATTTTCCATTCTTTAGCAATTTGTTGCCATGGCAACCAGAGTTCTTAATGTATGATCATGATTTATGCAATTCTGCAAGAGGACCATCCAAGGAACATTCTGGTAAAGTTTGGTTGAATTTGGCCAGGTAGTTTTGGAGAAGTTGTTTGAAGAATTTGTTGAAGCAAGACGCCGGACATCAGACAACCCCAATACCTCACCTTTGGCTCGTTGAGCCAGGCGAACTAAAAATAGGTGTTATTCTGGTAACCTCTCTCAGACAAGAGGGTTCCGTGTAACCTGTGTGTCACCTTCAAGCAGCGTATCAGAAACCTGAACATTGCAAAGTAAACGAAAGGAAATAATTCTAAAAATATTGATGACAGAGTTATGGCCTTTGTTTGTTCCACTTTCATGCACCAAGCTCTGTCCATTCATAAAATTTCAATTCAATAGCATCTATAGAACATGAGCTATTGTGAAAAATGTCGAAGTAAACAAAGGGAAAAAACTCAAATTATATTGATGCCAGATTTATGGCCCTTATGCATATATTACTTCCTTCTATCAAGCTCTTTCCTTCAATGAAGTTTCAAATCAATAGCTTCAGTAGAACAGAAGTTATAGACAAAAGAAAAAGCATGATGGAACAAGATTTGTTTGAGAAACCGCTATATCCCCCTAATTTCTGAAATGGGCTCCCAAATTGTCAGTTTGCGAGTGTTTAATTTAAGCCCTGAAGGTCTATTTTCCAGTACCATTGCAATAAGCTGATAAAATTAACATTCCTACCATCTGGCTTGGACTGTTTAACTATCAACACCTGGTCGTCCCCTCCTTTTGCACCGTCTCCATTTGCACTGTTGGTGTTTGCAGGCCTTTTCGATGAATTGGCTGAAATATGATTATTCAATGTCATATATTTAAGCTTTTTATACAATGATATAATTTGACCTACTTTTTAAGTGCTGGGGGCATAAACATTTTCAGGAAGCTTTGTGAAGATTAAACAAGAGGGCCAAGATGGCCCTATATCGTTCACCTGATGTATGTTGGATTAGAGCCAGAAGATTTGAACTAAATTTGACCTAGTGACTTAGTTTTTGACCCAACCCAACCCAAGTTCCAACTTGTTCGAGATATTATCAATACAAAACTTTCTGAGCAAGTTTGATAAAGATTGGGTCAAAATTGAAGCCTCTAGAGTGATAACAAGATTTGACCTTGATTTGACCTAGTGACCTAGTTTTTGACCCCACCCAACCCAATATCAAACTCGTCCGAGATTTTACCAAGAGTAACATTCTGAACTAGTTTAAAGAAGATTGAGCCAAAAGTGCGGCCTCTAGAGTGTTAACAAGATTTGACCTTGATTTGACCTAGTGACCTAGTTATTGACCCCACCCAACACAAGTTCGAACTCAATCAAGATATTATATAGACAAACATTCTGAGCAAGTTTGATAAAGATTGGGTCAAAAGGGAGGCCTCTAGAGGGTTAACAAGATTTGACCTTTATGTGACCTAGTTTTTGACCCCACCCAACCCAAGTTTGAACTTGTCTGACATTTTACCACAAGTAACATTCTGAGCAAGTTTGAAGAAGATTGAGCAAAAAATGCGGCCTCTAGAGTGTTAACAAGATTTGACCTTGATTTGACCTAGTGACCTAGTTATTGACCCCACCCAACCCAAGTTCAAACTTGTTCGAGATTTTATCAAGACAAATATTCTGAGCAAGTTTGATAAAGATTGGGTCAAAATTGAGGCCTCTAGAGTGTTAACAAGATTTGACCTAGTGACCTAGTTTTTGACCCCACCCAACCCAATATCGAACTTGTTCGAGATTTTACCAAGAGTAACATTTTGAGCAAGTTTCAAGAGGATTGAGCCAAAAATGCGACCTCTAGAGTGTTAACAAGATTTGACCTTGATTTGACCTAGTGACCTAGTTATTGACCCCACCCAACCCAAGTTCGAACTTGGCTGAGATTTTATCAAGACAAACATTCTGAGCAAGTTTGATAAAGATTGGGTCAAAATTGAGGCCTCTAGAGTGTTAACAAGATTTGACCTTTATTTGACCTCTTGACCTAGTTTTTGACCCCACCCCACCCAATATCGAACTCGTCCGAGATTTTACCAAGAGTAACAATCTGAGCAAGTTTGAAGAAGATTGGGCCAAAAATGCGGCCTCTAGAGTGTTAACGAACAAATTGTTGACGCACGACGACGCATGACGCACGACGCACGACGACGGACGCCGGACATCCAAGGATCCTAAAAGTTCACCCTGAGCTGAGCTCAGGTGAACTAATAAAAATTGTTCAAGCGGACAATGCTGAAATAGGCCAATTTTACTAATTCAAGGGCCATAACTCTGTTAAAATAGGGCATTACACTAATTAAAGGGTCACAACTCTGAATTGCCTATTCCAATTTAGGTGGTTATCGAACTTGACCCAGATGTTATACCTATAAACATTTCCAGGAAGTTTGGTGAAAATTTAATAAAAACTGTATCAGTTACAGAGCTGACAAAGCAAAAACAGGCTAATTTGACTAACTAAAGGGTTATAATTGTCTCATGCGATTTC